>CM046877.1:259533227-259868227 GCA_025667525.1 Glebionis coronaria
GGTGGGGAAAACCAAAGACCGACGGCCAAAAGCTAAGGAAACTTAACCATCAGTTGCGGTCGGAACAAATTTACAAGAAAATGAAGGTAAATTGACAGTTTGACACTTCATATGTCTCTGATATCATTTCAGTGGGAAGTTTAATTGTCAATTTTCTATCATAAGTTACATACATGAACCTAAATTGGCTAATTTTTTGTTGAATATCAGGCCTTAATGTTAAGAACCACTGTAATGAAATCAGGATAGATTGGTAAAGTCCGTATTTCTTAGCAACTGATCTAATAGACAATGGCAAAGATATCCCCTACTTATTTCTCTTATGTAAAGGTCAATATAAGCTCACTTTATAACCATTATAGTCAGTACCATAAGTAATGTATAGGCATCCACATACGTGCACATCAACATACTTCTAGTAAAACAGAAACAAAAATAAACTATTTTGAAAATTACATTTATGAGAGGAGTAGTGCAGTGACTTGAACCTTTTTAAAGGAAACCAAGTAGTTTATGATAGGAAATATAAGGAGGAATCATGTCAATCACTTGACTATCCCCTATTTATATGTTTAGCGCACAAGACTGTTGAAGTGATGATTGGTCACTCAAATTTTCTGCTGACATGTGTTCCAATTTTAGGTTGTGGAGACTCCTAGTTACATGTGTTATCAGCTTCTTATATATATACCTTATGGTTCCAAGTCAGTTATATGGTCTTTAGGTAGCTCCCTGGTCATTCTATTCCGGATCTTTTTAGTTGTTAACTTATTTCTGACTAGATAGTCCATTTGTTGGATGTTATTTGTTACATGATGCTAATGTCAAGGAATTTGATGTACTACTTATTCATATCGTTTAGTTATTATTGTTTTTCGACCTTTGTATACTGATGTCTTTGTATGTCTGATGTACATATGAACTTATTGTTTTCAGCTTCAGTTTTTGGCCTCGTCAGTTTTTCTTGAGAAGGGACGGCTGTGGATGTAAATGAAAAGACGGCGAAGGTAAAGTCGGAATGTGGACCATATGCTTAGTCAGGTTCTTGTTCGTTTCAAAGATACAAAGTAATTGTATCTTTTTCCTTTTGAACAAATAGAGTAACTGTATCCCTAACCTGTGTCTCAATTACGATTATGAAACGCCGGGGTACCACCACCCGCCGGCCACCACCGACGACCACCACCGAAGTCCACCTCCGCCGATTAGAGATCACCACAGCTCCATGTCATCCCTGTACCAATTGTGTTGATTATTGATTATCATAGTTCCCCGTCATCCACCACCGTTCCCCTTCATCCACCACTGATACGATGACCACCAACATTCCTAATCAGGTATTGTCTTATCTTCTTATAAATTAAAAAAAATCGAAGATTTAAATGATTTTTAGGTAAGACGTAATCACTTGTTTTGATTAGCGATAAACTTTTGACTTAATTTTACTGTATTATGTAGAATTATTGAGTAATTTAACGTTATGATTTTGGTCAAATGTAATCATTCGTGTGTTCTAGTGATTGATATTGACTTAATTTTATTGTATATGTGTAGCTTAGTGATCTACTTTTTTGAAAGGTTGAGGCATCTGTTTATTTCTTTGTGTAAGGCATATGTTTTAATAGGGTTTTAGGGCGTCAGTTTGTGTGATTGTTTACGACATCTATTAGTAATGAATTACGGCGTCAGCTTATTTGGCGTATGCATCCTAACAGATGTAACACATCTGTGCTTACATGTGTTTGTTAAAGATAAGTTAAGGAATCATTTGATATATGAGGAAGGTTACATTTTAAGGAATTTGTTTGTTAAAAGTATGTCATAAGTTTAGTCTAGGTGAAATGATAAGTTTTATCTTCAAAGAAGACTAATTTCAAATATTATATTAATGCAGGCAACTCTAAGATAGGTAAAAGAAGAAGGACCTATCCAACTCGACCTCACCAACAGACTACAAACCCTCATTCATTTTTTTGTATGTGGGTGGTATAGGGCTAGTGAATGGAACATCCAACAAATTTTCGTCGAGCCTTAATCAAAGGATCTATGCGCGTTCAAAGGTATAAAATGGTTATTTCAGTTAGAGAAGAAGATTTGTGTTCCCCAATCCATGCATGGTTCTGTGTGTGCAGATGGATGGTAAGCTTTCCTGTCTAAAATCATTTCTATTTGAAAGCCTGATACGGAGTGTTTGGATGTCTATTTTATAAATGATTATGTGATATTTTATAACTGTTATATATGGACTTCGCAGTCTTGTTAGTTAAGCTCATTTGATGACATATGATGATTGATATTGTGGAAGCATAAACACAATATTCATCAACAGCTATCTCCCCGTTATATATATAATGTAACTCGGTTCAGTTTGAAATAAATGTAAAACTTCCGTTTTTGGAAAAGATCTAATCCATTGTTACCACTTTTTGCATTAGCATTACAGACAAATTACTAGTAGTATAGACTTTGACCTGTAGAATAAACCTATACTGTCATCATATATTAGAGGAATGGGTGAAGAAAACTTCCCGATAATGTGTGAGAAAGGAGTTCAATGTGAATGAAGTATATGGCAATGAATCGTCATATATTGGCAGCTTAAAGACTGTAAATGAATTAAATCATGTTGATATTCCACCAAGCGACTCTTTTATTTTTGACCTGTCGATCTCATGGTTTTTATTCTATTTCACATTATATAAGAGTGTTATATCCCTCCACATTTATTAAAAATGAGTAATCGTCATGAATATTTAAAGCCCAATGTGTCATTTGTGATCTTTTATTCTCTTGTGGTTGTTGGCGATTATTACTATCAATTCGAAGTAGGCACTTCCAAAATCAGTTATTTAAGTGCATGCGATTGAGGTAATTTAGTGCATCCGTTTGAGGTAGTTTAGTGCATTGTTTGTATCATAGTAGGACATCCAAATATCTGGCATAGTGGATTAGAGTATTAGGGCATAAATGATTATTATTAGGACATATTCAAACTATTTAGGAGGCTGTGAGTATATGAATTACACTTTTGCTGATATTCTACCAGTTTGACCCATTTCTTATTTACCTTTTTAGCTCCTCACTGACATGTGATGATAAGCCAGTTGTATATTAGCCAAACTGACCCAAGAATCTGTGATTGGTCACATTTTTTATCAAGCATTTGAAACACCATCCAGGTAAAGGAACAGAAATATGAGAGAATATCTAGGTTGTGGCTGCTCCTGGAACAACGTATTTCAATCACCTTATTTTTGACATCAACCGCAAATGATCTCACACCAGGTTCTTATATTAGTGTAATGGGTTTTATCAGACCAGGTTCTTATATTAGTGTAATGAGTTTTATCAGACCAGGTTCTTTTACTATCCGATTGAGATAACTTATTCCGATTGCAACGTAAGTCATGGTGTTTATGAAGAATTGTTTGTTCTTGTCATTGTTGAAACTTATGAAAAGGTTGATGCTGCAGTTTCTTTGGTCGAGTTACTGATCACCAAATTGTTAGTAAGCTTATGGTTTCATAATCTTCATAAGATGATATGTAATAAAATTTATTTTGCTTACAAGTGAACTTTTATTGGGAGAACATTGTAGTTGTTACAAATGATTCAGTTTTAAGCGGTAATACAAGTGCAGTTAGTTTTGGTCAAGACATGCCGGTAATTGTGAGTACAAGATATGGAGTGGTCTCACCTTTAACTTATCATCCAAATCTTCATGCAGGGTTCATTTCATCCAGGTGATGAAGCTATAAATTGGTAATATGCATTGTGGGTTGTTTCCGGTTTGATCCTATAAATTAATTAGTTACTGATTGCATATTGTGGATTGCTTAAGGTTTGACTTAAAAGTGTTAGTTTGTCGATTTTATTCTTCAGTTTTAGAAAAGTGCAATTTGTACATACTCAAAAGAGGGAGCAGTAGCTGGTTCAGTATCGGGTCGTAGCATATGGGATTTGGATGGATTAGAAAAAAAATAGTATCTTAAAGGAACTGCAAATATGCTCAATAAAGATATATATGTCATGTCTATTGATGCTTACACATTGTTTTCCAGGCCCAAAGTTGGAGGCTTATACACCTTGCTTATGAATCTCAAGTTAATATCAGGTGCGCCACCGGCATGGGACGTTGGGGCTTAAATAGCTCATCAGCCTCCTATATAAATTTAGGTTGTCTGTAAGCGTCAGTTTTATTTTACTGAACGATGTAATAAAAATATCTTTTTTTACGATTTGGTACTCATATAATTTGATATTTTCTAGTTTTGATAATATTTTTTAAGAAAGATTTGATTAGTTATAATGGGTTTAGTCTGGCAAGTGATTTTGCTTGTTAAGGATGCTTATCGTACACTGCCAACATTAGTGCATCCGTTTATATAATAATATGGCATCCGTTTGTATAATAATATGGCATCCGTTTTGAGAACCTTTAAGTGCATCTGGTTTGGGGTCGTCACTGGTCTCACAGGAAGGTGCCTACCTTGAAGGTTCCTTCTATGTAAGGCTATCTGGATTTTGGCTTGGTTGAACTAAAAGAAACATCAAGTCAATAATCTTCAATTAAAACAGCAACCAAACCTAAACTGAATAAAGTTACACGTCAAATTTATTTCTTAAACTTCAAATTCATTATATTAACAAAAACTCATTGCATAGTACGACACTTTTAAGCCAAACTACACTATTACAACTTATTCAGAAATTGCCTCGCTAAGATATAGTACATCTCATCTTTGCTAGTTTAACTCAGACACTTAGAAACTTGTCATCGTCGCCTCAGTAGATACTAAAGTACATCGTTCGTCCCAAAAATATATACTCTCTCCATCGCAAATAATCAAGACGTGACCTCATTTATGCTTTATATGTGATCTTCATATCTTTACCTGCATTGCTAGACATTTAAAATACTTAAGTTGTCAATTAATATAGTATAACTAATGTGTACACTATAGTAATATAGTAAAAACTTATCTCTAGTAAAAGTAAGGTGGATTCCTTGCCAGCTACCTTTTATTATTCGCAAACTATCACAAAGAAAAAAAATATGGACATCTTCTGGTTTTGTATGCAAAACTGTTATAAATCATTTGTTTTTTCTAGCACGCATCACTAGTTTTTTTCTAGCACCTGTCCTCATCTCCGTCAACATCACCATCACTTTTCCCATTATATGTGCCACTAGCGCTATTTGTTGTGTCTTTTGCACCTTCAATATCTGTAACTTTATTACTCAATCCTCTTCTTTTACCTTTAATTAGAGTACAACCAACTTTAGGAGTGTCCTTACTCAGGATACTATTTTATTTATTATCAATGGCATATTTAACAGAGCCAAGACACTAGCCAAAAATTTAAAAGATTGGAGACTATACAAATTAAAGTCATTTGAGGTAAGCACATATGTATAGGAATTCACAGCAACAGTTGTAGAATAGATAAGAGAATACAAGTAATATGTTGCGTGCATTTTTGAACACCCAAGCTAAGAATTGTGTGTCGACGTCAAGTCATATGTTATCAAGCATTGATGTTAAGGGATGCATATTTACGAGGGAGCTTCTGTGACAATCCGTCAATTTACGATTGATATTTTATTCTCAAATATTATTCTCAAATATTATTTTAATGTTACAATATGAACTCACTTATTTTTGGGAAGAAATTTGGATTTACGTCTTGAAGTAGCATCGACTACGTTTAAACCGGAGGATTCAACGTTACATGCTTACGTTTACATACACCGTCTTTGGTGACAGTCCGACATTTCAGAAAATAAATTTATCCGTGAATATTATTTTAGAGTTTTAAATTTGTGTTAGTTCATAAACTCACAAATTTACGAGAAGAGATTAGGACTTACGATTTTATTTTAACGTTCTTTACGACTAAACCGGAAACCCTAGGATTACGTATTTACGTTTTCGAACTCCGTTTTTGATGAGACAATTTTTATTGGATTCGTTTTGTGTCGTTGATTCATAATTTATAAAAACGTTTTTCGTAAAACGACCCGAGGGCACGCAAATCGAGGAAACTAGAATCGAGGAGTACCCGTAAATAAATGGGGATGAGACAAGTGGGACACTTGTCCCACCCCCACTCAAAACCGGCTACACATCAACACCATACCACTTTGGTGTCAAGTTTTAAGCCTTGTAGTTACACATGTCACCTAAGCTTACAAGTTAAGCAATACTACCACTAGTTACAACAAAACCACTCCACAAAACAACTAACTCATTTTTACTCCATGGAAAACCACAAACTCTCTCATCTTCTCTCAAGTGTGTCGTCCACCATCATCACTCTACACTCCATTTTGATCAAATTTAACCATAAACCTCATGTTATTTCTACATATGTTGAAGCCCTCTTAAAGCTCTCTTGAATGGTGTCTTGGGGCTGATTTTCCACAAGGTGATCATAAATATTGAAGGTCTTGAAGATGGTGTTGGCTAAGCACAAGTTTCTCCATCAATTACCATGTCCAAATCATAACCTACATCAACTTGGTGGTATAAAGATTGTCCTCCTCATCTTCTTGTTATTTTGATTATGTAAACATGTATTTTATTTCCTATTGTATATGTATATGATGATTATATGATGATAAAAATGTTATGTGGGGATTTGGTGTTGATAAACATGATTAAAAAGGTGAAAAACCATAAGAAACAAGGTTAAAATCTTGGTTAAATTTGTTGGCTGTATAAAACAGTAAAGAAACATGTTATGAACTGATAAAATGATGAAGTAGAATCAATTTACAGTAAGCTATGGGTCTTGTACACATGTGAGAGTTGGCCATGCAATGGAATAAAAGTAATGAGTGAGATATGATCAAAACAAGTTTAAGGTATAAATCTGAGTTCACTGTTTTGGACGATTTTTAGAAAATATTTAGAAGATGATTCAACAGTAGCTATAGAAGAGTTAAATGTAGCACATATCATGTAGTTTATGTGATAAACATTTGAGCTTCTATCTCCATATAGAACTCAAGATATGGAAATTTTGGTGAAAGTGAAGATAAAAATCAGATTTTGGAAAATAAAGTATAATACTATTATATAAGCACTCAAAATTATATTGTATAAAATGTAAAGTTAAAACCCACTAACTCTTGGATTCTATTTATATAAATATGTAAAAGGTGGAATAAGTATATAAATTATAAAAATGGTAGTGGAATAACACTTATAAGTTATAAAACTATAAACTTGTTTTTTACGACTTTTTCGGCTATCGCCGTAAAATTAACGTTTTTGTTAAATAAAACTAAGATGGTTGGACCCGTATAATGTAAACTTTATAAAACTTATATACTGATATATAAACATGTATAACAAGTAAAAACCAATAAAACCCGAACTATAGGACATACAGACGTTAACGGACTAAATTAACGTTATTGGACTAACAATACAACAAAAATGGACTAAAACACTTATAAACTTATTATTGGGCTTAACCCATTTAGGCTCAACTTGTAAAGTTTAAATAATGATAATATAAGTGTAAAAAGGAGTAAAACAAGTTAAGAACTTATAATAGGCTTATTGAACCTAAAACACGTAAATAGGTAAAACAAGAAAACTAGTATAAAAATTATCGACACATAACACAAAAATGAGTAAATGAGGATATGTGAACCCACTTGATCATCATATATATATAATAATCATAAGTATACATAATTGGTATTTTTATAAATTCATTGGACATGAGTCTAAGACCGAGTATTATTTGTCTAGGTTTCCGTGATTGAAGCACGTACCGTACGACCGAATTGCCGATAACCCGCCTTCCCATATCAACGTGAGTTCATAGCCTCGCGCTCTTTTAAATGTTTTGATAAATGTTTTATAAACCCGCGAGGGAGATAACATGTTAGTTTTTATAAAATTAGGACACCATTTGTCCCGATTGTTTGTTTATTGATTTGGACCCGAATGATTGAATGACCCGATTGTATGACCCGATAAATGATTAAAGGACCCGATAGATGAAATAAAATGGATTATTAAAGTTAGGTTATGTCACTAAAAGTCCCATTAGCATGAATTGTGAACTACCGGGATTTGGTAGACGCTTATGCATTTAATAGTACTATTTGGGGACGATCACCCTAGTTCGCGCCTTGACGGTTGATCCCCGTCGTGCCACATTGATTGGTAAGCGAATTTATGTATGAGAAGATTTCCATAGCGTGACCTTTGTGACGACACGCTACTTTAGATGGGCAAAATTGGTATCGGGTTAGCTACCCGTTGTTGGTTTAGTAAGGTAACAATGTCATGCGGCTTATAATAATCCAAAATTAACGAAATACTAATAGACGCTCCGAATTACGATGTATTGCCTGACTAGCAATACAGGGTCATACTATTGATATTATGTTCGTGTTTTGGTTTTTATACCCATATTCATATAACGGTTTTTATTTAATCTATACAACGTTGCAAAACGTATTGTATGGTGTTTTTAACGACAATGGTTCGTATAATGATTTTTAAGGCAAATGCCTATATTATGATTTTCGATAAAGATTTGTATAAAACGACTTTGGCTATTTTATGGCCTATTAAAATGATTTGTACAAAATGATTTTCAGTAATAATTTTATACTGATATTATATTGATGGATTTTATTAAACTCTATGAATTCACTCGGCGTTATCGCTGACCTTTTCTTTTAACATGTTTTATCTCAGGTACTTGAAGGTAATTCTCGGGAAGACGACAAGAATTCATGGCCCGCACTTAAACAATATTTTCCATTCAAATACTTTGTAAAACTTTGTATGAAATATAATGACTTGGGACCGATGTAACTTTGATATTTATGAATGGAAATGATTTATTATTAAACGACGTGATTTTTATGCGTTGTCTATGATGTGAGTAATGTGCTATCCCGTAACACCAACTAGTCTTCCGTTGTACTAAGTTGTATAAATTTGGGGGTGTTACAGTTTGGTACCAGAGCTCTCGTTATAGAGAACGAATGATTTTTAAAACTAAGGTTTTGAATAAAACATTTCAAAATCTTTTAACTATAAACATTTTTCTAAAAATGTCTAAAAATCTTTTGACTATAACGGTGCCGAAGAATTCCCGAGTTACCGACAAGGCCAGACTGAGAAGTGTTATTTTAATATATATATATACTTGGATTATATATATATATATGATGTAAATTGATTACATGATTGTTTGATGATTATTTTGATATTTATACGAGGTATTTATACGACGTAGATTGTCACAATGTACCCTAAATCCCCTAGTAAATTAATCGAAGCTATTCTCGTAGGAATTCTAGCTATCCTAGATCTAAACCAAGTTGTGGATATTTATTATCCCAACAAATGGTTGATATTCGTAGAAATATAGATATTAGTTGATTGTGATATTGAAAAAGAATTGGCGAGATTAAATCTGATATCGATGTCATGACGATCTTTTCTTATAGAGTGGAGTTTGACAAAACGTTACCACCTAGAAAGATGTCATCTGATTCGTTGTCATCCAATTCTTAAATTTGAAATCGAAAGGGTGAATGTTGCACTTGAGGCTGTTATTGGAACCATTACCCAAAAGCCTCATGCCACTAATACCTTTCCGAAAAGTCTAGTTGAATGATCAAGTCATTTCATATTAATGACTCAATTGATAATTGTTGTTGTAAGAGCTAATAGGATTGGAAATTAAGTGTTGATTCATATTTGTATTGCCATTACAAGGCCGAAGAATAAGTTTGTAAGTATTGGAAGAATAAGGTAGAATATCGAATTGAGTATAAAATTGGTTAAAACTTGAATAAAGTAAAATTTAACCCGTATGGAATATGAGATTGATAAGAGGAAGTCGTTAAGTTCTGTGATTGAATTATAAGGATCTAATTGATTGTAGGTTTGTGTTAAGGGTTGTTCCTAGGCCATTGTCCACTAACGAGGATGCCCAGTGTCCAAGAAATAAATTGAAGAAATCTTCTTCTAAATTGGGACCGATGGATCTTCCGGGACAGGTGGGACACCTAATGACTCTTGTAGATTAGTATTCATTGTGGTATCTATTAAAAATAATCTCTAACTTAACTGAGACATCAGTTGGTAGGATGAGTTCCGAGAATTGTATGACATAGTGACATGTAATGTGTTACGGTACAATTTGACTTGTTTGTGATTAATGAAAAAGACTACCTTTGATTACTAAATTCTACATGTATCGATGTTATCTATCTTTTATTGCTTCATCCTAATGTTCGCATTAGTGATGCAACCATTGAACAAGTACTCATCTTGATTTGAGTTACGTTGTGGATTATTCTCTTTGTATTCCTGAGTGCCATCGAAGTCATGAACCTCATGATTGTTTGGCTAAGCTCATTTCCTATCATATTGTAGTTAATTCTTGGTGAACAAGCTTTCATCACTCTTTTGCAGATCACACATTGTTTTTATAAAGTTAAAACGGTATTCTTTGAGGAAATTAAATTTTAATCACAATAAGGATTATTTAAAGTGAGATTTATAAGTGATTGATATCAAAATAAAGTTGTTTATGAGACGCTTTGGAAACTTAATTATTTCCACAACAAAGAAAATCTTTGTAAATTTATTTTTGATTCTTATTTAAGAATTAAGCATAAAAATGTTTTTATTATAAACATGATGATAAAATTTTGACGAACTGGGTATTGCATCGTTAATCTTGAAATTGTATATAGTTGCGCGCCTACATACAATTTGGAATGGACCATGCAAGGCTGATTAGTAGTCACCATAAAACTAATGAATAAACACTACATTTTCTTTGAAGATTGTGAAAGATTAAATTTTATGAGATCTGCAAAAAGTGAAAAATAGGGACATAATGTTAGGGACACCTACATATGTGCCTGTAGCATCTATTCTTCTGAGCCGAATTTACTCATCTGTGGAAATTGTCTTATTTGACAATTGACAATTCTTTCTTGTCCAATTCCCATGTAGTAAGATTATTAGGAAAAGTATCTGATTACCGAGTGTTGATACCCGACTGGATGTATTGACATTCTTATCATTTCTTATGATTTGATTTCATTTGAATGACCTGGGTAACGATCCGAGGAGCTTTCGAATGCGTACTCAAATTATGAAAACATGGGATATATTCATATTCGTTAAATGTTTTCGTCTGTATCTAATTTGAAATTCTATCGCGTAGATTATGTGTTGACCTTACTCTTATAATAGTAGTGTGTATCCTAATATCCTTGATTTGTGAAGGATTATGAGTTATTATTAGTCTTTTGAGAAGATCACATCTTATCGACGACAATGAAAACTGGAAAGTTGATAGTGCCAGTAGAATGGATTGATTGATTATGACATGACGACATTGTCTTAATTGATGGGAACTCGAATAGAATTCCCCTAAATTATAAGATGTTGATTATCAAAAGTGATCTAAATAATTCTTGATGGATGTCCATATCCTGCATTTAGACTTGAAGTTATACCATGAATGGTTGTGAACTAGTTATAGATATTGTAATATAGGAAGAACCTAAGATGAATTTATTAAAAGATGTTTATGTGATCTGAAACTTTAGTAAGTATTTGTTGATGAATTACCTAGACTTTCGCCATTAAAGCAAGTTGAAATCGGTATTGATTATATTTCCGGTACTGCACTTGTGGCTTGTACACTATACGTCAGCACCATCTAAATTTAAGGAATTACCGTACAACTGAGAGAGTTGTCGGAGAAAGATTTTATTCTACCAAGCCTGTCATCATGAAGAGCTATGGTGTTATCATTCCTTATATTTATAAATTACGGTGAACTGGGTAAATTGACAATCGAAAACGATATCCATAACTCGAAATGGAAGATTTTTTCGATCACTTACAAGGTTTTTGATCATCAGCATGGTTATTGTCAACTTCGCGTCCGTGAAGAAGATTATCTATTCCAATCATTACATCCAGAACTTGTGATGAACATTATGAGTTTCACGTGATGTCGTTTGGATTAACCAGTGCACATGTAGCATTCATAAATTCGATGAATCACGTGTGTAGGCTATAATTTGATAAATTCATGCTTGCGATCATTAAGGACTATTTGTTTGTTAATACGAATAATAATGAGTTAATAATTAGTTGTAAATTGCCCTGAATTGGCTAAACAATGAAAACCTATACCTTAAATATTTAACATGTGATTAAGGACTTAATCCTTTATATGATTTAACCGTGTAATTAATAGATAATGGAAGCTATATTGACTTTTCAAAGATTAGAACCATTAACGCTTAGGGATTAAAAACTTAATTCTTTACATAAAATGACCGTTGGATTAATAATGGTAAGATGTATGCATATAGACTCTTCAAAAATTAAGAGCCCTTTTAAGACTTTTAGTATTACTAAAAAGAAAATGGAAATATGTTTTGACGAATGTTTTAACAAAGGATTTTAAGGGATTATTCCCTTATACACAAACCATTTAACTAAACTTCTGTTTAGGGGTAAATGTTTGTGTATACCTCAAGATAACTTAAAAAGGATTGAGTAAAACCATTTAAAACATGACTTGAAATTTGAAACGACAATTTTTGCTTTTCAAACTAAGAAAACTTTGACCAAAGTATAAACAAAGGTTTTTCAAACATTTACGAATCTTATTAAATATTTTCGATAAATCAACAAAAATCTTGTTAATTAAATTCAAATTTGTTTTGAACATTTTATATAATTGGTCGAACTAAGAAATTTAAAACTTTTACGCTTCATAAAAATTAACTAATAATTATTTAATTAATTATAATAATTATCGACGCTTTAGACGACGGATTGAGTAAAACGGATAAGGATGATAGTTGAGAAGAAACTAAAACATATAAGATATGAAAAAATGATTTTTGAATAAATACGGACATGATAACAAATTTATTAGGAAGGTGAGCGTAATTACTGACGCATAATATAGAAAGAATATCTGAGTGAATTGTGGACATGATAATTATATCATCATGAGAAGTGAGTATAGATACCGACGCATTATGTATAAAAGATAAAGAACCAGTTAGGACATGTTCCTTAATAATGAAGGTGCAAAATAACTTGCTGGACGATATAAAAATAAATAATGTTTGTAAAAAGGATAATATAAATAGTGAAAGGTTTCACGGCTAATGTGAACCATTAAAATGGAGAAGCCAATAGCGTTAAATGTTTTAAAGGCCACTTGTGGTTGCCTGAATATGGAAATTTTGAGATGTAGTTAAATTGGAAAAACTTGTAAGTATAAGTATTCTATTCCTGTCATTTCTGACTTAAAGTATCTTTGTCTGAAAAAGTTGTACTAATGGCAAATTATGAAGGCAGACATCGCCTCATACATTAGTAAACGTCTAACTATTGCAAAGGTCATCATCTAAATTTGACTCGATTTGGTTCATCGTCGACAGACTGCCCAAATCTGCTAATATCATTCCCGTTAATGATAAATGCAAAAGAGTTATGTAAACATAGTGTGCCTGTATCGAACATCTATATCAAGATCCTCGTTTCGCATCGAATTTCTTAAGATTTGCTCAGAAGTCATTGTGAACGAATCTTGATGAGAGTACTATGTACCACCCCAAATCGAAGGGACGAGGTAAAGTAACGATACAAAATACTATAAGTGTTGTTTTATGTTTGAATGATTGACCTTTGGTAATAGACCGTATAATCGTTTTCATTTGGAGATATTACCATTGATAATCATTGTATTAGGATTGAGATCAAATCTTGTTAGGATCTAAATCTTAGAGCATCTGTAAGCAGGAGTTGAGATAAAGACACCCGACATACACCCATTGTGAGTTGGACATGTCTTTTAGGTTTAAGGTTTCCTATGATGGCGAACCTAACATTACAAAATACTCGACCCGCGAGACCTGAAATGATTGTTGAAATTAGGATCTGATTATTGACAGCCGGCAGTGGGCAAGAGGTTATGTGAATGTGAAATGTAGATCTTGAAGTGCCAAATGGGTAGCGAAGTTATGCCACAATTTTTAACCTTGGAAAAATAAATTCATGATCTGACAAATCATGGGATATAAGTCCCCGTTGTATGGGACCATTGAAATGATGTAAAAGTTAGGATTGAAAGGCATATAAGCTGGATCTACCCTAGGACTTCAAAGACTGCGTGAATTATGTTTTGTATATCGAACTTGATGGAATATCTATCAAGTGAAAATCTGATTGTTCTTAGTAAAGCTTAGATCGGCGAAAAGTTGCATTCATCAGAAACCCGTGAACATCATGGATAGAGAAAGTAAGTCAACATTAAGGGGTAAATGCTGTGACAATCCGTCAATTTACGATTGATATTTTATTCTCAAATATTATTTGAAAATATTATTTTAATGTTACAATATGAACTCACTTATTTTTGGGAAGAAATTTGGATTTACGTCTTGAAGTAGCATCGACTACGTTTAAACCGGAGGAATCAACGTTACATGCTTACGTTTACATACACTGTCTTTGGTGACAGTCCGACATTTCAGAAAATAAATTTATCCGTGAATATTATTTTGGAGTTTTAAATTTGTGTTAGTTCATAAACTCACAAATTTACGAGAAGAGATTAGGACTTACGATTTTATTTTAACGTCCTTTACGACTAAACCGGAAACCCTAGGATTACGTATTTACGTTTTCGAACTCCGTTTTTGATGAGACAATTATTATTGGATTCGTTTTGTGTCGTTGATTCATAATTTATAAAAACGTTTTTCGTAAAACGACCCGAGGGCACGCAAATTGAGGAAACTAGAATCGAGGAGTACCCGTAAATAAATGGGGATGAGACAAGTGGGACACTTGTCCCACCCCCACTCAAAACCGGCTACACATCAACACCATACCACTTTGGTGTCAAGTTTTAAGCCTTGTAGTTACACATGTCACCTAAGCTTACAAGTTAAGCAATACTACCACTAGTTACAAAAAAACCACTCCACTAAACAACTAACTCATTTTTACTCCATGAAAAACCACAAACTCTCTCATCTTCTCTCAAGTGTGCCGTCCACCATCATCACTCTACACTCCATTTTGATCAAATTTAACAATAAACCTCATGTTATTTCTACATATGTTGAAGCCCTCTTAAAGCTCTCTTGAATGGTGGTGATTATAACATCCATGGAGGAGTTTTTATGGTGTCTTGGGGCTGATTTTCCACAAGGTGATCATAAAGATTGAAGGTCTTGAAGATGGTGTTGGCTAAGCACAAGTTTCTCCATCAATTACGATGTCCAAATCATAACCTACATCAACTTGGTGGTATAAAGATTGTCCTCCTCATCTTCTTGTTATTTTGATTATGTAAACATGTATTTTATTTCCTATTGTATATGTATATGATGATTATATGATGATAAAAATGTTATGTGGGGATTTGGTGTTGATAAACATGATTAAAAAGGTGAAAAACCATAAGAAACAAGGTTAAAATCTTGGTTAAATTTGTTGGCTGTATAAAACAGTAAAGAAACATGTTATGAACTGATAAAATGATGAAGTAGAATCCATTTACAGTAATCTATGGGTCTTGTACACATGTGAGAGTTGGCCATGCAATGGAATCAAAGTAATGAGTGAGATATGATCAAAACAAGTTTAAGGTATAAATCTGAGTTCACTGTTTTGGACGATTTTTAGAAAATATTTAGAAGATGATTCAACAGTAGCTATAGAAGAGTTAAATGTATCACATATCATGTAGTTTATGTGATAAAAATTTGAGCTTCTATCTCCATATAGAACTCAAGATATGGCAGTTTTCGTGAAAGTGAAGATAAAAATCAGATTTTGGAAAATAAAGTATAATACTATTATATAAGCACTCAAAATTATATTGTATAAAATGTAAAGTTAAAACCCACTAACTCTTGAATTCTATTTATATAAATATGTAAAAGGTGTAATAAGTATATAAATTATAAAAATGGTAGTGGAATAACACTTATAAGTTATAAAACTATAAACTTGATTTTTACGACTTCTTCGGCTATCGCCGTAAAATTAATGTTTTTGTTAAATAAAACTTAGATGGTTGGACCCGTCTAATGTAAACTTTATAAAACTTATATACTGATATATAAACATGTATAACAAGTAAAAACCAATAAAACCCGAACTATAGGACATACGGACGTTAACGGACTAAATTAACGTTATTGGACTAACAATACAACAAAAATGGACTAAAACACTTATAAACTTATTATTGGGCTTAACCCATTTAGGCCCAACTTGTAAAGTTTAAATACTAATAATATAAGTGTAAAAAGGATTAAAACTAGTTAAGAACTTATAATAGGCTTATTGAACCTAAAACACGTAAATAGGTAAAACGAGAAAACTAGTATAAAAATTATCGACACATAACACAAAAATGAGTAAATGAGGATATGTGAACCCACTTGATCATCATATATATATAATCATCATAAGTATACATAATTGGTATTTTTATAAAGTCATTGGACATGAGTCTAAGACCGGGTCTAGGTTTCCGTGATTGAAGCACGTACCGTACGACCGAATTGCCGATAACCCGCCTTCCCATATCAACGTGAGTTCATAGCCTCGCACTCTTTTAAATGTTTTTATAAATGTTTTATAAACCCGTGAGGGAGATAACATGTTAGTTTTTATAAAATTAGGACACCATTTGTCCCGATTGTTTGTTTATTGATTTGGACCCGAATGATTGAATGACCCGATTGTATGACCCGATAAATGATTAAAGGACCCGATAGATGAAATAAAATGGATTATTAAAGTTAGGTTATGTCACTAAAAGTCCCATTAGCATGAATTGTGAACTACCGGGATTTGGTAGACGCTTATGCATTTAATAGTACTATTTGGGGACGATCACCCCAGTTCGCGCCTTGACGGTTGATCCCCGTCGTGCCACATTGATTGGTAAGCGAATTTATGTATGAGAAGATTTCCATAGCGTGACCTTTGTGACGACACGCTACTTTAGATGGGCAAAATTGGTATCGGGTTAGCTACCCGTTGTTGGTTTAGTAAGGAACAATGTCATGCGGCTTATAATAATCCAAAATTAACGAAATACTAATAGACGCTCCGAATTACGATGTATTGCCTGACTAGCAATACAGGGTCATACTATTGATATTATGTTCGTGTTTTGGTTTTTATAACCATATTCATATAACGGTTTTTATTTAATCTATACAACGTTGCAAAACGTATTGTATGGTGTTTTTAACGACAATGGTTCGTATAATGATTTTTAAGGCAAATGCCTATATTATGATTTTCGATAAAGATTTGTATAAAACGACTTTGGCTATTTTATGGCCTATTAAAATGATTTGTACAAAATGATTTTCAGTAATAATTTTATACTGATATTATATTGATGGATTTTATTAAACTCTATGAATTCACTCGGCGTTATCGCTGACCTTTTCTTTTAACATGTTTTATCTCAGGTACTTGAAGGTAATTCTCGGGAAGACGACAAGAATTCATGGCCCGCACTTAAACAATATTTTCCATTCAAATACTTTGTAAAACTTTGTAAGAAATATAATGACTTGGGACCGATGTAACTTTGATATTTATGAATGGAAATGATTTATTATTAAACGACGCGATTTTTATGCGTTGTCTATGATGTGAGTAATGTGCTATCCCGTAACACCAACTAGTCTTCCGCTGTACTAAGTTGTATAAATTTGTGGGTGTTACAGCTTCTTAAGGCGATATCTATCATATACTTTTACATGCTCCTATGCGAGGCAAAACACCTTGGCGTGTTGGGTACATCTTAAATTCTTAGATGCTAGAAACCAAGATATATAGAAGAGGGTATATGTATCGTCTCAACTAAGAATGGTCAAATATAATCAGACGAAACATTATAGGAAAATAAAGCAGCCAAGGGAACTTCTTGTTGAGTTACGAAGTTTAAATAGCAGATTTCCTATGTGATTAGAAAGTTAAAAGGATATTTCCTATATGATTGCAAAGTCAAAGTCAGCATCACACTAACGAAGAAATGAAGTATGTCTTAAGATAGCACCATGAAAAAACACGTTCTTTTATGTGCATGTTTTACAAACCATAAGTGTGAGTCTATTATGACGTTAATCTGTACCCTTGCCTATTTTCAATTTCGCTCACACTTCTACCTATAGGGATAGAGGGCAGTAAGAATATCCAACCTCTATATATAGCAGCCTAAAGGATCGGATCAGTTAAAATGTTCTGATAAATAAAAGAGGCACACATTAATACAAGTTATCTAACTATAGCTGACCTTTGACCATACGAGTCTGAGTAACTTCACATCATATACTACAAAACCCCCCAGTGAGACTCGACTCCTCCTATATTAATTAGTTGACCTTGGACTTTTTTTGAATGCCTTTAGTGGTTTTTAATAAGTTGATTGATGAACCAAGGTCGTTCATCGATTCATAGCCTTGACTCTTGATAAATTCTTCTTCTAATATGTCTTCTTCATCATCGGTGTCTTCAATTCCTATAATGGACGATATATATGATGTTTAGGCTAGACATAATTATAGATACAGATGCAATTGTTGGTCTTCAGGAAAGTTGAAATCAAATAGGCCATTTTAACGTATAATTCATGGCATTCGTATGTTAATAGCAAGTACATAACTCTTATATAAGTCGGTGCATATCAACATCAACATAATCTTAGGAAGTCACTAACAACGTTCTATTTAATCATTCAACAAGTCAGCGATGAAAAACTAGAGCATATCAATGTACAATTAGGGTACCTCATTTATATAAATTCATTCACACATTCTATCAAACACTTGGTATGCAGTTTTTGTAAACACTTTTTACAACTCTTTTTTTTTCTCAAATTTGATCCAAATAACTAAACTATACATTGCCACATATCATAACTATTGAAAACCAATAAATCTATGAATAAACATGATGCTTACGTAATAAAAATTCATAAAACAAAACCCTGGCTTATAAGAACAATAATTTAAAATAAAATCTAGCAAACACGATAATATTAGCTTGATTTTATATAACGAAAGTAATAAAAATAAAATCAAAATCTGTTAATAAACTTACTTTGTTCATCAATTTTAGCAATTATAACGAGATGATTTCATCAAATTGTTCATCTGATGTCTTGTTAATGAGATGAAACCATGGATTGAGAAAAACATAAGGGATTTGTTCATCTGATCATATCGATTTGTCAATCTGATGGGTGTTTATTGTATAAAGAGAGAAATTCGTGGAATGAGAGAGAAGGAAAGAAAACAATGAAAAAAATATAGGCTTTATATGTGAGATGTAAGAATTTACGAAATACTCCCATAAAGAACAAACGAAGTTACAAACAAACCCCTGTAGTTTGCCGAAAAAAAAGTAGGGAAGGGATCTTTGATATAAAGGAGGTTTTCTAAGTTTTCCTCTAAGATTAAGTTTTCTATTGATCCCATCTCTCTCTCTCTCTCTCTCTCTCTATATATATATATATATATATATATATATATATATATATATATATATATATATATATATATATATATATATATATATATATATATATATATATATATATATATATATATATATATATATATATATATATATATATATATATATATATATATATATATATATATATATATATATATATATATATATATATATATATATATATATATATATATATATATATATATATATATATATATACTAGTGGCAAAACCCGCCCGATGGGCGGGCATAACGTATAATTATTGTTTACATTTTTTATTTAGCTATATATTGGGGTTAAATGTTTTTTACTTACATTTTAAATCATAGTAGACATGTTTGTTACATTATTGAATTGATTCTATGTACATCAATTTTTTGAGCAAAATTCTATATACATCAATTATTGCTACACATACATGTATTACAGTGAAACGCTCTTGTCTTAAATTTGTGACATTATTAGATTTTTTTTTACTTATACGGTCACAATACCAGGCGACTTTACCATTTGTTACTCAATTTTTTTCCTTACACGAATCTATCCCATTTGGTGCAAAAAGGTGCATTTGGTGCGCAATATTTTTATTTTGTGCACCATATGTTGACATAAAAAGTGAAATCTGGTTGGTTTCCATTAATTATATCATATTTTTAATTTTGGCATTGTTTATTATGATAATAAAACACGATATAAATTTATAAACCTCCAAATGTATATTGCCTATTTAAGTATCATCTTAAAAATGTCATATAACTACGTCTCGCGTAAAAGCTTAAGGCTTGACAATGTCGTCGTGTCGCGTGTCACGTTATCCATAACTTTGATAATACTTATACTCTTTTTGGCTATAAATATACAAACACATATCTTCAAATTTATTTATTATGTATAATATTAAAAGGTTGTAATAATAAATACACGCAAATGTTAAGTGTTGATCAATTATTGAAAAGAAAACTATCAATTACATGATGGTTATCCTATAATAAATTCACAAAAAATGAACAACATGAGAATATAGAGAAGTCTTTTCTAGACCTCATTGTTAGTATTATTAATATCAAGGCGTTCTGATCTTTCAGCCGACAAAAAGATTTCATCTAATGAATGATGAGGCCTTCGACCATGAGCATGTACAGATATGTGCCAATATTACATATGATATTTAAACGCATGATAGACCTTTTGAAAATGTCACACCGCTGGATTTCTGATCTTTTTTGGAGTATATGTGTTGTGGCCCTTCTGACTACACACACGAAGCTCTATCAAGTGAGCATTGACGACATTTTTGTGTTACTCGTGCACCTTCAAAGAAATTAAATCTTTTAGGCACTCTCGTATAGGTATCCATCACTTGTCTTTTGCTGAACAAATCAAATAAGAATTACTGTCTTAATTCAGCCGCAAAGGCTTATTCAAAAGGGACTAAGGGACCGAGCCACATTGCGTTGTAATCTCATAATAATTGATATAAACAACTGAAAATAGAACATAAGGACAAATATTTTTATAATAAGATAGTGATGGTCTATAGAATACTAATTAACCTGTCCAACGAAATATGATTTAGTTGCACCAGATCATATAATCAAAGTCATTTTGACTATAACTAACTAATAATTTAATTTTCGAACATACTGACAACAGAATGCAGTATGTACCAGTTTAGAGCCTTTAATCTTTAAATGGACTTATTTCATGAACAATTGTTCCTGCCATAACATAAGAGAACAATTATTCATCAAAAGGCAATACAAAACTTGTGTTGTTGTATAAAAATATATGATCTCAAAGTCCAAAATATGTACTACTCAAAAGCATAATAAGATTATAAGGTGAGCTACAACAACTCGAGATTTGCCAATATTATAGGCTGCAAAAACAAATAAAGATAGAAAGGACAAAAAAGTATTCCTGAAGAAAAACCTTCTGAAGGCATAAAAACAACCATTTAACCATCTAGAGTCGCGTCTTTGTGGTTGTTAGTCCCACAAACATAAACTCGTCTATCATGTCTGGTGGTATAAATTGTAGCAACAATTGTTAGAACTCCTCGTAGTCCAGATAAAAGAAAAAAAAACTCAAGCCATCAGTCTAATAGAATTTATATATCTGTCATTAACTGTTCTGTATTAGTCTCACATTATGCAGTATCACTTGTCCTTTTGGTGGTATACTTTATGAACCTATAAAAGGAATGGATGATGTTTAGGTTCAATAGTCTAACTGAGTTGATGATTCTAGGGTTGAGGCACAGAGAAGCGGCGCATGTTAATAACATGGGAAAGGGAAGCTACACATATGTAACAACAACTAACCGTGCTTCATAACGTAATATTTAACATCCCACGTTTAGTTATTTTCTATACCAGAAGGTTTCCCAGCATTCTCGTGAGCTAACATTGTCATCTCATTAACGTGAGCAACAAACACAGTAGGTGTTCTGCTCTCCATCTCTTCGACCCGGTCCAACAAATGACTGGTTTATTGATTCCATATCCACTTGTCCAGGTCATTGTTATGTAAGAAATATAGCAACGTCTATATGCTCAAGATTATATTTGCTTATTCCCCTCAAAACGCAGTCATTTTTTTACTGAAAAAGGAAGATAGCAAGAATTACCTTCCTTGCATCTTTTCTCTAGTCGTGCTCTAGATCCTCAAGAATTAAATTCTTTATATCTTTCTATTTTTTAAAACTTGAAGTTAAGCAAATGACATTAATAAACAAGAATTAGTTTGCATACATAATTACATATGTGCTAAAGCATCTTATGTTCTTACTTTTAAGCCATTAACTGCACCAGTTGTTTCTCTTGATTAGCCTACCAGTTTCTGAAATTGTTCCTCCTCACCTTTATACATTACTTGAGGCCATCATTTTTATCTGAATGGGAATAAATAGAATTTTAACATGATAGCTTCCAATATGACTTACAGTAAAACCATTGGTACAGAAAGTGATGACGTGGACTGTCGATGGGTTGGTTATTGAGGGGCAGCTGATGGTGTCTCTCGAGTTAGTAATCTTCCTCTTCCAGAAAAGCTTGTTCAAACAGTGAATCCACATCATTATTCTTTGATGGATCTTGGACAAGCTATCCACTGCAGTCATGATAATTGTTAGATTACACTTAAAATGTTATAATGTTATGCCTCAATGAAGACGTATGAATTCAAAAGGTAAGTAAGTCCATTAGTAGCAGCAACACCAAATGAGTAGTTCATTCTTAAAATATAAAAGGGTACTTATGACAATACATAGAACAACCAGTATATAACATCAGGAACTTGACAGCAACAATCTAAGTGTTACAGCCAAATAGAAATTATTAGATTCTGTAGAAAATTGATAGATTCTTACCTGGACACTCACCTCATTGGTTTGGAATGAGTATCAAATTGTTCTACGGCCAGTCCATTAGTCCACTTCTTCGTGTGAAGTTTCAGTAGCATCAAGCTCATACTTTCTGTAATTGATGGTTATTAGTATTAGGGTATCTTTAAACAACGGATTAGTTCCTGCAATAAACATAACACATCCATCAAATGGGTCAAATGGCTTGAACGGGGTAAACGGGTCAAAAGACACCTTAAGTCTATTTTTAATGTGTACAACCTTCTTCCAAAAGAATAATTCCATTTTTGATGCCATTATATATATGAACACCCAAACAATATGTCGTTCTAAGTGAACAATATAAAATGATGATACAAACCTGAAGACAGAAAATAAAGCATGAACATCAAGACTCGTGACCATGGCCACCTTGCTGAAGGATTTAAAGTCAAGCACAAATTGGTATATATTTCATTAAACCTTCTTCTGTATATGAGATAATGTTTGGATAATTATGGTCCATCCAAAGAAGCTAATAAGCCGATTTTGAGTGTTTGACACATTCTGATTAAATTGGATATAAGTTTATTTAATAAGATATAAGCACATTCAGAGGTGATCAAAGGTCGAAACAAATGCATATCCAATGATATATTGTCCTATACTTAAAATTCTGCTTTAGTTTTTGTATGCAAGAATGCTTCCACCAAAACACGTTAATAACCGATCGCAACATATAGAAGTTATGATTATAAAAAAACTGTACATGATCACAGAAGATAGATATGGTATTAGGAAATAACAAAAGGGAGTAATTAATTATAAGCACGATCATGATTATGAAATAACGATATATGATCACCAATACATAAGAAGCTGCATACATAAGATCATATTGAAAAACAATATTAAATAGTGAGAGCTGGAAATGACCCGTACCTTCAGCCACCAACAATAATACTACTGTATCCAGACTATATATAAGTTATGTGTTTTCATCTTCAGCAGTCTCCTCATAATGTTAACTTTACGTGATGTGTTGTTTTTCCACGATTGACCTTGTAATGTTCGATTATAAGCTCTCTTTGTGTGGATTATTTTAAATAGCCTAAGAATGTTTATTTGATAAGCTTATTTTGGTTACTTTACCTTTAAAGCTTACTTCAAACATCAGAAAGAGATTATGAATTATCATAAGCTGTAAGTTATAGAAAGCAGAGAAAATTATCATAAAGAGACGCCCACCTAACTGGTTATATAAATATGAACAAATGAGCACACGTGTTGCGAGGTCAGACCGACGAATATTAAAAATTATTTGTTTTCCAGTTAGGTAAGTACCAAAGCCCTGATTCCTACCTTCAGTGAGAGTGTACATGTTTGATAAGATACCATGATCAAGGGCTTTATGAATCCTCAAGGATTACGGTTAGAAAAGGCAATGTCGTAGTCAAATAGGACTGAGAATGAAATTTTGGAAGCGAACATTCTGTTTGAGAAAAAATTAACTAAAGAACGGTTTTACTCTCTAATACGCTTAATTTGTAATGACTATCTGCCAAAAAGCATATTATTTACCCCCAAAACCCCATTATCTACCTGCTTTTAGCCGAAAGCAGGCCGGCCACATGAGTTGAGCTTGGTATAATTATTGCAGGAGCAATGTTGAATAAATAGAGGAAAAATACATATAATTATTCATATCAATAATGAAGAAGCACAGTTAATGAATTACCTAAAAATGGTAGCAAGATCTCGAGGATGCGAAATCTTTGGAGTAGATGGATTGAAGATTCCGTATCGCCGTATGACAACATATAATTTATCTCCATCATTATCCTGGATTGAACTAACACTAACATTTAATTTTTTAACTTTCATTTATAAAAACACGCATTATATCATCAACTTGTTTTAAAATGATAGTAGAAATGTATATCCCCACACAGCTTGATCATATAGTCGGGTTCAATTTCTAACTGATACTTGCCTTAATTGCAACCAACTTGCTTTTTTCTTCACAGTCTATGAACCAAGAGAGTTAAACCTTCAGTTTGGCGAGCACATACCAAAGGCATTTGCCTCACTTCATGAAGCTGTTGTAATGTTGGGTTTGGGAGTGATGCAATATGTGGTCTCGTGTCTGGACTTCGCTGAGATGAATAGCTTTTTGAGCATTTTGGCTCCTTCTACCCATACTATTAGAAACTACTGGTGCACTTCTATAAACCAACAACCTACATTCCTTACAACAACGTGTTAACAATAGTAAGACTTACTCAGAAAGGCTCTCTATTTTAGAGGGGTGTTTGGTATTGAGTTCCGCAAATAATGAGACCTTTTTGTCCATACACATGAGCCCAAAGTGTTGTATTCTTGTAATAAGGGCTGCTCAAAACCTGAAATTCCAAAATCAAAGTTCTTATTATAACTTGGCAAAGAGCATGTAAATACTCTAAAGTGTGACACACAGACATGTAAAATTAATGATTTACATGAATCAACTTTTCATATGCGCACTAACGGAAGAATTATGCGATTTCCTTGGAATGGCAATATCTCCAATGCTTCGAGTGTGACCTTTTCAAACTCCAGTGCATCTTCAGCTCTTTGCATCCCACAATTGCACCTACAAAAAAATTGAGCTTTTAATTTCTATCAATCTTTATTGGAAAAAGACACATGGTAGTGTCATAAAGAGAAAGGTAACTCACCGTATATATAATAAAAATATGCTAAATAAGAGAAAGGTAGCGCACTAACATAATGCTAAATATGGGTAACTAGTAGTCAACTATGTAAAAATCGTGTGAAAACTATTTTGTTTAAGCTTAATGCAACCATATAAATTTTAATGTTATTACATTTTGAAAGTATAATGAGCGAATGAGATCCTATTGATTGAAATAGGACCACAATTTGCGCCAATTGTGAACTCTAAAAAGCATGCAACCTCTCCATTATTGAAATACCCATTAGTACACAAACACACCACAATTCACCGTACAAAAATTCGCTCAATGAAATCATATGTATTCAATGATTCAGACAAGTAGTTTCATCCATAACGGGATTGATTATTTTAGGAGTGGTCATCTATAGATACAACGAAATCCATGTTAACATAATTTCTTCGAGGCCCGCATAGAACCTGGATTCAATTTAGTTGCAACTACCTAAGTCTTGTACACACCAATGTGAAATATGTATTTACGCTAATCGAACTACAACAAAAGACATGCTAGCAGTTGTTAAAATAGAATATTCGCAGTGGTATGGTTAAGGCAACAGTATGCGACACAACAATAGTTAAAAACACAAATATAAGACCAAACTACAACAACATCGTCGAAGTAGGAATATTTAGCTAAACAAAAGGTACCGAGATGCATACTCTTTAACTATTATAACACAACGCAATGCAATAAAACTGAATGAAGGGTTACCTGTTGCAGCAGCAGCAGCAGCGCGAGTCATTAGATCAGTTGAATTTAGGAGGGTGAGGCTATGCCGAACTGTAGGATAAATTCCTCCAAGTTTTACACAAATAAGCACATGGCAGCTCAATTGTAATCACCTATCTCTAATCATATATTTCAGAATAAAAAAGTTCATAAATGATAATAGAACATGATGAAACATATCTTTCAGTAGTCTATTAAAGTAGATGCTCACCTTCAACATGACCACATTGGGTCTCTACATCCTCATCTAGATTACCCAGAAAATAGTGTTCTGTAACACGCCTTCTCCCACATCGGCCCTGGTTATAAGACCATTTTCTTTTATCACCAAGTGAGGTTGGACCCATATGTATGCTCATATACAAAAGCCCTATTATTAAAGGATATCGATCTTTTAATATGCAAAAGGGAAAATAGTAACGAAAAAAACTTGACAACATAAAAAACACATTAAGTTTTTATTACCCATATTGCTACAACTTATAGGTTACTGAGAAGGATTGTAGCATCCATCCTTCCGAACAGGCCTTCATTAGAGGGAGGCACCCTTTTCAAATTTAGTCTTGTTAGAAGAAACCGAACAATGGAGTTTTTGAAATTAAATACGACCGATTCTCGACTGTGATCCTGTGCAAAAGAGAACACATCATGAACAACAATATATGGCGTAGAAACACTCGCCATACCAGGAGTAGTGGGAGCCACAGTGTTTTGTAAAGTTTCACCTTCATTGTCGTATTCATTTGAAGATTCTTTTTCACTCCTTTTTCGTCTTCTTGCTCGCTCTGGCTAGGTAGACATTGGCAATGGCGTGGGCTCCACCCCAGGAACACACTATTGTCATCAATATCTTGTTGTAGATTCAGCTTATGTGTTACATTAAAAGTGATACTAGGAACCAACACATCATGTTTATGAGCTGCTTTGAAGTTCACAATGACAAAGACATCAAAAATTTTTATAGCTTACACTCATGTCACCATTCAGGTTATCTTTTCCCCTATTATTATTATGTACTTGGTTTGGTAAGAAAAAGACAACTACTGAACCTCATATATCCGACTTTAGTGGGGAGCTGGATTCACGACATTCAAGTACCTGGCGATTCAAAAACAAAAAGGCTTCTCTAATGCCATGGCATGTGTTTCCTCAGACCAAGAATATAATTTCCCGCTATTCTCTAGAAGCAATATAAAATTCTGGTTTAGAGGCTATTTGGATATGACAAATTTGACAAAAGGAAGTAAATTTAAAGGTAGACACGACTTACCAAGGAATACGACATAAAATTCATGAGCCTGATAAAACTAAACCTATTAATATTATAGATCGTAAATTCAATTGCACCATCAAAACTGTAATTTAATATAAAAAACTGGATGTATAATGGCTCCATTAGCATTAATTATATATACAGGTTATACATAAGTAACACTATCGGAGCCTACGAACTTCCTACCTCCTTTTAGATCTATGTGGATGATCTGAAGGCGAGAATCTTATGTAAATATAAAATACATTAAGCCATCCTATTGACAATATTTAAGCATTGAGGCTAGTCAAGCAGCAAACTTCTTCTTTTGGATCAAATCTTTCTGTTGAATTGTTGCAATAATGGATATCAGGGTTTATCAAACAATTAAATCGTTGATTTACTAAGTTTATAAATCCCTAAACTTATTTGCAACTACTTCAGAAAATTAACCGCAATTTCAAGAGAATGATGGTAAACTGAGACGCATGCAGCATTCATCTGAGTTTCTGATAGTATGTAAGTTAGAAGTTAGGATGCAAGAGGCTAATATAGCTATTTATAAGATTTAAAAGAGAACAGGAACAAAGTTACCTGATATAAAAACATCAGTTGTAGACATAAGCCTATAAATCCCAAAAAACAGTATCTAGGCGGCCTAATAGACTGATCGGTAAATATAATTCGATCAGCACAACCTAAAATCAAATCGACAATCATATAACTTATAACTGATCGATGAATCAACAAAAACAAAAATTTAAATTAAAAATACATCATAAGATATTTGGGTAACGGGGACTACACCCCGGTAAAATAAATACATCATAAGATGTTAATTAAAAATATACTTACAGTCATGCTTGGAACCGAAGTAGATGAAAGTCTTTAAATTTGTTTGTGTGTATGGTTTTTTAATAATTAAACATCGTTGATTTTGTGTGAGATTTATATGTGTGTGTTCTGATTAGGTTGATCAAAACAATGGTTTGAAAAGTATAATAATAATATACGGAGTAACTAATATTATCATTACGGTTTTGAACTGTTTATCAAATTGGTTTTGGATGGCTTATGATAAGATTCAGCTAGCTCCACTGGCTGAGGCGTTCGTGTCTGTTCTTCTTAACCCAAGTTCGAATCTTGCACATGGTATATTTTTAGCTATTCTGCCGAATTTTACCAAACATGATTACAGATAGTGTTCTTCCAGAACTTGTTGTACTCGTTTCAAGATACAACACAATAATAGAATATCAAAATTCTACAAACCTGCATCATTCACAAATATTGTTATACTCGTTATAAGATTCCAAAAAAGCGAGACTGGCCATATCAAATATAATTATTGCCACCGGTAATTTAAAGACACATCACAAGATATTTTATGACCGGAAGAATGACAAATTATTACAAATACAATACAGTTTCATGCAAAAACAGCTGATTACCTATTCATTAGATGTCATATATAGGCTTGATCTCCGTTTCCCATTCTCATATTTTGCATATAAAATACCTCTGGACATGGCTAGCTACTTGAGTCAGGGTTCTTGATGGTACATATTTCTTTGAAATCCCTCTCCAATCACCTTTTCTGAGCTTTTCTAACCTGATCAATAATGATCTATGCTCTTCTTCAGTCCATGTCACCCCTGATAAACATTACAGTGCACCACAAAAAATTATGAACATATTACAAATTATTTTAACAATCATGTTAATAAATAATAACTGTCAATCATGTTACAAATTAATTAAACAATATGTTTTTATCAGCTGATTTCTTGCTGTTGTATCTACTATACTACACATAAATATCCATACGTAGATAATTCATGTGGGTAGTTGCTCATCAATTAGACACACGTTAATAATTAGCCAAACTATTATAATATAAAAAAATTGAAGAATACTCACCCTGATCACCTGGCAAAGCATAACTCATTCTTCCTAACACAAATCAATTACATATTATGATTATTATCGTTATGTATCCTAATCAGAGTTAATAGAAAACATACCCCTATGCACCAGTATCAAGGTGAATACGGATTCAATGCTTTTTTTTGTTTGATTTTGAAAGCGTTGCTTGAGTTTTTGGATACCTGGTATTACTTCTAATATTAGGGTTTTAACATGATGAGTTTTAATAACAAGAATGGTACCCGGTTATAGTTTTTATGTTTTAGAGTGTTTATAAATCTGATTTTGCAAGTGGATATCACAAGTAATTTCGTGATCCAATGGTTGAGGTGTTTGAGTATAGTCATGTAGACCGGAGTTCGAAACTTACTATTGACAATTTTTAGAACATTAAAACGGAAAAATTTTCAAAAAATAGTTATTAAAATAGGAAAATTTAAAAAGAAAGTGATGACATGGATTAAAACATGCTTATGTGGCATTTCCCTCCTGTTATATATAATGTAAAGATATATATATATATATATATATATATATATATATATATATATATATATATATATATATATATATATATATATATATATATATATATATATATATATATATATATATATATATATATATATATATATATATATATATATATATATATATATATATATATATATATATATATATATATATATATATATATATATATATATATATATTATATATAGGTATAATTATGATTTGAAACCACAGTTTCAATCCCAGTCATATCCCAGTCACATCTTTTAGCCAATAGTATTTCAGAATTTCCTAGAAAATCTCCAATGTCCACGAAATTCGGGATTGAAATCGCACTTTTTTAAAAATCACGTTTTGAAAACGCAGTTTTTTAGACTGCGTTTTGAAATTGCGTTTTGAAGTAATGGACCGGTCCAGTTCAATTTTGGGCCGAGCCGGGCCTGGAGTGGTTCGGTTCAACTCTGGGCCGATCCGGCTCAGGACTGGTCAGGTTCATATCTGGGTCGAGCCGTGTGTGAACCGGTCCGGTTTATATTAGGGTCGAGCCGGTTCTAGACCGGTCCTGCTCGGTTCAAACTTGGGCCGAGCCGGGTCTGATTTGAACCAGATTGAACCGCGTCAGATCTCGGGTCATGTTCAACGGGTCAGTTGTTTGGATCGGGTCGAATATTTGGTTAAATCAAATTAATGGCAAAAAGTGCCACTAATAAGATTTGAACCTTGGTCTCCTCCCTCAAAACTTAGCACCACTCAGTTTACCAACTATGCTATGCATGGTTTTAATTATAAGCATCCAAACCAATATATTTAAAGATAGATTAGTTGGGCTTGTGTTGGGCTTATATAATAAATAGGCTTGTCCGACCTATAAAAGATGTATCGGATGGCCCCAATAAAAAATAAAAGTACCTTTGGAATCGTAATCTTGTGCTCTTATCAATGTTGTGCCCTTTGTTAAATATAAACCCCGTTTGCATCTCAAAAAACGTGTAAACATCGACAAAACGCGTCCGAAAATCACCATTTTTAATTTCTTTTATATCCTTTGTATCTCCAGGACTCAATAAAGTTTAAAAAACATATTTTTACTTATATTTAGAATATTTTAGTATTATTGGTCTATTAAGAGGGTATTTTGATGATATTTTTAGGTACGATTTAACACAAATCGTTACAAAATCATACACAAATTCAACAAAAAACAATGTATTCATTCAATAAAACACGTCCAATCATAAAACAATATAAAAAATAAAAATAAATTATACATGTTAAATTATATGTAAAATATATTTAAGAAAAACCTATTTTAGCGTAAATTATTACAAAAAATATACTTAGACATTAAATTACAAACTAAAAAAAACAAAAAAAAAACACAACACACAACAAAGAACTACGTATTAGTTCAATAAAATATATCCAATCACAAAACAATATATATAAAAAAAGAATGATACCTTTTAAATTATATATAAAACCTATTTTAAACAAATCTATTTTAGCGTAAAGTATAAAAAAAATATACTAAATATTAAATTATAAACTAAAAACACAAAAAAAACACAAACAACAAATCCTCCCCAACAAGAAAAAAAATGACCCCGCCCGTTGGGCGGGTTACGAAGCTAGTATATATATATATATATATATATATATATATATATATATATATATATATATATATATATATATATATATATATATATATACTAGCGTCGTAACCCGCCCAACAGGCGGGGTCGTTTCTTTTCTTGTTCCGGAGGGTTTATTTTTCGTGCATTTTTAGTTTTTTGAATTTGTAATTTCACTTTTTTGTATATTTTAGTTATAGTTTACGTTTAAGTAACGTTTATTAGTGGTTAACGGGTGGGGTTGTCTTTTTTTTTTAACTGAACGAACCATTAACGATGAACCCATGACCCGATTAGGTTGACCCGACAATCGATCCCATTAACCATGTTTAAAATATATATGTTTTAAAAATTTTAAACTCAATCCCAATTGAAAAAAGAATCCAAAAAATTAGAAAATTTTAAAATAGTGAATGATATAGTTCTAAGAAAATATTCGATTTTTTTTTAAAAAGTCTAAATATTCAAAAATATTTAAAGTTGGACATATAGGGTTTAATTGTTTTATTAAAAAGATACTTACCTTTAATTAGGTGTGGGTTTGGTCCTGCCATTTGTTGGGTGCAATGGCGTTCTTGTCCAAGACATTTTCCTTCATGGCAAACTGCATGGTATTCTCGTCCTGGACATGTTCCTTTCCTTCATCGCAAACTGCATGGTATACTTCCTCATATAATATAGGAGAAACGCATAGAAAATTAAGCAGACGACTCTAAAACTATGTTACAACACAAAACTTAGAAAAGTTAATTAAGTAGTTTGTTCTCCATTGAATTGTAGTTCGGATCGTAGAGATAATGAATATGTGACTTGTGGATATATGTGTATTTGTATTATATAATTCTTAATAAAATATATATGAATTGATTGATTTCGTTGATATAATTTTCTTCAAATAATATAAAACAAAAAAAAGATCAATGCCGGAAGAAAAATATCGGAAAAATCAACGGAGGACAATAGTTTAGAAATGAAAAAAGTAATAAAATTTGAATTACCAGCTTCGCAGCAGTCACATTATCTCAGTTTGATAACATATTTCATACAATATAATAACTTTCAAATTACAATGAAAAAATACATATAAAAGAGTAAAAACATAATAGAAATATAAGTTTGAATGTTTGATACATAAACTATTTAAATAATATATTTCATACAATATAATAACTTTCAAATTACAATAAAAAAATACATATAAAAGAGTAAAAACATAACATAAATATAAGTTTGAATGTTTGATACATAAACTATTTTGGCTTAATAACTATTGAAAATATATATTAGATTTGACAAAATTAGATAGAGGTTTAAACCAAGTTTTATACATAAACTATCTTGGTACATGAAGTGAACTATTTTTTATTCCACATAATATAACGTACTTTCATATTTTGTGTCGATTTGCACCATGTTTTACAGGCTATTAGTTAAAAAGTTTGGAAACCGGAAAAGGATTCCACAGGGCATATATTTTAAACGGATTAGGTCGTATAAATAGCAACAAACTTTTCCAAATGTAACAATTTGATACGTAAACTATTTTTAATTACGAGAAACTACGAGAAACTTTTAAAAGATTTAGAATAAAAAAAATTTATAAATTTTTTAGTTATGAGAAAGGCTAAAAAAATTCGGTTAAAGCTACAAATTTTTACAAATGTAAACCAAAAATGACAAAATTTTCTTTATAAAAGTTTTTATACTTCAAATAATTTTTAGGAAAAGTTATTAAAATTTAAAAGCTTTTTTAACATAAAAGTTTAGAAGATTAAAAACAAGTTAAAAAAGTATAACTTTTTATAATTTCTTTAAATATATAAGAGATTGGTTTTTAGAGAAATAACTACTATAAGAAATTTTCATAAAAAAATTTTAAAATGAAAATTTTCATAAAGTTATAGTCTCAAAAAATTTAAAACTTTCAGAAAGTTAATAAAAAAGATTTCCAAAAAAAATAAATTTTTTATAACTTTTTAAAACATTTTATTTTCTTAAAATAAAAGTAAAATTTTAAAAAAAAATTTAAAGAGGTTTAGTTTTATCTAAAGAAAAGATAAAAGTGTTAAATTTAAAAATTTTTTGAAGAATTTTTTTTAACCTTTTTTTAAAGTTTCAATGAAAAACCTTCTTTAGTTAAAAAGTAATTTTGAAAAAAAATTAAAAAAGGAAAAAAAATGTAATGTTCCCGGTAAAACAAGTTTTAGTGTGTAAATCGTCATAAAATCTGAAAGTACGTTACATTTAGTGGAAAAAAATAGTTCGCGTATCAAAGTAGTAAATTTGTGAAAGTACGGTTCTGTTATTCCGCTTAATCCCTTTAATATATAAAACTCATGTTTTAACAAAGAATGCCTTTGTTATAATTTGTTGCTTAGGATAATTTTCGATGTACTCTTTTCGTCTCATAATTATAGTTTACCGATAAAAAACACACATTTAAATTAAAACATTATTTTTTCATCTTTTTTCTCTTACCTTTTATACATTAGTGGCATGACATAATACATTTAGTCGCCCTCTTACTTGAACTCTACATCAAAAGATTCAGCCACAACAAAATTTTTGACATTTGTTTACTAAATCATATATGAAAAAGTAAGTAATAATGTGACGCAAAAAGTATTTTTTTATCAATTTCTAATAAAAAAAGTTACCAAAAGTTATTTTTATCAACTCTTATTAAAAATAAAAAGAATAAATAATAGAGGGAATTACTAAAATTATATTTTTGCTCAATATTTAGTAACAAAAAGTGTAGAACTTTTAATAACTCTTTTTAGTAGGCGAAAGAATAAACAAAAGTTGTGGATTTCTTTTGTCTACTTTTATATTGATTGTGTTTTAATAATAAAGAATTATAATAACTTAAATAATTTTTTATCTTATTAGTGTTTTTACTTTTTTTTCAAATTTATTTTTGAGTTATGCCTTACAAATATGATGCATCTATTTACATCCGGCTTGCACTTTTATTCGTTTCGTCATCTTATCATTATTTTATCATTCTCATTGATGGAGAATGAGGTAAATTTGTGTAACACAACAAACGTGTGTGGTAATTAAATAACATGAAACGACCATAGCACAAAGAGTTATGCGATGGTGATTCATTCTAGGTATATGAGATGAAACGAACCTTAGTCCCAAAAAACGCAAACCATGCGTAACTATCAATTTGGATATCTTTTTATGTCACTTACGATCAAGAACTTTTCACCTTTGGAAATTCTCCGAAATATTGGGCATATGACGAAACCAAAGTATAGATATATATACCACATCCGATTACAGAGAAGCCAAGGATGTTACTTCACTTTTGTTGAATGGAGGAATACCTACTCTAATTATTTAATACTACTCATTCAAATTGATGAAGTAAAACAGAACTTCAGTAGTTGCTGAATATAGATGATATATAATAGCTTAAATGTGTGATCCAATAAAAAGTGGCCTGATTTAAAGTTGCATCACATTCTTGTCCACCAGAACCCATGATCAGCTAAATAACAATAAGCACGACCACGAAGAAGCAATACATCTAGATTATCCTCGTCCTATTTAAGAATAAATCTTGCCTTCAAAATCTTCTGGCGATTTGGACATACTGCCAACTACAATGGTGCCGGTCTTCATGGCGTTCCTTCCTGTGACATGATGCGTCGGATGACTAAGGGATCCACCGGTCATCATCATGACTTGATCCCGTTTTGCGGATTAAAGAGCTTTGTCTGTCTCTTTAAGGCAAGACCTGCCATAGCTTGGCTCTCTAGAGTCATGATTGTTGTACATATGTAAGAAGATGGACGACAATGACCCACGGTCAACTCCATTTTAACAATATAATTCACTTTTGCAATATCTAACTGATTTGAAATCTCTTTTCTTTCGGTAGTAGGGTGAAACATATGTAATCCAAGTACAACAAATCGTACATCACCAGCTCGAACTCATGTCATATTATTGCCTTCAATTCCTTGTATGTGGCATCATCGCCTATGACATCATGGCTTAATTGCAACTTCCTTTCAACTTTGTGTAGTCCTTCACAATATTCATTGCCTATAAATGTTACATGATATCTTAGTATAGATCCACACACATAATTTTATTACATATATAATATACATAACCGAAGTAAACTTACAGTGTAAAACCCAAAAACTTGATTTGTATTTTATCGTTTTATATATGACCTAAAGTTTAAATAATAAGCATTTGATATTAATCTTGTTCGTCGATTTGATGGTCGAGCTAATAATCTAACATTTTTTAGGCTCTTATGATTGATAAATAAGTAAGAATGTAAATTAGCATTAATCATCACACGTCATAAATTGTTGCTCAAATCTCGGCACCTTAATTGTTTTTAAACAATTGACTTGCTAACAATAAAACGATTTTTGTTTAAAGCTTGGTCAAATAAGTTACTAAACGTCCGACTTTATCAACCTAAAACGCTGTTTTAGGCCCCATGAACAATCATCGTTCATATACTTGATCATCCATGTTAAAACATTGCCTCCTAAATCTCACCATGAGTATCAATATTATTTGAAAATCTCATATTACGTTAAGGCTTGCTCTAGTTTCATAACATGTACTCATGTTCGAACGGACTTCTTGCTTGTGATCATGTCGGTGTTACGAACCCATTTATACGGATCTGGAGTTGTGTACTGATTTGATGTGGACATCACGTTCGAGTTAGTGTTTAGCCCTACGTATCATTGTAGTCTAATGCGATGAGAACGAGTTCGGGTCGTAAAAGGTTTCAGTTTCGTTTACTGGAAGTGCGCGTTTTGTACTGGTGAAATTATGTTTCATGTTCGAGTTAAAGTCCCGTTCGTGATCGAATCAATGACGTTCTCTATTCGTGGTTTCGATTTGGGGTCTATTTAATCTGGTCATAATACCTCTTATAGGTAAATTCTAACTTTCATCTTGATATATAATCAGATCATAAGTAAGTCAATGCTAATGTTATGGCCATATAATCATGCATAAATCCAATATATGAATGATGATGTTTACGACCATTAACTTGGATATCTCTTATAGTTATCAAGACAACTGCAACAAAGTGTAAATCATATATATGGGTGAAGTTATAGGTTACATGTGCATGACATTATTTTTACTTTGAAAATATTAAGCGTGATTATACCAACACATCTCACGTTTTGATCATGTTTGAAATGACGGTAACATTTTGACAATGGTAATTTCGAACTTAGTGGGTGTTTGGTTTGGCTCGGTGAAACCGAGAGATCACGCAAGGGGTGTTTGGATTATTTATTTTAAATCGGTTTAATTATTAATTGGGGTTTATTAATATAAATGGGATTACTTAAACATGAACTTATTTAAATCATGACTTATATTATATGTTTATAAAATCAGCTTATTACTTTTTTTTGGAAACTTACTATATTTAGAAACTTGCTAGTTTTAGAAAATTACTAATTATGGAAATATCAAGTATGTTAACACATGAAACATGAAATACAAGAACTCACAAAACATGTAAGATTCAGGAAAGATATAATAAGACATGAACATGTGGAAACCTTGGTTTCCGGATCTTTTAAGCTACTAGGAATGATCATTGTTCATATGATTAACATAATCAAAGCGGAATTAGAACAACAACCATTAACAAGGTGTTTATGGCACAAGACATGAATTAAAACACAAATGGATTGTTCATTATATTAATAACAAACAATCACTAGACGTGTGTACATTGAATCCCACGTCTAGTGCAACACACGCTTTAGGTTTACATTGTGAATATGAACGATGAATAAAACCTAAGACCCTTGGTTCCTTTTATAGTGTAAGGATTAGGGTTTACAAGAGATAAAATCAAATAAACAAGTAAATATTCTATTTAAATAACTTATGCAGAATATATCTTGCATGTTTATCTAAATAGGAGCTTCCATAAGCTTCTTGTCTACGTTTCTGTCAACTCTTGAATTACATGTGACAATGCTTAGATTGCACATGACAACTCTTGAGTCAACAACGCTTAGTTTGCTCTTGTCAACGCTTGGATTGCTCTTGACAACGCTTAGACAAGATATTCATGTTTTCTTCGTTTTTGAGTTTCTGCCACATCAACTTTTTGACCCAACAATCTTCCCCTAGTTGATGTCGGCAAAACTCTATGTGTATCTCTTGTAAGTTGTACATGATCTTCAAATTGCTTCCCCTCAAGTGTAGCATGTATGTATTCCCCTTTTTGTCACATCAACAGGGAAGTAAACAATGTATGCAATCTTTGAAGATTCTCCAAATGTAGCTCTAAGTAATGATCTTGAAGAAAAATAAATAAAGTATTCTTGATGTAGAAGTAGAATAACCCAACCTTGTGTTCCATGTCTTGTACTATCCATGTGATGAAGAACTTATACCCATAGCAAATTATAAGTAGACCTCGATCCATTGTCAATATTCTCATCCTTTGTGAGACACTGAGCACGATAATGTAACTCCTTCAAGTGTTATGACAAGTCTTCGTCACCAACAATATAAGCACGAACAAGTTATCTTCAAAGTCAGTGGCTGGAAGTGCATGAATTTAGGATATGATAGAACACAAACTCGCGAAAATCTTCTTCAAACATCAAACTTACCATAAGAATTCTTCCCCTTAAGCCAGCACCTCTTCATGACAAGTCAATATCTTCATATGTAAAAGATGTCAACGAATAACTCTTTCACAAGGCTATCCCGATTACATACTCCAATAAATTACTTCATTAATCGTTGCTAACTCGCCTTAAAATCATTAATCTCTTTTAAAAATATCCGAGCCATAAATATCAACATGATATTCTAAATAAAACGGAGATTCCATGTACCTTCGTGTGTATATTCCTCCTTTTTGTGTGCTAAAAACGTCCAATTTTCTCAACAGCAGCTATTCTTTTGTCATCCGAGAACCTTCATTGTCCAATATCTTAATCGCATGCATTGTCAGATATCAGACAACACCTATCAACGCTTGAGCAAGCGTTTCTCGGACAACTCATGTCAACGCCTATTCTGTCAGCGTTCACTTATTCCTTGTCAGCGTCAAAATTACAAACGTCAGTGTCAAATTAACAAACATCAGCGTCAACGTTAAACCTTGTCAGCGTCGAACTAACAAACATCAACGTCCATTATACCCAAGCATATCTCACGTGACCAAACTTGTTTCCTCGTGTGAACACAAACCGTGGAACAATACTTCTATCAAATATCCCTTCACTAAATAAAAGCATAAACAACACTTACTGACTTTTGCCTTTTCTTGAGATTTGGTATTGCTCTCACGTCAAAGTTACCAACAGTTCTTGTAGCAAGTTTGGTCCCACCGAATCAACTATTAAACTACCAACAGTTCTTGATACATAGATTATTGGGATCTAAGTTTGGTCACCATCGAATATATTAAATTACAATCAATAGAAGTACTGTTGTCTTGTCATGTAATCAACACATTAAGTCAAATCATGTGACCACAGCTTTAAATAATAACCACGTGATCTTGTGATCCTCATTAATCAATCGAGACCCATTTACCTTCTTCTCGTCAACCCAACTGCTGTACCATGGACCACATTAAATAACGAGCTACTGTTCTTGTTCTTGTCATAGATCTAGGGTTTCAATAAAGACAAATCTAGGGTTTCACCATAAACCCTAACATCATAGCCATGACGAATTATCTTGAATCACAACAGCCACAACCTCATAACATTCTGCGTTTTATGTCGATCTAGGGTTTGAGGAACCTTAGGTCATGATTTTATGTGAAAAGAGCAAAACATTAATACCTTAAACAGTGAATTTCGACCTTGAATAACTTCTTCATTAGGGCTCAGATCTAAAATCCCTTCAGTGAGATTCTAGACACAAGTGTCAAGAATTTACAGTTCAAAAATCACGAAGATCCAACGGTTAACGAAGGAGAAAACGTGTTTTGAACATGGCTGTTTACAGAAACTTGCATATACCCACTGCTGACTTTGACGCCTAATAACTTTTTCCTGGGGATAAAACTCGACAATCCCTCCGGTGGATGTCTAGATATATGTGTATAGAATACACACAACAAATTTCGTGACGATCCAACCGGTTCAATCAAAAGTTATGATCTTCTGAATACTGCTGCGCACACAAAAACGTCCAGAAAAACCCTAGACGGATTTTTCTTCTTTTCACCATACACGAACACCTTGTTGGTCCTAGCATCACGAGCCACGAGGCTCTGATACCAATTGTGGAAACCTTGGTTTCCGGATCTTTTAAGCTACTAGGAATGATCATTGTTCATATGATTAACATAATCAAAGCGGAATTAGAACAACAACCATTAACAAGGTGTTTAGGGCACAAGACATGAATTAAAACACAAATGGATTGTTCATTATATTTATAACAAACAATCACTAGACGTGTATACATTGAATCCTACGTATAGTGCAACACACGCTTTAGGTTTACATTGTGAATATGAATGATGAATAAAACCTAAGACCCTTGGTTCCTTTTATAGTGTAAGGATTAGGGTTTACAAGAGATAAATGTTGATCCCAAACTTAGATCGATTTAGCTTTCTGTATACGAGATTAGATCAAGTAATACACTTAGAGAAACCTTTGTATATGTTTATGATAATCTAAGTGTTATGCGGAATTAACACTTAAACAAGAACACACAAGATATAAACAAACTTTCACTTTGATTAATGATATCAAACTTGCTTAAAATGAAAGTAGTTTACCAATGAAAACTTGTATTGAAAATTAACCTAAAGGTCTTCTTTTATAGACATAAGAAGCCTTGTACAATAATCTACGTATCAACTATTCTAGGTAAAGATAAATATAGAAAATACATTGTTGTTCCTATCTTTACTAGAAGTAATCTAGAATACAATAAACGCGTAGAGTATATCTTCCCATCAGTGCTTGTCTTCAATGTATCAATGCTTGACTTTATCTTGTTAACGCTTGAGCTGTCAGCGTTTGTTTTGCTCCTGTCAACGCTTGTATTACTCTTGTCAGCGCTCAAGTAGATTGGCTATAATTTATTCCCAACAATCCTCCCCTAAACTTGATATCTACTCCAATGATCAAGTTTCTGAATAAACATTAAGGACTAGGAGGAATCTTACAAACCTTCTCATATTGGTAATAAATAAATCTGATCAAGTATTTTGGCACATCACTTGAATAATCAATTTCCAGCTGAGTGTTCTTCATCTTCTCCAAGATATCCTTGGACATGAAATACTGACCATCCACAAGTAGATAATCAGCAAACTTTGTAGAACTCAAATAATAAACACTAGCAGCTGAATACAATCTCCATTGAAGACCACTGAGATCATCTTCAAGATCCTTCCAAATAGCAGGATCCTCATCTTTTGGTCCACGCATTCTCTTGAATGTGGACCACAGTTTTATTCCTTTGGCGGAAGTTGGTGCTTCAGCCTCATACTTGGCCTCTAACAACCTCCATAGGTCTACCAAGTCTTCTCTATCACAACTTGCAAACAAAGATATAAGGGTGGTAAAAGTGTGCACATCTTTTCCATACATGCCAATCTTCCAAAATCCACATTCATCTTCTTCATAGCTCACAATTGGATTTCTGGAATCTAGTGGTAACACTTGTAACATATCTGAAGCTTCTAATGGTGAGAGCTTGAGGCTCTTTCTTATGACAGCTTCACTTGGATATAATGGATCCATATCTTTAGGAAACTCAAGAGAAACTCCCTTTTTCACTGGTTTGGGAACAAACATTGCTTTCTTGAGCTCCATTTCCTCTACAAGTTCTTCTTTTCTTTCATCAGAAAGAAGTCTTAGAGTGTTTGCTTCCTGCACTCTAACCCAAATGGGATAAGCTCTACATTCCAACTCATCAAATGTCAATGCCTTCAACTTCTGATAAGTCCACCCTACTCCATGACACCTGAGCAACATGCAGTACAACTCCCTTCTATCCCTTTTCAACTCTGAGAGAATATTGCTTGCCTTGTGTTTCAAAATGACCTAGCAATCCTTTTGTACTCTGAGAAGAATCTCCAAACCCCATATCTGATCTGAAATGGTCAAGTGTGGATTCTCCATACATCTTTCTTCCCAAGCATGATACATTTGAACCACCTCTGGCATATCAAAATCAACCTGCAATTTCAACTCTCTTAATTTCTCCTTGGCCAACTCATCTCCATACTCAAGTCTTTCTGGCTGTTCTATGATCATAACACTTGAGTCTGAGCTAGCTGCATCACTTCCTTCTTGCTCTACTGAAGTGACAACAAATGGTGACTCTCTCACCTCCTTTCTTTCTTGTTCCACAATTTGTGCAGCCAACTTTCTATCAAATTCAATTTGAGCTGCATTCTTTGGAACAACCTCTTCTACCATAATACCCTTACCCTTATCTAATAGATCAATTGTTGGTAAGGTAGATGGTGATACCTGTGAAGAAACCTCCTTGATAATGGATGATGACTGGGATACATCACCCTCATTTGCAGGTCTGTCAACGCTCACTTTTGCTTTGTCAGCGCCCAAAATACTCATGTCAGCGTCCAAATTCTCCTTGTCAACGCTCAAATTTCCTGCCTCAGCGCCTTTTGCAATTTCCTCCAACATGGCTGTAAATGATAAATTTAAGTTTGTAGGAGAGACTAAAGACGTATCAAAACCTGTCTGTTTCTTCAAACTTGTTAGGGCCTCAGCAACATCCAAAGATTGACCATCATGGCTGCCCTTATCACTCACATTTATTTGATCATCCTCCCCTTTGGAAGATTCCTCCATCCCTCTCCTTGCACTAGCAGTCTCCAAAATAACAATCCTCTCCCTCAATTGCTTGAGTTCAAGGCCTTGTGTGCTGACAACTTGTACCAAGTCTACATTTTGCTTTTGCAAGCTCATGCAGACTGCCGTCAATTCCATTAGGGTCATTGGTTCCAATCTGCCCTCTTCTAAAATGGGTATTTGACCTCTCAAGTCAGATTCATTGGGCATGGATGAGGTCTTAATTATGGTGGGACTGCCTTGGCCAGCTTCTAAGCCAGAACCAATAGTCCCAGCCTCATCCATAGCACCAACCACACTTGTGGTGGTGGTTCTCTCTGCTACATGGCTAGGACCACTAGAGGAGAACACTCCAGTAGTCCTTTGGCGTTTAATCAACCTATATTTAGGGGATGTAGAAGATGATGTGGATTGGGTGGATGTGGGTTGGTTAAGGGGTGTTTGGGTCTGTGAAGGTTGTGTGTCAACGTTTGAAATAGGCACATCAACGCCAACATTGAACGTGTCAGCGTCGAAGGGTTCTTGGTCAATTTGCGTTGGGGTGAAGGTAATGGTTCAGGTATTGGGTCAATTTGAGGTTGGGGGTCTGGTTGGGGTTGAGCTGCTGCAATGACAGCAAGCATAGCTTGGGTTAAGGGTAGGTCACGATGTGGGGGTGAGTTCATCTTCATAAAAATTGCTTTCTTTTGCACAGGGATCTCATAAAAATCATTATGATTCCTTGTGCAGTATCCTTGGACATCAAAAACCATTTGTAAAAATCTGGGATAAGCTAAAGTCATTTTGTTCCCTTTATTTTTACACATGCCCTCAAAAATCATTTTAGAATAATTAAATTTTTGCCCAGTAGCAATACACACAATAGCACTTGCAATAGATCTATTGATCTCATTGTGTTCAGTACATTTGGGACTCAAACATTGTAGGAGGACATGTATTAGGTACTTCCAGGCTGGGGGAAATTCCTGTTTATGATATTTATTTAAAGTTCCTTCATCAGGAAAAGGATAACCCAAATCCCTTAGTCCTTGTTCTATTTCACTAATGGGAAGGGTGGTTATACCATCAGCATCATCAAGATGCAAGGCTTGGCGTACCAAAGCCTCAGTAACCACCCAAGTTCTCCCATGAACAATAGAAGATAATGTAGTCACTCTATTAACTGTTGAGGAACTAACAGTGTTCCAAAACTGTTTAATATGTGTGACAGGAATGAGTGGTGCATGAGAAAGAGCATACCTAATAGGAGATGCGTTCAAATACGCCACCATTTGTGTGTATTGGGGAAACAGAGTATCATCAGCTTCAAGATACGCGATCATGTTGTGTTGGCTTCTGAACCCCAATTCCAACTCTGATGGTTTAAACTTTGGTGCCATTTTTGAAAGCTGTTAAAAATGATTGATGAAGATGAAGTTGATAAGAGAAAATTGTGTTAGACAAGAATAATAGGTACCCTGTTTAAAAATAGGAGCCAAATATATCGGAGAAGAAAATGCATGTGATTGGCCCAAAAATAGGCAAGTATTTTCAATATGTAATCATGAAAATATTGAAAAATAATAAGTTTATCTCATGCATTAAATGAAAGTTATCAACTCCCAAAATTACGGCCTAAAAATATGTCAAAAAGTAACAACTGGGTAGGTCCCATTGAGTGTCAACGGTCAAAAAGAACCTATCAACGCCCAACGGCTATATTCTTTTCAACGTTTGCCATAGCCATGTCAGCGTCTAAATTGGTCACAACAACGCTTGGAAAAATACTTGTCAGCGTCCAAAAATAAAAATGTTTAAAAATGAAAAATGATCTTAACAAAGTAATTTATCTAGAGAAGATAACCAAAAAGCTGATAATTATTATAGGGCGGTAAGCACTATCCAGTTATGCACACTTGCTTATGCAAGATAGACATAACAGTCCTCTAGTGTCCCTTGCTAACCAAAACTCTTAACAACCAAGTTACCTTATAAAATTCCTTGTTACTCCCAGGTAAATCCCATAACAAAATTATTCCCAAGTCTCCCAACAGACCACAACCAATTCTAGGCCAAAAATGTCTTGGCACCATGCATAGTATATCAACTTTGCATGCTACAGTGCCTCATGATTTAGTAAAACTAACTCATACTCACCTGTGGACACAATCTAGAATTGTGATAAGAGTATCATATGGATACCCAAACATCCTAAAGGTTCCTAAAACCTCCCCTTAAACTATGATACATAAGTTGCTAAAAATATGCATAAACATAAAAAAATTTTTTGTCAAGATAGGAATTAAAAATTCCAACCATCATCCATAAATAAAACTTGTCCAAATGCTTCTCCAATGATCCATAAGCAACTCTGTATCCAATGGTATACTGCTAACACCACCTGCACATTTAGATTTAAAACCACAAAACTAACATTGTTGCTGACAACGCCCCGATAACACATAACAGCGTTGAGGGAAGCTTTGTCAGCGTTAGAAAAATATATTGCTGACAACGTCACAAAAACACTTATCAGCGTTCAAGCAACCTTTGTCAATGTTAGAAAAATATAGTGGAAAATCTAAATCTTCAAAAATACCAATAACAATGCATCATCCTGTACATACTTTTACAAAAAGACTCCAAAACACATATTATGTGAGATTGATCATTCCAATACTTGTTACCAAGTATTGAAACCTCCCAGCATCAAAAGGTTTAGTTAGTAAATCTGACACATTTTCTTCTGTGTCAACCCTATCTGGTTGTATTAAACCCTTTTCAAAACAATCTCTTATAAAATGGTGTCTAATTTCTATGTGTTTAGTTTTAAAATGATGTACAGGATTCTTAATGATGCATAAAGTGCTGTTATTGTCAACAAATATCTTGGTATGCATGAAATTATACCCATAGTCTAACAGCTGGTTCTGAATCCACAAAACTTATCAACAACAAGCAGCTGCAGCCACATACTCAGCTTCAATTGTAGAATTAGCCACCACTGTTTGTTTCTTGCATTGCCAAGATATCAATCTGCTCCCAAGAAACTGACATCCACCAGTTGTGGATTTTCTATCAAACTTATCACCTCCATAGTCACTGTCTGAATATGCAATCAGCTCCAATGGTGAATCCTTTGGGTACCACAAACCAAGACTAGGATAGCATCTTAGGTACCTAAAGATCATCTTCACAGCATAAAGGTGACATTCTTTGGGAGTCACTTGATGGCGTGCACAAGCACACACAGCAAACATGATGTCAGGTCTGGAGGCCGTAAGATACATCAATGATCCAATCATGGATCTATAGTGCCTGACATCAACATCTTTCCCATCTCCAATCTTTCCCCAAGGGTGTTCTCTATCCATAGGAGTAGTAGCCCTCTTTTCATGTGGAGAAAAGCCAAACTTCTTCAAGATCTCAGCCACATATTTATCCTGGGAGATGAAGATACCATCTTCTTTCTGCTGAACTTGTAAACCAAGAAATAAGTTCATCTCTCCCATAGCACTCATCTTGAATTTGTCTGTCATAAGCTTGGAGAAATCCTCACTCATCTTTGGATCAGTAGACCCAAAAATGATGTCATCAACATAGACCTGAACAAGCAACACATCCTTGCCTTTATTCTTTGTAAATAGTGTCTGATCTATGGTGCCCCTCTTGAATCCATTGTCCACCAAATAAGTAGACAAAGTACCATACCATGCTCTAGGGGCTTGATGAAGTCCATACATAGCCTTCTTGACTCTATACACCTTGTATGGATTCTCTGGATCCTCAAAACCAGGAGGCTGCATCATATATACCTCCTCAACAATTGTTCCATAGAGGAAGGCACTCTTGACGTCCATTTGATAGACAGTGAATCCCATGCAGGATGCATAGGCTAAAAAGATCCTAATAGCTTCAATCCTTGCAACTGGTGCAAAGACTTCCTAATAGTCTATCCCCTCCTCTTGTGTATATCCCTGAGCCACTAACCTTGCCTTGTTTCTGACCACAATCCCTCTTTCATCTCTCTTGTTTCTTAGAACCCATCTTGTCCCTATAGGTCTGACATATCTGGGACAATCAACCAGCTCCCAAACATCCTGAATTGCAAATTGGTGAAGCTCATCCTGCATTGCTTCCACCCAACTTGGTTCTTTGAGAGCATCAAATATTTTCTTGGGTTCCTGTTGTGATAGAAAACAGGCAAACAAACATGCTTGCACAAGAGGGGTATCAACCTTCTTGTGTATATTGGCAATAAACCCACCAAGACCTTGATGAGATCTTCTAGTATGAACTGGAGTCATAATATCACCAATGATTTAAGAAGTGGGGTGATTCTTCATAGTAGAAGTGAGAACTCCTCCTTCAAAAAGTCTGGTGTCCTCAACCTCATTCTCCATGTTGCCAATATCTTCTTCATCAGAATCTCTTTCATCAACATGAGGATGAACCTCTTCATATAAATTGGAAGGTTCACCTTGTTCAAAAATGGAAGAGAAAAGATGTACAGAGGTGTTGTCAACGCCTGAACCTTGTTTGTCAGCGCTTGGGCTAACAACGCTTGAACTGTTGTTGTCAGCGTCTGAGCCATCAACGTCTGAATTGGTCTTGTCAGCGCTAGATTTGCCTTGGTCAGCGCCTGATGGACCATGCATGTTTGTATCTGGTGGTACTTGGAGACCACCATTATCTTTACCAGCAACAGCAAAAGCATCTATCTAAATGGGAATTGTAACATATTCTTGTATAGGAGATGACTTTTCTGCTTTTGATCCAACCTTTTCATGAACCTGTGTACCTGAAACATCAACAACTTGTTCTTCCACAACATTTGAAGTTACCTTCACAATGTCTGGATTAGTGACAGGCATATAATTTAAAGTTCTAGATAAAGGTTCCAAGTCAAACAACCAATTTGGACCACTTTCAGGATCACTAGGTTTATTCTCTAAAAACCTAACATGTACTCTTTCAAGTATACATTTTTCCTCTTTAAGATAAACCCTATATCCCTTACTCTGCACTGAATACCCCATGAATTAGCCTTCATCACCTTTTGCACTAAATTTTCCTAAGGCATCACTAGTGTCTAAAACTACTACATGACTACCAAACGGTCTGAGAAAACCAATATTAGGTTTTCTACCCCAAAGTAACTCATAAGGTGTTTTGTTCTTAATTTTGTTGACCAATGCTCTATTTTGAACATAGCAAGCTGTATTAACAGCCTCAGCCCAAAAGGCTATAGGAAAATGAGCATCAGCCAACATGGTTCTGGCTGCTTCAATTAGGGTTCTATTTTTCCACTCAGCAACTCCATTTTGCTGTGAGGTTCTGGCAACACTGAATTGCCTAGTAATTCCTTTCCTGGCACAAAAATCATCTAACTTTTTATTCCTAAATTCACCACCATTATCACTCCTTAGTATTTTAACTTCATTGCCAGATTTCTTCTCAATCTGAGTGATAAAATCAATTAAAGTGTCAGCTGCATCACTCTTCATAGCTAGAAAGAAGGTTCAAGTAAACCTAGAAAAGTCATCTGTTATAACAAAGCAGTATGACTTACCATTCAAACTTTCTATATTGGTTGGACCAAAGAGGTCGATATGAAGCAAATGAAGAGGTCTAGAACTAGAATGCACCTGTTTGGACTTGAATGAGACCTTGTGCTGCTTGCCTTTAAGACATGCAACACAAGAGTGGTCATTGTGGAAGGCCTTCTCAGGAAAACCATCAACCAAGCCAAGTCCCACAAGCCTATTTATATTTTTAAAATTTGTGTGCCCTAGTCTCCTGTGCCATAAATTACTTTCATCTACTGAAGCTTTAGCATAAAAACAAGACATATTGTTATTTAATCTAATCCCATTCAGATTCACATTGTATATTTCTTTATGCCTAGGTGTTCTATAGTCAATATATTTCTCATCAGGGATCTTATAATCCTTGCTTGACACCAAACATTCAGTATCAGTAAACATAACTTTATTTTTGTTATCACAAACTTGTGATACACTAAAAAGATTGTAATCAAGTTCTTTTACCAGAAATACGTTCTCAAAACGCAAGTTCTTGGTGAGAAGGGTTCCTTTGCCTGTGATAGTACCATATCCGCCTCCAAAGTAAACCTTATCACCATCCTTAATGGGAGTGAAGTTTGTGAGATAATCTTCCTTCCCTGTCATGTGCCTTGAGCATCCACTATCCCAATATCCATAATCATTGACCTTTTTTTAAATGCCCTGCACATAAAGAAAACAAATTAGTTTTCTTTGGGAACCCAAGCCTAAGACTTGGATTCATCTGGTTGTTCAATAAGAACAGACTTAGTTCTCACAACAACCCCATTTTCATCCTTCTTAGAATGAAATACCCAGTTAACCCCAATAGGTTTTGTAATGACTTTTGAAATGTCATTAAATCTGTTGCAGGTCATTGAAATCCCATTATCATTAGGGTTTTGATCCTTCTTTGGTCTCCATGTCAAGCTTGAAGAAGCTTTAGACACCTTACCCTGTGGTTGCAAATATTTAGGTCTGGGAACGTTTCTGTCAGCGTTGGAATTGGTCTTGTCAATGCTGAAATTACCCTTGTCAGCGTTGAACCTAGGGTTTGCTACAGAAACCCATTGCCTATTAGACCAAGTGTTTGTCTTTTGAAATGGTCTTTGTCCATGAGTGTTAGACCCTCTAGTGAAGAATGGGGCAGGTCTAATCACTTGTGGACTTTGTTGCACACAAGGTTTGGGTCTGACAACGTTTGACTTTCTAACAACGTTGACTTTGTTCATGTCAGCGCTGAATTTGTTCCTGTCAGCGCTGACTTTGGGAGCGTTGACACACTTATATGCCAAGTGTGAAAAGCTACCACAAGTGTAACAGGCTTTTCTAGACACAACCCTAGGTCTAGAAGAGAAGAATCCTGTTCCATCATTGCTAACTTGGCTCTTAGGTGACCTAGTATTCCTATACATCTCTGCATACTTAATGCTAGGTTTTCTAACAGTGTATGAGCCAAGGTCAACAGCCTTACCAGTGATTGGGTTTGTAACCTTAATGGGAGTTGACTCATTAGGACTTTCACATAGCAAGCCACCCTTAACAAATAATGTAGGGTTAGCTTTCTTCTATTCATTCAGGTCAGTCAACTTTTGTTGATACTCTTCAACTGGGGTGACAACTCTTGGTGGAGGAATGAATTCTTCCTCTTGGAGTTCTGGCAAACCAGTCCAAGATAGGTCCTTTTGTTGGACACCATAGAAGTCACCAGCTGGTGGTGGAACCACAGAGTAGTCTTGCATCCCAATCCCAGTCATGTCCTTAGGATCCCTTTGTTTACTCACACATTCTCCTAGGGTTTGTGTTGCATTATCAAATCTCTGGATTTTAAGGCCAACATTATCTTTGTTTTTAATGGCTTCATCTAATTTAGCCTGTAACTTACTATTAACCCTTTCCATGATGTTTCTAATATCCATACTAGCATTTAACTCATGTTTTAAGATATTTATTTTATCTTTTAAGTCAAATTCCATTTTCTTGTATTCAGAAACTGTCTTCTCAGTTTGAGTGAGAGCTAGTTGGTATTAGACAGTTTGCATCTTTCAGTACTTACATCACTTAATAATCTTAACACCTCTTTGTTAAGTTTCTCAGTGTTTAACCTACAACCTTTACTACAAAAAGCATCATCGTATACCTTATTATCAGATGAAGAGGAGGAGTGTGCCATGAGAGCATATTCAACATGCTCTTTTTCTTAAATTTCAGCAACCAAAGCTTTATCCTCTTCCATATCTTTAGCCAGATAGCTCCAATCCCATCCCATACAATCAATTCCTTGAACAGCAACCATGGCTTTAGGATCCTGAGCTTTAACAATTTGACTTGAGGGTTTACCAGCATCAGATCTTCTAGGAGATCTGCATTCCCTCATGAAGTGCCCCATACGATGACAGTTGTAGCACTCAACTTTGGATTTATCAAATCCAGCCGTGTCTTTTGCATTGAATGTCATCTTCTTCTTAAACCTTCTGTTCCACCTGTTTGCTCTTATACTAGCAAGAGCCATGTTCCACTTAATGTCCATCTCTTCCAAGTGCCCATCACTTATCTGCTGAAGGTCCTCATATGTAATCACTGAACCATTAAGCAAAGAAGCAATATAAGCACATATAGTATCCAAATCCAAACCAGCAGGTTTAATTCTTGGTGAGTCACTTTTGAATGTGTCAGCGTCTGAAAAGGAGACGTTGACAGGACATGTTCCAGCGTTGACACATGATGATCCAGTAACTGGATGCATGTAGGAGTCCTTCTGATTGAATTGACCTTCACTATGAGAAAAGAAGGCCATGTTACTGTTGGTAGACTTGCTTCCATGCTCTAAAAGAGTTTCATCTTCCAACAGCCTCAGTTTGTTGTAGATGTCATCAAACTTTGAACTTTTGTAAGTATTATTGGCAAGAATAGATCTTGCCTTAATCTTCCACGCCTCACCAAGACTTTTAAGAAAGGTAGCATTAATGTCAACATCACCAAGTTGTGTCCCCATGAAGGACAATTTGCTTGTAATGTCAAGCAATCTGCTTCTCACACTACTCAACTTCTCATTAGGTTGAGCTTTGAAAACAACATAATCATGCATGAGTTGTTTCTTCTTTTCTTCCCTAGTATCTTGATTGTCACCATATGCAACTTCAAGAGCTGCCCAAAGGTCTTTAGCAGAATCATAACCTCTGTATTTATGATGGTTCTCTTGTCCCAAAGAGACTTTCAGAATATATAGGGTTTTCATGTCAACCCTTTTCTTTGCTATGTCTTCAGCAGACACAGCTCTACCATCTTCAGGCTTTTCTTTCTTATCTTCTTCAGAACATCCAGCAACAGCTTCTCTTCCAGAAATAGCATCAGCAATCTTTTGGGCTTTATTGAATGTGTTTTCATATTCAATAATCTCCCAGAGTGTGTAGTCATAGATCCCTAGATATTGCTCAAAGTTGAATTTCCACAATTCAAAGTTGGTTGCATCAAGCATGGGAATCTTGATGTTTGATAAAGGTGAGGAGGAGGAGGTTATTTCTGAAGTTGACATGATGTTGTTAGGGTTTTTGAGAAAATTAGGGTTTTGGTGAGTTTTAGGGTTCTTGTGTTCTTTAAGATCAAAGGTTCCTCAACAAGCTCTGATACCACTTGTTGATCCCAAACTTAGATCCATTTAGCTTTATGTATACGAGATTAGATCAAGTAATACACTTAGAGAAACCTTTGTATATGTTTAGAAATTTCATCTGATCTGCTACGATGTATTAAACATTTTAGAACAAATTCTGATCATGTTACCATTAGAGGTGAGAGAAAGAATATGATGTTTCCAAGACTGATTTTGCACATGTTATGGTCTTTCTAAACTTTGATTATACTTTTGAGCTCCCTAATACTCCAACTAAAGTATGAAATTCATGAATAAAATTTTTCCTTGAATTCTCAGACAAAATCGTCAGTCCATTCATTGATAACATTCTAACCTCCTAAATTCTAGATAAGAACATGAGAATCATATTTTCACGACCTTGCAGATTCTCCGATAGGAGAAAATTATATACGCAGCTTTCCAAATGTGAATTCCAGATGAACAAGGTGGCATTTCTGAGCCACCCTATTTCAGCAGGAAAAAATTTAGATAGTCCTGCGAAGGTGAAGGCCATCACCAAATAGTCAAGACCGACGTCGGTGAAAAACATACAAATTTCTAGAACTCAGAAAACTACTACCGCAGAAAATCCCTGACAGTTCTCACGATTAGCTTTCCATGACTAAGCCTACGCATAAAGGAGAGGACCTACACTAATATTTTGCATCACATAAGATTCTACGCTAGGAGAGATCTATGTTACCCAGACTCAAAATTCTTTCATGATTATTCACCCAAATTCTACCAGAATGCACCAAAATTTCAGGCAGGATTTTGAGATAGAAACAGTATAACACGTTGAGGCAGCTATGTACATATCTAATGCCTTTCATTCTAGCAGGATTAAGATAGAACGTCGTCATGCTATCGAGTTATTTCTACCAGTAGGAATTCTGGACCGAAAGGAGACAAGACTCCATGGAGATTGTTATCAGTTTACCACAGACTCAGAAAAAGAATAATACTATCTAAGTCATTGTCGGCCATGTAACCAACCTACGCTTTTCCTTTCATCCAGAAGGATTACACAATAGCGGATCTACAAAAAAATTCAGCAGTAAATCATACGATTTCAAGGCACTCCATCAACAATCATGTCAGATAGAACTTTCACAATCGCGAATTTCGCTCACGCTCATGTTCATGATCATCTTTACGTTCACCTTCACGTTTACGTCTCACGTTCACATTATGATGTTGTTTCAGTCCATATTTATGCTATCTCATGATTTAAGTTCACGTCCGCGTTCATGACATTGTCCACGTTCAGGTTCGTGTTCCATCTCGCGATATACGTTTCACAGCTTGTTACTGGATACGGTTATAGAAATCTTAAGAAACCAAACTCAAGTTAGCAGAGCTTCTCCATACCCAGGCAGACGGTTCACGTCTCAGGCCGTATCGTTTGACATTCTTTCCTCAGTTAGCATATGTTCATGATATGTCCTAGCATCACGTTCACAATATGTTTCATGTATCATCGGGCACAATATATTCCATGCCCAGGATTCCTCATATAATCGTGAACCACGTCCAAAATTTCTCACGTAGTACGTTCACAATTGTTCGCGTAGTTCGTCCATTTAACTTTCAGAAGCTTACCAAGAGATATAAATATTATCTTTTCTAGATATTTGTACGTATCGTTCCATGTATTCTACATACTATAGCTTCTTCAGTCTATCAGATTCAGAGAATCCCCATCTTAAATATGGAACCAGAAACTATTCAGCATCATCAGAACAGGTTCATCAGGACCAAGACTTTTTTTTATTATGTTTAGACCTTTGAAGGAATCGTTTCGAGCGGGAAGCCACTCGAAACGGAGGAGCCCATCCGGACTTCTCATCCTTTTCCTTCAATAAATCCAGTTAAGTTCTTTCAGTCATGTCACGTTCCATGTTCACTCTAGTCATGTCACGTTATACCTTTCAGCAGCAGTATGTTCTAAATCAAGGACGAATGGTCTTTCAGCTGATATGTCTTTTCAGCCTTCATATTGTTTCAGCATATATGTCCTTTCAGCTTTTATAACTTTACCAACTTATTATCTTAATTCGAGGATGAATTTTCCTTTTTAGAGGGGAAGAATTGTAAAACCGCAACATAATCGCATCCTTAATTCGAGGACGAATTGTTCTTTTAGAGAGGAAGAGTTGTAAAACCCAAAAATTTGATTTGTATTTGATCATTTTATATATGACCTAAAGTTTAAATAATAAGCATTTGATATTAATTTTGTTCGTCGATTTGGTGGTCGAGCTAATAATCTAATATTTTTTTAAGCTCTTATGATTGATAAATAAGTAAGAATGTAAATTAGCATTAATCATCACACGTCATAAATTCTTGCTCAAATCTCGGCACCTTAATTTTTTTTAAACAATTGACTTGCTAAGAATACTTGGTCAAATAAGTTACTAAACGTCTGACTTTATCAACCTAAAACACTGTTTTAGGCCCCATGAACCATCATCGTTTATATACTTGATCATCCATGTTAAAACATTGCCTCCTAAATCTCACCATGAGTATCAATATTATTGGCAAATCTCATATTACGTTAAGCCTTGCTCCAATTTCATAACATGTGCTCATGTTCGAACGGACTTCTTGCCTATGATCATGTCGGTGTTACGAACCCATCTGTATGGATCTGGAGTTGTGTACTGATTTGATGTGGACATCATGTTTGAGTTAGTGTTTAGCCCCACGTATCATTGTATTCTAATGCGATGAGAACGAGTTCGGGTCGTAAAAGGTTTCAGTTTCGTTTACTGGAGGTGCACGTTTTGTACGGGTGAAATTTTGTTTCATGTTCGAGTTAAAGTCCTGTTCCTGATCGAATCAATGGCATTCTCTATTCGTGGTTTCGATTTAGGGTCTATTTAATCTGGTCACAATACCTCTTATAGGTAAATTCTAACTTTCATCTTAATATATAATCAGATCATAAGTAAGTCAATACTAATGTTATAGCCATATAACCATGCATAAAACCAATAGATGAATGATGATGTTTACGACCATTAACATGGATATCTCATATAGTTATCAAGACAACTGGAACAAAGTTTAAATCAGATATACGGGTGAAGTTATTGGTTACATGTGCATGACATTATTTTTACTTTGAAAATATTAAGCGTGTGGAATTATACACATACATCTCACATTTTGATCATGTTTGAAATGACGGTAACATTTTGACAATGGTAATTTCGAACTTAGTGGGTGTTTGGTTTTGCTCGGTGATACCGAGAGATCACGTAAGGGGCGTTTGGATTATTTATTTAAAATCGGTTTAATTATTAATTTGGGTTTATTAATATAAATGAGATTACTTAAACATGAACTTATTTAAATCACGACTTATATTATATGTTTATTAAATCAGCTTATTACATTTTTTTGGAAACTTGCTATACTTAGAAACCTGCTAATTTTAGAAAATTACTAATTATGGAAATATCAAGTATTTTAACACATAAAACATGAAATACAAGAACTCACAAAACATGTAAGATTCAAGAAAGACATAATAAGACATGAACAAGTAAGCAAGTCAAGAACAAGTAAATCAAGTCATGAACAAGTAAATAAAATTAAGAACAAGTAACATGTTAATGAACAATCAACTAATTCATGTCCCTTTATCATATAGCTCACGTGAGGTCGGAGTAGGATTTCCGTCTTTTCATCTACATTCAGTTACTAGACACGAGGTACGGATTTTCCCTCCTTTCAGTAAGGACTTCCTTATATGCATGATTAGGATTTTCCGTCTGCAACCAAATGTCTTCCCCAATTATATGTTATAAGTTTTATCAGAAATCAGTTTTATAATTAAGTTAAGTTGTCGGAGCATTATATACAAGCATGACCAGTTTATGTACTAGGTACGGAGGTACCGTAACCATGACACTTGAGGCACCTGTTTCGTGACTCTACTACACGAGAGTGATATCCTGCAGCGTCCCACTCAGCTCAGATTGGCCATTTTATTAGTATTATTAGTGGGGCGTATGGATGCATCCTAGGCTTATTAGTTTATAGTTATTAGGCGAATGTGGTGTGTGCTCTACATCCTTCACACTGGAGCCGATCTCTCCACCCAACACAGTATTTAGAGGTCACCTCTCTACAGTATTTAGAGGTCACCCCTCTACAGCATGACGAGGTCACCCCTCTATGTATTCATGCAACAGTTGCTACAACACATGACCTATATAAGCTCTTGGAAATTAAAATACATGTGGATTTGATTTTTAGTAATCCGGTGGTCTAGGTGGGTGGTGGAAGGTGGAAGCCATTGTTGAGAGAGAGAAGAGAGGTTGTTTGTGAAAGATAGAAAATGTATTAAAACAAATGAAAATACAAATGAAACACAATCAACACCCCTCCTTGGAAGCCTTGGAGGGGTATATATAGTCACACACCAACACTTAACTATACATTGTTCCTAGTCTAGTCTAAGCGTGTGTGACTATGATAACTAATGGGAATTCTTAAATGTCGTCACATAAAGTGAATTTCCAACAATCTTCCCCCATGGGACGACGTGTAGAATTCCTTACAATATTTTTCCTAACAAGTACATAATGATTAAGAACAAAAGCTTTCATGAAGCGTCCAAAGCTGATGATGTCTATAGAGTCCTTTGACTTCAAGTCTTCACTTCAAAACAACTCATCTTTGTAGTAACTTGTAGTATAAATACTATAACGGCACGAGCTAAGTAATCCATATACTTCTGGTTAAGGAGAAGCTTCTGAATTAACTTCCCCCTAAATCATGCCACATAAACTTGATGTAGAAGCTTTTAAATAGCTTCCCCCTAAACCAACAATACTCATAAGCAACTTCAAAGCTTTCAATAAAGCTTAAATGATTAAGCGCACAACGGAATTTAACAAGCAAACCCCATCATATAACATGATAATGTAGCTAAGAGGGATTGAAAGTTTGGTGCACACCAAGTAGATCAACAACTTCTCTTCTCACGCTTGAATAATTCTTCTGAATTTTTCTTCCCCCTGAGAGTTCAAGTTATGCATACTAGAAAGAATCAAGACATTTCTTCCCCCACATAGTTGAAGAAAATAATTCAATCCCAAGTATGAAGCTCAAATACTGAAGTAGACACTTTATCCCATTCATGAAGTTGACATCGTAACACCAGAGTCAATTAAGTCCTGGAAATGCACATATCTTCTTCCGGAGATGCACCAGAGTCAATTAAGTCCCGGAAGTGCATATCTCTCCATATAGGATAATGATGATGAATAATTGCAACATCAAAACAATTAAACATCGAATCAGTAGTGTATCGTTTAGAGATTGATAACGCCACGAGTTAAAACACTGATTTTATCTAAGGCTATGACAAATGTCATCCTGGAATGTCTTCAAATCAAAAGAAGGTATGAGTTCATCACGTATACTCGTTGTGCGTTCAATATGTCTTCTTCTTCCCCTTGATGGTTTCCAAACTCGGAACCATCAATAAATCGTACGCACATGTACCTGAAATCTCGTGAGAATAATAAATAAGATGAATTATATATTTTGTGAGAATCAGCTGCTGATCGAAAATCTCTACTCATAAACTCTCCACTGCCATCTTTACCAACCCCCTTGTAAGCAATTTGAAGTGACAACTGATAGAATGAACCGAATACATCAAACGTGAAACTGAATAAGAATCCCTTGATCTTGTGACTTAAGCTTGCACAATTGTTGAATGAAGAACAGTGGAGAAATCTCTAAGTACCCAATGCATCACTAAAGAAGTCTATAAGCACAACACCTCTTGAAATTATCCACGTCGACTAAGCGCGTGACACTGAGTACAACAATTTAACCCCTTTATGTGATAGTTATCCGAGTCATCAACCATCCACCCCGAACCCAAAAACCAGATAAACAAGTCTTCATTCTAAGATTAATCCCGAGCAAGTTATCATCATAGATTAAAAAAATACACGCCTTCGAAAAATCCGTCTTCAACTTCACATAATTAATACCCGATCAAACAAGTCTGTGGCCACTAAAAAAATCGCCAAATTTTTCTTGGTCTCGTCAAATAAATTTTGTCACTTTGTCTCGATACTTGTCTTTAACTCTTATCACTTTTCATTGTCACGTCATATTGTCATTACGGAGTACAAAAATGACTTAATATAATAAAAATTGAATAAATTTAATCTTTTAACACCAAGTTTAAAAAAACTTGTGCAAAATTAAATAACATTTATCAAATTTGTTATATTATGGTTGGTAAACCAAATTTAGCATCAAAATTAACCAGCCCGTCACTTAAGAGTCTTAACAGCCCAGCCCAAATCTTGGATAAATGAAATTGCTGGCCCATTAAAACTGAAAATACCCGATCCAATATTTGGTTTATATAAGGTCAAACCACACACTTAACCTAATCACAATTTATATCTCCAGTCATTTTCTTCCCTTAACCCTAAACACCTAGAAACATCCGCCCCCCAAACTCATCTTACACCCACTGTCTCAACACACAAAAATACTCCATCCCCATCTAGATCATTTCTCCCAAATCTGATCACATCATCCTACATCCTTCATCTACACAGCCCACAATCAAACACAACTCGACTCTCATATACCCATATCAATCATCAAATCCAACCAATAAACAAATCAACTTAAACACTACCCCTAAATGATTTTATAGAACGAATCACCACAAGGACTAAGATGCAGCAACATGGTCTCCGTATTGGGGGTCACGGGTAGGTCCAATTGTGATTTCATGTTGTTTAGATATTGTTTTTGATTTCTGAAAAACGAAACGGGACAAGAGTATAACTTAATAGTTATGCTTGAATCTCTTGAAGTTTCGAACATAAAAAATCTAGTTGGTTGCATGATGGTTTTGGATTTGTGTCATTTCGAATTAAAGAAATGATGTGAACAAACATGTTCATAATCATTCTAATCTTCGAAAAATAAAAGAAAGGTTATTCCTTTTATAGCTCAGGGATGATATGTAACTTTTCGTGTTAGATCTTAAAAGATCTCAACATGCATGTTTAAACACGAAAAACGAATCTGAGATCTTTATTTTATTTGATGAGTTTTCTGTTTTGGTTTAAGTAATTCGATGGGATAGGAGACGATGGGAATTAGGATAGATTTTGATTTGGAGTTGTGGAGAAATAAGGCTGGAGATTTGTTGGCATGGGTGTCGGAATGTTTTTGATAGAACATGGTCAGTTCGCAATGATTTCTTTTCCATCGGAATGTAAAAAAAAAAATTTCAAACTCCCTTAATATTCCATTGCAATGTTTTGAGTCAATAAGGAGTAGTCCCATCGGAATATCATTAAGTCCCATCGGAATGAATGCATTCCATCGGAATATCATTAAGTCCCATCGGAATAAGGAGAATGTAAGACCCCAAAATGTGATATGCGGAAGCGGTGAAGCTCGGGGGCTGTTACGTCATTGTATCATAGTTCAAGGTACAAGAGAACGACTCTAAATGAGACGTTTTATAAAAATACCTCGTTGAATTTAAATAAAAGCATCAAAGTACAAAAGGTCTCAGTTTCAAAAGATAGTGCAGCGGAATGTAAAAGTTTTAAACATCAACGAGATAATAGTTCAAAAGCATAAGTGAATAAATGTCCGAAGATATCCAAGAAATGCATGCGGACTCCAAGTACTTCACACAGCAGATACAAATCATCATCATTTACATGAGATAAATGCTAAATTAGGTCAACATAAAGTTGGTGAGAATATAGGTTTCAAGTAAAAATTCATAGTAATTCAATTTCAGATTTCATTTCATGTACACGTGCAACTATAGGAGATATAGTGCCAAGTGTAGGATAAATTGGGTGTTCACAATATTTATGATAGCTAAGCTCGTGACATCGAAACTAGTGATCTAGTGCATACAATAGATTACATACATAAATTTTTCCCCAATGGAGTACCTATCCAAGATAACTCCGTTCATACAAATGGTGCACACTCGTCCGGCGTCAGAATGCCCGAGTGGAGGTTGTCAACCCTCAATAGATCTATCCGTAACATAAGAGCTTACTCCAGCAAAGAAACTAACGATTCACGATAGTGGGGACTATGGCTAAAGCAACTTAGGCTATCTCATAAATAGTGTTCACAAAGCGTTCACAGAAATCAAGTTTTACTTGCGTCCAGAAGCAAGCATCAAAGCATTTATCACATCCCAAAACATTAAACATAGAAAGCAGTTTAATAGGGAATCTATAAACTCACCTCAAGCAACGATTCAAACCGCACAAGTATGATCAAATAGTAGCGAGCTACTCTAGCAACAACCTAAATATAATACTATAGTTTAGGCGCTAGCAAATAAGTCACAAAAGTTCGTCACGTACGTTACTCATCGATCATATATATATTTTGTTGTTAAAATCGTGACTTGTAAATGTTATATCGTTATAAACATTATAATATATATATACTTAGGCAAAAATATTTATTTTTGACTCGACGAATTTTCGACAGCCTTTCGGCGTAAATTTTAATTTACCAAAATTTATCTTAACAAATTTTCCAACACGATTTCTAACGAAAATTCGGCAGCCTTTCGGCGTCACATAAAAATTTGCCATTTTTAGTAAGTACTCAAATCTCGTCCTAAAACCCCTATTTTAAACATTTTCTCAATCGCCAATATTTCAACAAGTCATTTTCCGCAATAGTATCAATTTCCACTTCCAACGTTCAAACTTTTAACGATACACCAAGTATTCACATTTCACGCTAATACCCTTTTACAAAACGAGTCCAACATTTATACATACCATTTAGTAACCATTTCGACACTTAAAACAACTCCGTTTGACTCGAAAAAGTCGTTTCGACCACTTTAAAAATCTAGACAGCAAACAAATTATAGTGTTTTTCACAAAAATTAAGTTTTCCGACAACGAAATTTAAAGGACCATATCTTACTCATTTAGCTCCGTTTTTAGGCCATAATATATCGAAACGAAGGTATTAACTTATATTTTCATAATATCGTAGTAAACTAGTGTCAAAACAATTTTTACGACCCTCTATGCCTCTTATAAAAATCGGACAGATTGTATGTTTTTCGTAAAAACTCGTTTTTGACCATTTTCAAGCGTAACCACTAGTAGTAACACTACTAGTTCCCTCCAATTATTCATAAACACCAACAAAATCAAAGATTTTACTTCAAGTTCACAAATCTAAAAATATACATACTTATATTTTCACAAGTCTTTCAATTAAACCATTTTCATGCATGGATCTAATAGATCCACACATAATTTTCATAGATCTAAAATATTTCATGACAAAAAATAATTTTTATCTTTTTATTTCAAGAAAATAGTTGATGAGTAACATGCATGCATAGATCTACAAAGATTATGCATGAAAAATGAAAAGATGAAAAAGGTTTAAGAAGTAACCGTGAGTAACGATTCTACGTAATCACAACAACCCGATCTACGCTCTAACCCACTTATAATCAACAAGAACTCTACTTCTATAACTTCAACCAAAAACTACTCAAATCATCAAATCAAGAAAAACCATTCTTTTTTATGCTTGTACAAACTCTAGGATGTATTTATTTTGTGTTAATTCTTCTTAAAATGGAGCTTTAAGAAAATCAACAATGGTGGAAAAGGGTGTGTGTTTTGTGCCGTATGTTTTGAGAGAGAAAGGAGAGATGTGTGTTTTTTTTGTGAAGTAAAATGAGTGAATAATGTGAACTATTTGAGGTGAAATGGGTTAATAAGTTAAAACTTGTAAGGTGTGTAAGCTTAAGCTTAAAATGGCAAAGAGTAGAAACTTGGTGCATTATGCATGTGTGTGGTTGTTTTGGCCGGTTATGAGGCGTCCCACATGGGGTAAATTATTCAAAAATTTTACTATGATAATTAGTTAAAAGGTTTAAGGTAAAAAGGTTAGTTAGTTTTAGGTAAATACCAAAAAGTATATAGTTAAGTTTAAAATTACGTAAAACTTAAAAATTTGACGAAATATATTAAATTTACGATTTTTCGACGAAAACTGACATTTATAATTGGTAAAGTATTTTATGCATGTTAACGACGGTTAAACGTAAAAACGACGTAAAATACGAAAACGCGATACGTTAATTAAATATTCACAGTAAATACGATTTATTACTATAAATAGCAAAAATACTAAAATACAGGCATATAAACATATACAGAAATATTTAAATACGCTGTTCATGAAAATACGATCACGCTGTTAAAAACTAAACAGTTAAGCACATAATTCACAGATAACGAATAATCTCACGGATTATCGTTAATTCATTGACCGTCTCAGCACTTTGTTCAGGTTCACAGAAAATGTTCAGAATAATGACTGAGCACAGTGTCAGGTCATTACTTGCCATCAAACAGTTTTTCAGAAAACGCGGGATAACCTCTCGGTTCCAACACAGTTAAATCACATAGTTGACTAAATAAAAAGTCAAAGGGTAAAATAGTCATTTTACAAAGTAGGGAAAATTACCAGTTGTTACATCATCCCCTTGATAGAGAAGCTTTGTCCTCAAAGCTTAGGAGCGTCACGGTTTCTATAGTTGTCAAAGAGTTGCGGATATTTCTTGCGAAATTGATCGCACGCTCCCAAATGAATTCAGGTCCACGTTTAGAATTCCACCTCACCTTGATGATAGGAATACACTCTGTTTCAATCGTCTGACCTCACGGTCCATAGTTTCAACAGGTTCTTCAACAAATTGCATCTTGTCGTCGATTCGGAGTTCCTCCAACGGTATAACGAGTGTCTCATCAGAAAGGCAATTCTTCAAGTTCGACACATGAAAAGTTCTGTGCACACGGCTCAACGCTTGCGGTAATTCGAGACGATAGGCTACGGTTCCAACCTTCGCCAGAATTTTGAAAGGTCCAATATAACGGGGGTTCAGCTTTCCTCGCTTGCCAAAACGTACCACACCTTTCCAAGGCGATACTATTAGCATCACTTTGTCTCCCACTTGAAATTCGAGAGCCTTACATCGAACGTCGGCGTAACTCTTCTGACGATCACGGGCTGCTTGAATTCGGCTCTTGATTTGAACAATCTTCTCAGTCGTTTCACGGATGAGTTCAGGGCCAGTGAGTTGACTATCCCCAAACTCACTCCAACACACAGGCGAGCGACATTTACGACAATACAACGCTTCAAACGGTGCAACCTTAATACTGGTATGATAACTATTGTTGTAAGAGACTTCCACTAGAGGCAAATGTCTATCCCATTGCTTTCCAAAGTCAAGCACACAAGCACGCAACATGTCCTCCAGCGTTTGAATAGTTCTCTCACTCTGTCCGTCAGTCTGCGGGTGATAAGCAGTACTCATGTCCAATTGCGTACCCAACGCTTTCTGAAGTGATTTCCAGAATTCCGAAGTAAATCTACCATCTTTATCAGAAATTATCGAGATCGGTATCCCATGTTTTGCGACTACTTCCTTCAGATGAAGTCTCGTAAGCTTATCCATTGAATCATCTTCCTTCATAGCCAAAAAGTGTGCAGATTTCGTAAGTCGATCCACAATTACCCAAATTATGTCGTATCCGTTGGTCGTTTTAGGTAGCTTAGTTATGAAGTCCATGGTTATGTTTTCCCATTTCCACATAGGAATTATAGGTTGAACCAACAATCCAGATGGTTTTTGGTGTTCTGTTTTCACTCTAGCACAAGTCAGACACTTCCCTACATAAGTAGCAATTTCAGCTTTCATATTTGGCCACCAATATAGCTTCTTCATATCCTGATACATTTTGTCAGATCCTGGGTGAATCGAATACTTAGATTTATGCGACTCGTGCATAATCACGTCCCTTAGTCCTCCAAACCGTGGTAACCAACTTCTACCATTCAGACATAGCATTCCATTAGTGCTAGTCTCCAATTTCTTAGTGACCATTCCTCCTAGTTTCTCAGTTTCAACATTTTCAGGCTTAAGGGCTTCGGTTTGTGCTTCACGAATTTGCACACGTAAGTTCGGATTGATAACCATAGCTAACGATCTAACTCTACGTGTCATCAGTTGTTCCTTTCTACTTAGCGCATCCGCCACTACATTGGCCTTCCCAGGGTGGTAGCGGATTTCACAGTCATAATCGCTGAGCAACTCGATCCATCGACGTTGTCTCATGTTCAGTTCCTTCTGATCAAGAATATGTTGTAAACTCTTGTGATCGGTATAGACGACACACTTGGTTCCGTACAAGTAGTGTCTCCACAATTTCAAGGCAAATACTACCGCTCCTAGCTCCAAGTCGTGCGTAGTATAGTTTTTCTCATGCGTTTTTAGTTGCCGTGACGCGTAGGCGATAACTTTCTTCCTTTGCATCAACACAGCTCCCAATCCTTTTGCTGATGCATCACAGTAGACCACAAAGTCTTCCAATCCTTCTGGTAACGATAGAATAGGCGCACTACACAACATTTGTTTCAACTTCTGGAATGCTAATTCCTCCTTATCTCCCCATTCGTATTTCACCTTCTTTTGAGTCAACTTCGTCAATGGTTTCGCGATCTTCAAGAATCCCTCGATGAATCTTCGGTAATATCCGGCGAGTCCCAAGAATTGGCGAATTTCGGTCGGTGTCGTAGGAGCAGTCCACTCCCTAATTGACTCAATCTTGGCAGGATCAACATGGATCCCCTTGCTATCAATAACGTGACCTAGAAATTGTACTCTTGGCAACCAAAAATCACACTTCGAGAACTTAGCGTACAATTCCTCCTTCTTAAGCAATTCCAGTATTATCTTAAGATGTTCCTCATGTTCCTTCTCATTCCTTGAGTAAATCAGTATGTCATCGATGAACACAATGACAAACTTGTCCGAATACGGTTTACACACCCGGTTCATGAGGTCCATAAACACAGCAGGTGCGTTTGTCAAACCGAACGGCATCACTTGGAACTCATAGTGTCCATACCTAGTCCTAAAAGCAGTCTTTGCAACATCTTCCTCACGGACTCTCAATTGATGATAACCAGAACTAAGGTCAATCTTCGAGTAAACGCTCGATCCTTGCAACTGATCAAACAGATCATCGATCCTAGGTAACCGGTAACGGGTAACGGTTCTTGATGGTAAGTTTGTTCAACTCACGATAGTCGATACACATCCGAAAACTCCCATCCTTCTTCTTTACAAATAAGACTGGAGCTCCCAAGGGTGAAGAACTCGGTCTTATGAATCCTTTATCAGTCAACTCTTGTTGTTGCGTCGCTAGTTCTTGCAATTCCGACGGTGCTAAACGGCAAGGCGCTCGAGCAACAGGTGCAGCTCCCGGTATTAAATCGATTTGAAATTCAACTTGTCTAGCCGGCGGTAATCCAGGAAAATCTTCAGGAAAGACTTCCAGAAAATCCCGTACGATAGGTACATCTTCCAACCGTTTTTCTTCCGTTTGCTTTTCAGTAACACAGGCTAAAAATACGTGGCAACCTTTCGATAACAACTTCTGAGCCTTGACACGCGAGATAATGTTCAGTCGTGACTTCCATTTTCCGTTACTTGTATCCCCTTGTACCTCCAAAACTTCATAACCAAATGGTAAGCGAACGATCTTCTCGTCGCATACAATCGTAGCACGATATTTCGACAACCAATCCATTCCGACAATCACGTCAAAGCTCCCTAACTCAACAGGCATAAGGTCTATTACGAAAGGATGACATAGAAGATTTAAAGTGCATCCACGAAGTATAGTGTCGGCTTCTATCAACTTCCCATTTGCTAACTCAATAGTTTACTTAGTGTCTAAGGGCGAAGGGGTCACATCAAGTATGACACTAAAAGCAGTCGACACAAAACTCCTATCGGCTCCAGTATCAAATAAAATAGAAGCATAACGACCATTGAGAAGAAACGTACCCGTCATGACGTCGGGGTTTTGTTGCGCTTCTCCTCCTCCTATCACATAGACCCTTCCACGAGCTTCCCCAGCTTTAGCAATCTTTCCTTGGTCCTTGTTCTTTTTCTTTGGGCACTCATTGCTGTAGTGTCCCTTTTGCTGACATTCAAAGCAAGTGACGTTGGCTTTCGTGTTGGGTGGTGACTTACAATCTCTAGCAATGTGTCCAGTTTTCTTGCAGTTTTGACACTGTACATTGCATTGTCCATTATTGTGACGCTTGCATCGATTGCACAAAGGTAACGTCCCATTGTATACTCCCTTTTCCCTAGTACCGGTAGTGTACGCTTTCACGGTGTCTTGCCTCTTATTAGGATAGTTCCCATGGTTGTTCCTTTGGTTATTCCCCCATTTTCTCTTGTTGTCCGCGACATTCCCAGCATTTGCTCGAACAACTTGGTCCATCAGACTGTGAGCCATCCTTATAGCATCACTAACTTTTGTCGGTCCAGACGATGCCACATTCCCTTGAACTCTACCAGGTAAACCCCAAATGTAGCGCTCAACCTTCTTTTCTTCATCTGGAACCATTGCAGGACATAGCAAACATATCTCTTGGAACCTCCTAGTGTACGTACCAATGTCATTGTTCTTCACAGTCAGGTTCCACAGTTCAATTTCCATTTTCTGAATCTCATTACGAGGACAGTACTCCTAAGTCAACAACTTCTTAAGTTCCTCCCAACTCATTCCATACGCCTCCTCGGCTCCAGCCGTATGCACATGGGTGTTCCACCATGTCAATGCTCCAACAGCTAAAGTGTAAGTAGAATAAGTCACTTGGTTTTCAACAGGACAACCACTGACACGGAACGCAGATTCCATCTTTTCAACCCAACGAGCTAATCCGACAGCTCCTTCAGTACCATTAGAATTCAAAGGGTCACAACTCCTAAAGTCCTTGTAAGTATACGGCTTAGGCGGTCGATTGTCAACATTGTTCGGTGGTGCTTCGTTCACGTTGTTGTTAGCTTGAACGTTTGTCAGTGCAGCAGTCACTCGTTGCGTAATCAGTGCTTCCAATTGTGCGTCAGTCATTCCGTTACGTGTGTTCACCATTGTTTCTATGCGTTAAGACAACAATGCAAATAAGGTTCAAGCACGAATATACACGTTATATATTTCTTATGCTAAAATAGAATGCAGAATTTAACAGTACAACAACATAAAAAGGATAGTCACTGGTCAAGATAAAGATAAATTCCCATTCATAATCAAAATATCGAGTACATAGTCATAAAATAAGAGTATGATTACATCTAGTCTACTCCAACTAACCGAGTACTACTCTAGTTTAGTGGATACAATGCCAAAAGATAAAGATGTCAATCTACTCTAGAATTAAGCACAATAATGATGAATCTCTAAGTGCGACGACGACGATCACACTCAGCACATCTCGGTGAGTCACTCCTCGGGTCTCCATCTGCAGCTCGGTCTCCTCCACGAACTGACTCCAACTCACGCCTCAACCTAGCAACCTCCTCAAGTGTGGTATCCAACAAGTCGCGGGTATCCTCGTTATCCTCTAACAATCCAAACACCACATCCTCAAGTAGACGAAAACGAAGAGCATCTGAATCCCTAGCAGATCCTATCATAACAACACATGACCTAGGTCTAGAGGGCTCTCCAACATGATGAGTAGGTGGTGTAGAAACAGTAGTAGCAACTCGACTCCCATGAGTAGGCGATGCCTTAGGTGTAGTGTGTGAATCAGACATATGAATCTTCTTCCGTTGGCATGACGAATCAGAATCAAACAAAGCTCGAGATCTAACACCGGGTGGTCCAACTCCATCAGTAGGTGGTACAGTATCATCGGAATCAGTATAAACCTCAGCTGGTGGCGTACCCCATAAAGCTTCCATCTCCTCTCTAAACCGCTGACATGGAACAGTAGGCTTCTTCCTCAAGTTGGACGTCTTCCTAATCTCACTCCTCCTACTAGGCTCAACTCTCTCAGGTACAATAGTCAAAGCATCAACCCTACTATCATCATCAGCCTCAGCATCCTCGCTATCTCTACTAGCCACAACCATCCTAACGTCAGTATCACTCTCAATCTCATCATCCTCACGGTCTACCTCATATCCATCCATATCATCATCACCCTCACGATCTACCTCAACACCATCCATATCATCCTCATGACCTACCTCATGTCCATCCATACCCTCATCACCCTCGTGATCTACCTCAATACCATCCACGTCATCCTCATCATCCTCATCGTCCTCACTACCACTAACCCACTCGATCAAAGTATGATGCACAACCGGTGGCATCCCATCAAAAAACATCGGAAGTATCAAACAACACATCAGGCTCACCCTCATCATCCTCCTCTGGATCCTCGTCAGGGTCATACTCCGCACCTTCCTCCTCAGGATCAGCCTCCTCTGGGTCATTCTCCGGCTCAACATGATCTGGTATCATCTCAATCTCGTCTTCCCACTCTTCGTCAGCAGAGTCGGGCTGGTAAGTAACAGTAGATGACGACATAACCTGCAACAACCAAAATGCGTATTAAAGCAGTTGTAGGGTATGCATGAAATAATCATGTATAGAAATTAAAGTATGCAAATAAGCGAAATGCATATGTATATAAAACATATTACGTATTACATAATATATATTACATATTACTTATAGTGTTATCCTACGTAATACATTACGTAGTACACATATATATAGAGAGTAACAAGTAGCCACATCGGTTATAGTCTAGGCCTAAGATGCAAACCTATTTCTCTATAACCAAGGCTCTGATACCAAATCTGTAACACCCCAAAATGTGATATGCGGAAGCGGTGAAGCTCGGGGGCTGTTACGTCATTGTATCATAGTTCAAGGTACAAGAGAACGACTATAAATGAGATGTTTTATAAAAATACCTCGTTGAATTTAAATAAAAGCATCAAAGTACAAAAGGTCTCAGTTTCAAAAGATAGTGCAGCGGAATGTAAAAGTTTTAAACATCAACGAGATAATAGTTCAAAAGCATAAGTGAATAAATGTCCGAAGATATCCAAGAAATGCACGCGGACTCCAAGTACTTCACACAGCAGATACAAATCATCATCAATTACATGAGATAAATGCTAAATTGGGTCAACATAAAGTTGGTGAGAATATAGGTTTCAAGTAAAAATTCATAGTAATTCAATTTCAGATTTCATTTCATGTACACGTGCAACTATAGGAGATATAGTGCCATGTGTAGGATAAATTGGGTGTTCACAATATTTATGATAGTTAAGCTCGTGACATCGAAACTAGTGATCCAGTGCATACAATAGATTGCATACATAAATTTTGCCTCAATGGAGTACCTAGCCAAGATAACTCCGTTCATACAAATGGTACACACTTGTCCAGCGTCAGAATGCCCGAGTGGAGGTTGTCAACCCTCAATAGATCTATCCGTAACATAAGAGCTTACTCCAGCAGAGTAACTAACGATTCACGATAGTGGGGACTATGGCTAAAGCAACTTAAGCTATCTCATAAATAGTGTTCACAAAGCGTTCACAGAAATCAAGTTTTACTTGCGTCCAGAAGCAAGCATCAAAATAACATCCCAAAATATTACACATAGAAAGCAGTTTAATAGGGAATCTATAAACTCACCTCAAGCAATGATTCAAACCGCACAAGTATGATCAAATAGTAGCGAGCAACTCTAGCAACAACCTAAATATAATACTATAGTTTAGGCGCTAGCAAATAAGTCACAAAAGTTCGTCACGTACGTTACTCATCGATCATATATATATTTTGTTGTTAAAATCGTGACTTGTAAATGTTATATCGTTATAAACATTATAGTATATATATACTTAGGCAAAAATATTTATTTTTGACTCGACGAATTTTCGACAGCCTTTCGGCGTAAATTTTAATTTACCAAAGTTTATCTTAACAAATTTTCCAACACGATTTCTAACGAAAATTCGGCAGCCTTTCGGCGTCACATAAAAATTTGCCATTTTTAGTAAGTACTCAAATCTCGTCCTAAAACCCCTATTTTCAACATTTTCTCAATCGCCAATATTTCATCAAGTCATTTTCCGCAATAGTATAAATTTCCACTTCCAACGTTCAAACTTTTAACGATACACCAAGTATTCACATTTCACGCTAATACCCTTTTACAAAACGAGTCCAACATTTATACATACCATTTAGTAACCATTTCGACACTTAAAACAACTCCGTTTGACTCGAAAAAGTTGTTTCGACCACTTTAAAAATCTAGACAGCAAACACATTATAGTGTTTTTCACAAAAATTAAGTTTTCCGATAACGAAATTTAAAGGACCATATCTTACTCATTTAGTTTAGTTTTTAGCCCATAATATATCGAAACGAAGGTATTAACTTATATTTTCATAATATCGTAGTAAACTAGTTTCAAAACAATTTTTACGACCCTCTATGCCTCTTATAAAAATCGGACAGATTGTATGTTTTTCGTAAAAACTCGTTTTTGACCATTTTCAAGCGTAACCACTAGTAGTAACACTACTAGTTCCCTCCAATTATTCATAGACACCAACAAAATCAAAGATTTTACTTCAAGTTCACAAATCTAAAAATATACATACTTATATTTTCACAAGTCTTTCAATTAAACCATTTTCGTGCATGGATCTAATAGATCCACACATAATTTTCATAGATCTAAAATATTTCATGACAAAAAATATTTTTTATCTTTTTATTTCAAGAAAATAGTTGATGAGTAACATGCATGCATAGATCTACAACGATTATGCATGAAAATTGAAAAGATGAAAAAGGTTTAAGAAGTAACCTTGAGTAACGACTCTACGTAATCACAACAACCCGATCTACGCTCTAACCCACTTATAATCAACAAGAACTCCACTTCTATAACTTCAACCAAAAACTACTCAAATCATCAAATCAATAAAAACCATTCTTCTTTATGCTTGTACAAACTCTAGGATGTATTTATTTTGTGTTAATTCTTCTTAAAATGGAGCTTTAAGAAAATCAACAATGGTGGAAAAGGGTGTGTGTTTTGTGCCGTATGTTTTGAGAGAGAAAGGAGAGATGTGTGTTTTTTTTGTGAAGTAAAATGAGTGAATAATGTGAACTATTTGAGGTGAAATGGGTTAATAAGTTAAAACTTGTAAGGTGTGTAAGCTTAAGCTTAAAATGGCAAAGAGTAGAAACTTGGTGCATTATGCATGTGTGTGGTTGTTTTGGCCGGTTATGAGACGTCCCACATGGGGTAAATTATTCAAAATTTTACTATGGTAACTAGTTAAAAGGTTTAAGGTAAAAAGGTTAGTTAGTTTTAGGTAAATACCAAAAAGTATATAGTTAAGTTTAAAATTACGTAAAACTTAAAAATTTGACGAAATATATTAAATTTACGATTTTTAGACGAAAACTGACATTTATAATTGGTAAAGTATTTTATGCATGTTAACGACGGTTAAACGTAAAAACGATGTAAAATACGAAAACGCGATACGTTAATTAAATATTCACAGTAAATACGATTTATTACTATAAATAGCAAAAATACTAAAATACAGGTATATAAACATATACAGAAATATTTAAATACGTTGTTCATGAAAATACGATCACGCTGTTAAAAACTAAACAGTTAAGCACATAATTCACAGATAACGAATAATCTCACGGATTATCGTCAATTCATTGACCGTCTCAGCACTTTGGTCATGTTCACAGAAAATGTTCAGAATAATGACTGAGCACAGTGTCAGGTCATTACTTGTCATCAAACAGTTTTTCAGAAAACGCGGGATAACCTCTCGGTTCCAACACAGTTAAATCACATAGTTGACTAAATAAAAAGTCAAAGGGTAAAATAGTCATTTTACAAAGTAGGGAAAATTACCAGGTGTTACATCATCCCCTTGATAGAGAAGCTTTGTCCTCAAAGCTTAGGAGCGTCACGGTTTCTAGATTTGTCAAAGAGTTGCGGATATTTCTTGCGAAATTGATCCTCACGCTCCCAAATGAATTCAGGTCCACGTTTAGAATTCCACCTCACCTTGATGATAGGAATACGACTATGTTTCAATCGTCTGACCTCACGGTCCATAGTTTCAACAGGTTCTTCAACAAATTGCATCTTGTCGTCGATTCGGAGTTCCTCCAACGGTATAACGAGTGTCTCATCAGAAAGGCACTTCTTCAAGTTCGACACATGAAAAGTGCTGTGCACACGGCTCAACGCTTGCGGTAATTCGAGACGATAGGTTACGGTTCCAACCTTCGCCAGAATTTTGAAAGGTCCAATATAACGGGGGTTCAGCTTTCCTCGCTTGCCAAAACGTACCACACCTTTCCAAGGCGATACTTTTAGCATCACTTTGTCTCCCACTTGAAATTCGAGAGGCTTACATCGAACGTCGGCGTAACTCTTCTGACGATCACGGGCTGCTTGAATTTGGCTCTTGATTTGAACAATCTTCTCAGTCGTTTCACGGATGAGTTCAGGGCCAGTGAGTTGACTATCCCCAAACTCACTCCAACACACAGGCGAGCGACATTTACGACCATACAACGCTTCAAAAGGTGCTACCTTAATACTGGTATGATAACTATTGTTGTAAGAGACTTCCACTAGAGGCAAATGTCTGTCCCATTGCTTTCCAAAGTCAAGCACACAAGCACGCAACATGTCCTTCAGCGTTTGAATAGTTCTCTCACTCTGTCCGTCAGTCTGCGGGTGATAAGCAGTACTCATGTCCAATTGCGTACCCAACACTTTCTGAAGTGATTTCCAGAATTCCGAAGTAAATCTACCATCTTTATCAGAAATTATCGAGATCGGTATCCCAAGTTTTGCGACTACTTCCTTCAAATAAAGTCTCGTAAGCTTATCCATTGAATCATCTTCCTTCATAGCCAAAAAGTGTGCATATTTCGTAAGTCGCTCCACAATTACCCAAATTATGTCGTATCCGTTGGTCGTTTTAGGTAGCTTAGTTATGAAGTCCATGGTTATGTTTTCCCATTTCCACATAGGAATTATAGGTTGAACCAACAATCCAGATGGTTTTTGGTGTTCTGTTTTCACTCTAGCACAAGTCAGACACTTCCCTACATAAGTAGCAATTTCAGCTTTCATATTTGGCCACCAATATAGCTTCTTCATATCCTGATACATTTTGTCAGATCCTGGGTGAATCGAATACTTAGATTTATGCGACTCGTGCATAATCACGTCCCTTAGTCCTCCAAACCATGGTGACCAACTTCTACCATTCAGACATTGCATTACATTAGTGCTAGTCTCTAATTTCTTAGTGACCATTCCTCCTAGTTTCTCAGTTTCAACATTTTCAGGCTTAAGGGCTTCGGTTTGTGCTTCACGAATTTGCACAGGTAAGTTCGGATTGATAACCATAGCTAACGATCTAACTCTACGTGTCATCAGTTGTTCCTTTCTACTTAGCGCATCCGCCACTACATTGGCCTTCCCAGGGTGGTAGCGGATTTCACAGTCATAATCGCTGAGCAACTCGATCCATCGACGTTGTCTCATGGTCAGTTCCTTCTGATCAAGAATATGTTGTAAACTCTTGTGATCGGTATAGACGACACACTTGGTTCCGTACAAGTAGTGTCTCCACAATTTCAAGGCAAATACTACCGCTCCTAGCTCCAAGGCGTGCGTAGTATAGTTTTTCTCATGCGTTTTCAGTTGTCGTGACGCGTAGGCGATAACTTTCTTCCTTTGCATCAACATAGCTCCCAATCCTTTTGCTGATGCATCACAGTAGACCACAAAGTCTTCCAATCCTTCTGGTAACGATAGAATAGGCGCACTACACAACATTTGTTTCAACTTCTGGAATGCTAATTCCTCCTTATCTCCCCATTCGTATTTCACCTTCTTTTGAGTCAACTTCGTCAATGGTTTCGCGATCTTCGAGAATCCCTCGATGAATCTTCGGTAATATCCGCGAGTCCTAAGAATTGGCGAATTTTGGTCGGTGTCGTAGGAGCAGTCCACTCCCTAATTGACTCAATCTTGGCAGGATCAACATGAATCCCCTTGTTATCAATAACGTGACCTAGAAATTGTACTCTTGGCAACCAAAAATCACACTTCGAGAACTTAGCGTACAATTCCTCCTTCTTAAGCAATTCCAGTATTATCTTAAGATGTTCCTCATGTTCCTTCTCATTCCTTGAGTAAATCAGTATGTCATCGATGAACACAATGAAAAACTTGTCCGAATACGGTTTACACACCCGGTTCATGAGGTCCATAAACACAGCAGGTGCGTTTGTCAAACCGAACGGCATCACTTGGAACTCATAGTGTCCATACCTAGTCCTAAAAGCAGTCTTTGCAACATCTTCCTCACGGACTCTTAATTGATGATAACCAGACCTAAGGTCAATCTTCGAGTAAACGCTCGATCCTTGCAACTGATCAAAAAGATCATCGATCCTAGGTAACGGGTAACGGTTCTTGATGGTAAGTTTGTTCAACTCACGATAGTCGATACACATCCGAAAACTCCCATCCTTCTTCTTTAGAAATAAGACTGGAGCTCCCCAGGATGAAGAACTCGGTCTTATGAATCCTTTATCAGTCAACTCTTGTTGTTGCGTCGCTAGTTCTTGCAATTCCGACGGTGCTAAACGGTAAGGCGCTCGAACAACAGGTGCAGCTCCCGGTATTAAATCGATTTGAAATTCAACTTGTCTAGCCGACGGTAAGCCAGGCAAATCTTCAGGAAAGACTTCCTGAAAATCCCGTACGATAGGTACATCTTCCAACCATTTTTCTTCCGTCTGCTTTTCAGTAACATAGGCTAAAAATACGTGGCAACCTTTCGATAACAACTTCTGAGCCTTGACACACGAGATAATGTTCAGTCGTGACTTCCATTTTCCGTTACTTGTATCCCCTTGTACCTCCAAAACTTCATCACCAAATGGTAAGCGAACGATCTTCTCGTCGCATACAATCGTAGCACGATATTTCGACAACCAATCCATTCCGACAATCACGTCAAAGCTCCCGAACTCAACAGGCATAAGGTCTATTACGAAAGGATGACCTAGAAGATTTAAAGTGCATCCACGAAGTATAGTGTCGTCTTCTATCAACTTCCCATTTGCTAACTCAATAGTGTACTTAGTGTCTAAGGGCGAAGGGGTCACATCAAGTAAGACACTAAAAGCAGTCGACACAAAACTCCTATCGGCTCCAGTATCAAATAAAATAGAAGCATAACGACCATTGAGAAGAAACGTACCCGTCATGACGTCGGGGTTTTGTTGCGCTTCTCCTCGTCCTATCACATAGACCCTTCCACGAGCTTCCCCAGCTTTAGCAATCTTTCCTTGGTCCTTGTTCTTTTTCTTTGGGCACTCATTGCTGTAGTGTCCCTTTTGCTGACATTCAAAGCAAGTGACGTTGGCTTTCGTGTTGGGTGGTGACTTACAATCTCTAGCAATGTGTCCAGTTTTCTTGCAGTTGTGACACTGTACATTGCATTGTCCATTATTGTGACGCTTGCATCGATTGCACAAAGGTAACGTCCCATTGTATACTCCCTTTTCCCTAGTACCAGCAGTGTACGCTTTCACGGTGTCTTGCCTCTTATTAGGATAGTTCCCATGGTTGTTCCTTTGGTTATTCCCCCATTTTCTCTTGTTGTCCGCGGCATTCCCAGCATTTTCTCGAACAACTTGGTCCATCAGACTGTGAGCCATCCTTATAGCATCACTAACTTTTGTCGGTCCAGACGATGCCACATTCCCTTGAACTCTACCAGGTAAACCCCAAATGTAGCGCTCAACCTTCTTTTCTTCATCTGGAACCATTCCAGGACATAGCAAACATAACTCTTGGAACCTCCTAGTGTACGTACCAATGTCATTGTTCTTCACAGTCGGGTTCCACAGTTCAATTTCCATTTTCTGAATCTCATTACGAGGACAATACTCCTTAGTCAACAACTTCTTAAGTTCCTCCCAACTCATTCCATACGCCTCCTCGGCTCTAGCCGTCTGCACATGGGTGTTCCACCATGTCAACGCTCCAACAGCTAAAGTGTAAGTAGAATAAGTCACTTGGTTTTCAACAACACAACCACTGACACGGAACGCAGATTCCATCTTTTCAACCCAACGAGCTAATCCGACAGCTCCTTTAGTACCATTAAAATTCAAAGGGTCACAACTCCTAAAGTCCTTGTAAGTATACGGCTTAGGCGGTCGATTGTCAACATTGTTCGGTGGTGCTTCGTTCACGTTGTTGTTAGCTTGAACGTTTGTCAGTGCAGCAGTCACTCGTTGCGTAATCAGTGCTTCCAATTGTGCGTCAGTCATTCTGTTACGTGTGTTCACCATTGTTTCTATGCGTTAAGACAACAATGCAAATAAGGTTCAAGCACGAATATACACGTTATATATTTCTTATGCTAAAATAGAATGCAGAATTTAACAGTACAACAACATAAAAAGGATAGTCACTGGTCAAGGTCATAAAGTTAAATTCCCATTCATAATCAAAATATCGAGTACATAGTCATAAAATAAGAGTATGATTACATCTAGTCTACTCCAACTAACCGAGTACTACTCTAGTTTAGTGGATACAATGCCCAAAAGATAAAGATGTCAATCTACTCTAGAATTAAGCACAATAATGATGAATCTCTAAGTGCGACGACGACGATCACACTCAGCACATCTCGGTGAGTCACTCCTTGGGTCTCCATCTGCAGCTCGGTCTCCTCCACGAACTGACTCCAACTCACGCCTCAACCTAGCAACCTCCTCAAGTGTGGTATCCAACAAGTCGCGGGTATCCTCGTTATCCTCTAACAATATAAACACCACATCCTCAAGTAGACGAAAACGAAGAGCATCTGAATCCCTAGCAGATCCTATCATAACAACACATGACCTAGGTCTAGAGGGCTCTCCAACATGATGAGTAGGTGGTGTAGAAACAGTAGTAGCAACTCGACTCCCATGAGTAGGCGATGCCTCAGGTGTAGTGTGTGAATCAGACATATGAATCTTCTTCCGTTGGCATGACGAATCAGAATCAAACAAAGATCGAGATCTAACACCGGGTGGTCCAACTCCATGAGTAGGTGGTACAGTATCATCGGAATCAGTATAAACCTCAGCTGGTGGCGTACCCCATAAAGCTTCCCTCTCCTCTCTAAACCGCTGACATGGAACAGTAGGCTTCTTCCTCAAGTTGGACGTCTTCCTAATCTCACTTCTCCTACTAGGCTCAACTCTCTTAGGTACAACAGTCAAAGCATCAACCCTACTATCATCATCAGCCTCAGCATCCTCGATATATCTACTAGCCACAACCATCCTAACGTCAGTATCACTCTCAATCTCATCATCCTCACGGTCTACCTCATATCCATCCATATCATCATCACCCTCACGATCTATCTCAACACCATCCATATCATCCTCATGACCTACCTCATGTCCATCCATACCCTCATCACCCTCGTGATCTACCTCAATACCATCCACGTCATCCTCATCATCCTCATCTTCCTCACTACCACTAACCCACTCGATCAAAGTACGATGCACAACCGGTGGCATCCCATCAACAACATCGGAAGTATCAAACAACACATCAGGCTCACCCTCATCATCCTCCTCCGGATCCTCGTCAGGGTCATACTCCGCACCTTCCTCCTCAGGATCAGCCTCCTCTGGGTCATTCTCCGGCTCAACATGATCTGGTATCATCTCAATCTCGTCTTCCCACTCTTCGTCAGCAGAGTCGAGCTGGTAAGTAACAGTAGATGACGACATAACCTACAACAACCAAAATGCGTATTAAAGCAGTTGTAGGGTATGCATGAAATAATCATGTATAGAAATTAAAGTATGCAAATAAGCGAAATGCATATATATATAAAACATATTACGTATTACATAATATATATTACATATTACTTATAGTGTTATCCTACGTAATACATTACGTAGTACACATATATATAGAGAGCAACAAGTAGCCACATCGGTTATAGTCTAGGACTAAGATGCAAACCTAGTTCTCTATAACCAAGGCTCTGATACCAAATCCGTAACACCCCAAAATGTGATATGCGGAAGCGGTGAAGCTCGGGGGCTGTTACGTCATTGTATCATAGTTCAAGGTACAAGAGGACGACTCTAAATGAGATGTTTTATAAAAATACCTCGTTGAATTTAAATAAAAGCATCAAAGTACAAAAGGTCTCAGTTTCAAAAGATAGTGCAGCGGAATGTAAAAGTTTTAAACATCAACGAGATAATAGTTCAAAAGCATAAGTGAATAAATGTCCGAAGATATCCAAGAAATGCACGCGGACTCCAAGTACTTCACACAGCAGATACAAATCATCATCAATTACATGAGATAAATGCTAAATTGGGTCAACATAAAGTTGGTGAGAATATAGGTTTCAAGTAAAAATTCATAGTAATTCAATTTCAGATTTCATTTCATGTACACGTGCAACTATAGGAGATATAGTGCCATGTGTAGGATAAATTGGGTGTTCACAATATTTATGATAGTTAAGCTCGTGACATCGAAACTAGTGATCCAGTGCATACAATAGATTGCATACATAAATTTTTCCCCAATGGAGTACCTAGCCAAGATAACTCCGTTCATACAAATGGTACACACTTGTCCGGCGTCAGAATGCCCGAGTGGAGGTTGTCAACCCTCAATAGATCTATCCGTAACATAAGAGCTTACTCCAGCAGAGTAACTAACGATTCACGATAGTGGGGACTATGGCTAAAGCAACTTAAGCTATCTCATAAATAGTGTTTACAAAGCGTTCACAGAAATCAAGTTTTACTTGCGTCCAGAAGCAAGCATCAAAATAACATCCCAAAACATTAAACATAGAAAGCAGTTTAATAGGGAATCTATAAACTCACCTCAAGCAATGATTCAAACCGCACAAGTATGATCAAATAGTAGCGAGCAACTCTAGCAACAACCTAAATATAATACTATAGTTTAGGCGCTAGCAAATAAGTCACAAAAGTTCGTCACGTACGTTACTCATCGATCATATATATATTTTGTTGTTAAAATCGTGACTTGTAAATGTTATATCGTTATAAACGTTATAGTATATATATACTTAGGCAAAAATATTTATTTTTGACTCGACGAAATTTCGACAGCCTTTCGGCGTAAATTTTAATTTACCAAAATTTATCTTAACAAATTTTCGAACACGATTTCTAACGAAAATTCGGCAGCCTTTCGGCGTCACATAAAAATTTGCCATTTTTAGTAAGTACTCAAATCTCGTCCTAAAACCCCTATTTTCAACATTTTCTCAATCGCCAATATTTCAACAAGTCATTTTCCGCAATAGTATCAATTTCCACTTCCAACGTTCAAACTTTTAACGATACACCAAGTATTCACATTTCACGCTAATACCCTTTTACAAAACGAGTCCAACATTTATACATACCATTTAGTAACCATTTCGACACTTAAAACAACTCCGTTTGACTCGAAAACGTCGTTTCGACCACTTTAAAAATCTAGACAGCAAACACATTATAGTGTTTTTCACAAAAAATAAGTTTTCCGACAACGAAATTTAAACGACCATATCTTACTCATTTTAGCTCCGTTTTTAGCCCATAATATATCGAAACGAAGGTATTAACTTATATTTTCATAATATCGTAGTAAACTAGTGTCAAAACAATTTTTACGACCCTCTATGCCTCTTATAAAAATCGGACAGATTGTATGTTTTTCGTAAAAACTCGTTTTCGACCATTTTCAAGCGTAACCACTAGTATTAACACTACTAGTTCCCTCCAATTATTCATAAACACCAACAAAATCAAATATTTTACTTCAAGTTCACAAATCTAAAAATATACATATTTATACTTTCACAAGTCTTTCAATTAAACCATTTTCATGCATGGATCTATTAGATCCACACATAATTTTCATAGATCTAAAATATTTCATGACCAAAAATAATTTTTATCTTTTTATTTCAAGAAAATAGTTGATGAGTAACATGCATGCATAGATCTACAAAGATTATGCATGAAAAATGAAAAGATGAAAAAGGTTTAAGAAGTAACCTTGAGTAACGACTCTACGTAATCACAACAACCCGATCTACGCTCTAACCCACTAATAATCAACAAGAACTCTACTTCTATAACTTCAACCAAAAACTACTCAAATCATCAAATCAAGAAAAACCATTCTTCTTTATGCTTGTACAAACTCTCGGATGTATTTATTTTGTGTTAATTCTTCTTAAAATGGAGCTTTAAGAAAATCAACAATGGTGGAAAAGGGTGTGTGTTTTGTGCCGTGTGTTTTGAGAGAGAAAAGGAGAGATGTGTGTTTTTTTTGTGAAGTAAAATGAGTGAATAATGTGAATTATTTGAGGTGAAATGGGTTAATAAGTTAAAAGTGGTAAGGTGTGTAAGCTTAAGCTTAAAATGGCAAAGAGTAGAAACTTGGTGCATTATGCATGTGTGTGGTTGTTTTGGCCGGTTATGAGGGGTCCCACATGGGGTAAATTATTCAAATTTTTACTATGGTAACTAGTTAAAAGGTTTAAGGTAAAAAGGTTAGTTAGTTTTAGGTAAATACCAAAAAGTATATAGTTAAGTTTAAAATTACGTAAAACTTAAAAATTTGACGAAATATATTAAATTTACGATTTTTCACGTAAACTGACATTTTATAATTGGTAAAGTATTTTATGCATGTTAACGACGGTTAAACGTAAAAACGACGTAAAATACGAAAACGCGATACGTTAATTAAATATTCACAGTAAATACGATTTATTACTATAAATAGAGAAAATACTAAAATACAGGCATATAAACATATACAGAAATATTTAAATACGTTGTTCATGAAAATACGATCACGCTGTTAAAAACTAAACACTTAAGCACATAATTCACAGATAACGAATAATCTCACGGTTTATCGTCAATTTATTGACCGTCTCAGCACATTGGTCAGGTTCACAGAAAATGTTCAGAATAATGACTGAGCACAGTGTCAGGTCATTACTTGTCATCAAACAGTTTTTCAGAAAACGCGGGATAACCTCCCGGTTCCAACACAGTTAAATCACATAGTTGACTAAATAAAAAGTCAAAGGGTAAAATAGACATTTTACAAAGTAGGGAAAATCACCAGGTGTTACAGAGAAGTCCCATCGGAATGAATGCATCGGAATGAACCCGTCGGAATGTACCCGTCGAAATGTTATCCATTGTACTTTTTCCTTGAAATCTGGATCTGGGTTTTCTATATCTGTTTTTATCTTTTCATCTTCAAAGAAAATATTAGATAACCCAGAAATGATATAAAACAGATAATATAACATATGAAACCATGTGACAAAATGATAAGTCAGATTATGTGTATAAAGATAAACATGATGACTGTGTAACCGACTGTTTTGATGGACATGATAACTGATATGAGATAAGATTAAAGTGACTACCGTGACAAAACAACAACTTTTAAACAGATTTGACCATTTGTGACACAAAAAAGTCAATAGATCGAGACAAAAAAATTAGACCACCAAATCAGAAACAAAAACACGATCCAAGGATTGAACCGAAGCTCTGATGCCAATTGTGGGTTTACTTTTTAGTAATCTGGTGGTCTAGGTGGGTGGTGGAAGGTGGAAGCTATTGTTGAGAGAGAGAAGAGAGGTTGTTTGTGAAAGATAGAAAATGTATTAAAACAAATGTAAATACAAATGAAACACAATCAACACCCCTCCTTTGAAGCCTTGGAGGGGTATATATAGTCACACACCAACACTTAACTATACATTGTTCCTAGTCTAGTCTAAGCGTGCGTGACTATGATAGCAAATGGGAATTCTTAAATGTCGTCACATAAAGTGAATATCCAACAATACAGTTAATGCATGTTGTTCAGATTTAACAGATAACAGTTCAGCTTTATTATCTATAAATCAGACTTTACAGATTCTACATAGATTTCAATTGCAACTTTACTTATCAGTCTTACAGCTTCAGTATTTTATCATCTACTTCATTTCAGTAATTCCTTATCATGCTTTATATCCGTTCATTGAGCATTATGCTCAACCGTAGTTCCTTTCATGTTCTAACAACAGGTACACCAGGACGCTCTTAGGATTCTGAGAGCATGTGCATTAGGATGGAAGCTATCCAGACTTCTTACTTTATGCACTTCTTACATTATTCTGCTTATTTGGACATTGTTTAGTCCTTTACTTCAATATTTTATTTTTCATGTTTTGAGCTTATGTTTGGATTACCGATGTTTGATTCCTGTATTTCCTTTATGGTCAGTAAATATTTTAGGACATTTACCTTATGATTTGATGACATGCCATAAATACACGTAACGGTCCACTTATCCTAGTGGGGTGTTACATACAGTGTGCAACAAAGATGAAGTGACTACAATAGTTAAATGCCACTCTTAGAAAATTACAAGCTTTTCTATTTTTCATAAACTAATTTTGATTAAAAGATGATTGTTAGTTATTTTTAATAGAATATTACTAACACTAATATATTTTTGTAGTTTGCCTTGTAGTTCTTGTGGAGAAATGAGGGACCGAACAGTAAAGTTATGCACTCTTACAAAATATTTCCACAATAATCAAGTGTGTGAAAAATTTATAAGCACCTGAAAAAGCTCTCTTCTGCTACATTGTGATGATAAGCGATAACACTGCATTAAACATTTCGAGAGCTCACTGGCTTCTTCTAAGAACGGTTGAGGTTATAAAAAGAGTCCAGCCTTCCTGAAACCTCCAACGAATAAAGGCTTAACTTGTTCTCTTCAATCAAATTATTCAACATCAGATGCCATTAGTTTAGCCAGAAGTTCTAAAGATACGCCTTTTAGCTCTGTTAGTAAAAAAGAAAGTATCCTTGATAGATGTTTATTGATCGTCAAATTTCACTAATACATGCATATCATGGACAAAAATATAATCAAATTAAAGCACATGAGTTATCTTACCATCCGTTTTGCATCTCATCGCTGCAATTATGAAGATCAAAATAAACATAGGTTCCCTGTTCATAATAGTCAATGAAGAATGTTACAAATCCCCAATCCGGATGTTTATACAGACTCCATATTGAGTTAATCTCAGTAAAATGTGACCGATGGCTTCTCTCTTCCACCAACGACCACACGAATCGTCCCGTTTACAGTACTAGAATAGTGAAATATTTATGGCTTCACACACTTCTTCTATGCCAAAATCAAATGATAAATCAATAAGTACTACATATTAGTTATTAATTTCATAAAAATAAATAACTACATGAAGAAGGGTAAGAAATACATGATATATAAGACACGTCCTTTTGTAATTATGTACATGCCCGTAATGATCTAATCGATGCAATTATGAGAATAAAAATAAACATAGGTTCCCTGTGCATGATCATCTACATTACGAATTTTGGTTCCTAGCGTCCTTGAAACCACTCATTGTACTTTTTATGGTACCTCCATGATTGCTTCTTTAATTCTTTGGCAGCTAAATACTGTTGATAAGTATTCTTCATACCATTACATACTTCAAAACTCTGGAGAAGGGATCTGTTTGTTTATTATATTAGTTTTTTTTGTGGGAATCATTTATTTGTCACCTATCTTGAAGGTAGATCGCTTTTCATAATCATCTCTATCTATTCAAAAATACAGAAAATAATCATCATTAGGGTTTGGAAAAAGGAGGGTACCTCGCGTGTTTTTTTGTATGTCGTTTTTCAGAAACATGATACGTCAAAGATTCCAACAGTTATGAATAATTCAATACTTTTACGATGAAACTAAATACGTACAACTCATGTTGCAAATAATTTTACATCCGCTTTAGCTAACTCCTTATCCTCTGACCCCCGTTCCATTTCCTTCCCCTTCCTGTTGCTTCTTATGTGAACTAAACGAAAGTGACACCCTATCACGCTTCCTTGCTTATAAGGACCAGATTCAGGCTAGCCTTGAGACTGGTACTGGTCCCAGTCCTGAATCACAGTGCGCTAGTAAAGTTCGTCAAGACACCTTTGTTCTAACCTGTAAATGATTGTGAGTAAAATTCGTAATGCCACCTTCATTCACACCTATAATAATGAATACATGTAAAAAACTAACACACAAAACTGTGTGATGGGTCAATATAGATATTTTTGGTAATGGTAAAAGCTGATTGCCTTGAAAGAAAGCAAAATAACTGAAAGAGAATATTACTATATATCATGTGTAGATACGTTCTCAGTACTTGCCTTTTATAACAGCAAGAATTCAGATGGCCATTGTAACACCCCCAAATTTATACAATTCAATACAACGGAAGACTCGTTGGTTTTACGGGATAGCACATTACTCACATCATAGACAACGATTAAAAATCGCGTCATTTAATAATAAAGTATTTCCATTCATAAATATCAAATTTACATAGGTCCCAAGTCATAGTCATTTCATACAATTTTACAAAAGATTTGAATGGAAATTGTTATTTAAGTGCGAGCCATGAATTCTTGTTGTCTTCCCGAGAATTACCTTCAAGTACCTGAGATAAAGCATGTTAAAAGAAAAGGTCAGCGATAACGCCGAGTGAATTCATAGAGTTTAATAAAATCCATCAATATAACATCGGTATAAAATTATTACCGAAAATCATTTTGTACAAATCTTTGTTATAGGCCATAAAATAGCCAAAGTCATTTTATACGAATCCTTATCAAAAATTATAATATAGGTTTTTGCACTCAAAATCATTATACGAACCATTGTCGTAAAAACATCATACAATACGTTTTATAACGTTGTATAGAGTAAATAAAAACCGTTATATGGATATGGTTATATAAAACCAAAACACGAACATAATATCAATAATAAGACCCCGTATTGCTAGTCAGGCAATATATTGCAATTCAAGGCTTATAGCAGTATTTCGTTATTTGGATTATTATAAGTCGCATGACATTGTTACCTTACTATAAAAAACAACGGGTAGCTAACCCGAAACTCATTTGCCCATCTAAATTAGCGTGTGACGCTTGTGTAAATCTTCTCATACATAAATTCGCTTACCAATCAATGTGGCACGACGGGGATCAACCGTCAAGGCGCGAATTGGGGTGATCGTCCCAAAATAGTACTATTATATGCATAAGCGTCTACCAAATCCCGGTAGTTCACAATTCATGCTAATGGGACTTTTAGTGACATAACCTAACTTTAATACTCCATTTCATTTCATCTATCGGGTCATTTAATCATTCATCGGGTCATACATTCATTTGGGTTCAAATCAATAAACAAACAATCAAGACAACTAGTGTCCTATTTCATAAAAACTAACATGTTATCTCCCTCGCGGGTTTATAAAACATTTCATAAAAACATTTAAAATAGTGTGAGGCTATGAACTCACGTTGATGTGGGAAGACGGTTATCGGCGATTCGGATGTACGGTACGTGCTTCAATCACGGAAACCTAGACAAATAATACTCGTCTTAGACTCTTGTCCAATGACTTTATAAAAATAAAAAATATACATATGATGATTTTGTACATATGATGATGATCAAGTGGGTTTATATATTCTTATTTACTCATTTTAGTGTTTATGTGTTGGTAACTTTTTTTATACTAGTTATACTAGTTCAATTTAATTACATTTTGAGGCCAAATAAGCCTATTACAAGCCCAATACTTTTCATTAGCCCAATTATACTTTTAATATCAATATTATACTTTTCATGTTGGGCCCAAGTGGGTTAAGCCCAAAAAGTAAATTTATAAGTGTTTTACTAACTAGTCGGTTTTATAGTCCAATAATGTTAACTTAGCCCGTTAACGTCCGTATTTTATATAGTCCGGGTCTTATCGGTTTTTACTTGTTATATAATTTCATATATCAGTATGTGAGTTTATAAAAGTTTACATTAGACGGGTCCAACCGTCTAAGTTTTATTTAACAAAAACGTTAATCTTTCGGTTTTAGCCGAAAAGACGTAAAAATCATGTTTATAGTTTTTATAACTTATAAAACTTACCAAACTACCATTTTTATAAAATGTCCATTTATTTATCCTTATACATATTTATATAAATGTAATATATAAGTTAGTGGGTTTTAATTCACATTTTATACTATATTTATTTGAGTGCTTATATAATAATATTAAACTTTAATTTCACAAAATCAGTCCTAAATTTTAAGTTCACTAAAATGTCCATATCTAGAGTTCTATAATGAGATAGGACCTCAAATATTTATCACAGAAACTACATGATATGTGCTTCATGTTATTCCTTTATAGCTACTGATGAATCAACCTCTAAATATTTTAATAAATTCGTCCAAAACAGTATAGACAGATTTGCACTCTAAACTTGTTTTGATCATATCTCACTCATTTTTATGATTCCATTGCATGGCCAACTCTCGCATGTGTATAACACCTAATACTTATTGTATATTGATTCCACTTTACTATTTTATCAGTTTATCATTTGGTTACTTACTGTTTTTATACAGCCATCTTATTAAGCAAGATCTAACCATTTTTACATGTGGTTTTTCCATCTTTTTATCCATGTTTATCAAATCTATCAACACCAAATCCCCTCATAATATTTTTAATCATCATCCATAATCATATACATATACATAAATAAAGATAATACAAGATTACATAATCAAAATAACAAGAGGATAGGAAGAACAATCTCTATACCACCATTAGTGATGAAAAGATGAGTCTTTGATGAACAAGGCATGGATTTTGATGGCAAAACTTGTGATAAACCAATATCATCTTCAAGTATACCAACCTTTATAAACTTCTCATGGAAAATCAGCCCTATGACACCAACAAATCTTCTCCTTGGATGTTAGAATCACCTCCAATCTTCAAGTCTTCAAAGGAGCATCATCATGTGTATGAGTAACACATGATGTTATGGCTAAAATAGATCAAATGAGGGTTGTTGTTGATGATTGTTGGATGAAGTAGAGAGAGATGAGAGAGTTTGGTGAGTGGTTTGCATGAGTTGCTAAGTGTAAATGGTATGAATGAAGTGGTTTTGGTGGTTTTGTGCTAAGTTAGCTTACATGTTAAGCTTATGCTAACATGTGTTAGCTTTCTAGCTAAAAGGGTGCCACATCTTATGATGTGGTGTCCTCTTTTGGCCATCTCTTTTGAGTGGGGTGGGATAAATTTGTTTTGTCCCATCCCACTAATTTACGGGTATTCTTCGATTCTAGTTTCCTCGTTTTGCGTGCCTTCGGGTCGTTTTACGAAAAACGTTTTTATAAATTATGAATCAACGGCACAAAACGAATCTAATAAAAATTGTTTCATAAAAAACGGTGTTCAAAAACGTAAATACGTAATCCTAAGGTTTCTAGTTTAATCGTAAAGGACGTTAAATTATAATCGTAAGTCCTAATCTCTTCTCGTAAATTTGTGAGTTTATGAACCAACATAAATTTAAAATCTCAAAATAATATTCACGAATAAATTTATTTCCTAAAGTGTCGGACTGTCACCAAAACGGTGTATGTAAACGTAAGCACGTAATGTAGAATCCTCCGATTTAGACGTAGTCGATGCTACTTCAAGACGTAAATCGAAATTTCTTCCCAAAAATAAGTGAGTTCATAATATAACATTAAAATTATTGTTTTTAAATAATATTTGAGAATAAAATATAAACCATAAATTGACGGATTGTCACAGCATTTACCGCTAAACAAGATCTTTGTCCTCAAAGATCATCTTATCTTACTACTCGCTTCTTATAGAGTTAAAGCCATGTGGGTATTTCCTCCACATTCGGTCTTTTCTCACAAGTGTAATTCATTACAATACGCGAGTTTCATCAAACATAACTACGGGAATAAGATCAGGCTTAATGTTGACTTACTTTCTCTATCCATGATGTTCACGGGTTTTTTATGAATGCAACTTTTCGCCGATCTAAACTTTATCAAGAAACAATCAGATTTTCACTTGATAGACATTTTATCAAGTTCGATATACGAAACATAATTCATGTATCTCTTGAGGTCCTAGGATAGATCCAGCTTATATGGCATTCAAACCAATCTTTTACATCATCTCAATGGTCCCATACAACGGGGACTTGTATCCCATGATCTTTTTGATCATCAATTCATTTTTCCATGGTTAAAATTTTTGGCATAACTTCACTACCCATCTGGCACTTCAAGATCTACATTTCATATTCACATAACCTCATGCCCACTACCGGCAGTCAATAATCAGATCCTAATTTCAGCAATCATTTCAGGTCTCGCGGGTCTAGTATTTTTGTAAGGTTAGGTTCGCCATCATAGGAGACCTTAAACCTAATAGACATGTCCAACTTACAATGGGTGTATGTCAGGTGTCTTCATCCCAACCCCTGCTTACAGATGCTCTAATATATATCCTCACAAGATTCGATCTCGATCCTAATACGATAGTTATCAATGATAATCTCTCCAAAGGAAAACGATTTTACAGTTAATTACCAAAGGTCAATCATTCAAACATAGAACAACACTTATAGTATTTTGTATCGTTACTTTACCTCGTCCCTTCGATTGGGGTGGTACACAGTACTCTCATCAAGATTCGTTCTCAATGACTTCTGAGCAAACCTCTAGAAATTCGATGCGAAGCGAGGATCTTGATAAAGATGATCGATACGACACACCATGTTTACACAACTCCTTTAAATACAAAAGAGTCAATTTCTTCATCAAGAATCTATCATTAACAGGAATGATATTAGTAAATTTGGTCAGTCTGTCGACGATGACCCAAATCGAATCAAATTCAGATGATAACCTTTGTAATAGTTAGACGTTTACTAATGTATGAGGCGATGTCTGCCTTCATAATTTTTCATCAATAAAACTTCTTCAGATAAAGATACTTTAGATCAGGATTGACGTAAATAGAATACTTAAACTTATAAGATTCCAACATAACTATATCTCACAATCCTCTATATTTAGGCAACCGCAAGTGGCCTTTAATACATTTAACGCTATCGGCTTCTCAATTTTAATGGTTCACATTAGCCGCGAACCACTTTTATTATCTATAGTATCCTTTTTATAAGCATCGGCTATATTCTAAATTGTTCGACAATTTATTTTGTACCATCATTACTAAGGAACACATCCTAATTGGTTCTTTATACTTTTTACATAATACGTCGGTATCTAAATTCACCTCTCCTGATGATATAATTATCATGTCCACAATTCACTCAGATATTCTTTCTTCATATTTTCTAAGTTTTAATTTCATCTCAACTATCATTTTTATTCGTTTTACTCAATCCGACGTTTAAAGCGTCGATAGTTATTACAAGTAATTAAATAATAAATATTTAATTTTTATGAAACGTAAACGCAAAAAGTTTTTAAATTTTCTCAGTTTGTCCAATTATATAAAAATGTTCAAAATAAATTTGAATTTAATTAACACAATTTTTGTTGATTTATCGGAAATAATTAGTAAGATCCGTAAATGTTCGAAAAACCTTTGTTTATTCTTTGGTAAAAATTTTCTTAGTTTAAAAGCAAAAATTGTCGTTTCAAATTTGAAGTCATGGTTTAACGGTTTCCTCAATCCCTCTGAGGTTGTCTGGAGGTATACACAAACATTTACCCCTAAACAGGAGTTTAGTTAAATGATTTGTGTATAAGGGAATAATCCCTAAAAAATCCTTTGTTAAAACACTTGTCAAAACATATTTCTATTTTCTTTTTGGTAAAACCCAAAGCCTTAATGGTTCCAATTTTTGAAGAGTCAATATATTCCATTATCTTATTAATCACACGGTCAAATAATGTAAAGGATGAAGTCTTAGATCCCATTTTAAATATTCAAGGTACAGGTTTTCGTTGTTCGGCCAATTCAGGGCAATCTATTAATAATTATTAACTCATTCTTATTCTTATAAACAAACAGATGGTTCTTAATGATCACGAGCATGAATTTATCAAATTACAGTCTACACACATGATTCACCAAATTTATGAATACTACATGTGCATTGTCAATCCAAACGATATTACGTGAAACTTATAATGTTCATTACAAGTTCTGGATGTAGTGATTGGAATAGATAATCTTTTGTTGGAAATACGTTTTCCCTATAAAGTCTCGGTCACATCTTAGTTAGCATAGATCACGAGTTATAGACTATTTAGAACTTTGTTTCTTGGAGCGACCTCCCTTAGGGGGAGATTGTTAGAAATACGTTTTTACGTATTTATGAAGGATCGGTCGCTCCAACGATAATTATGTAATGGGCTCGTGATCTATTTAATTATTGTATAGTCCATATAGCCCACATGTAGGGTGGGCTATATATAACCCCTCCTAGCATGTTAGGAGGGGGTTGTTGATTCCATTTTACAATTAATCATATTTCATCTTTTCTTTCTCTCTCTACATTTCCCCTTTTCTCTCCTTTCTCTCTCTAATCCTTCATCTCTTTCCTTCATTTCTTCATTAATTATCAATCAATCAACCAACCTAATCCACCAAATCCATCATATAGAATAGGCCATTAATCTCGTAGACCTTCAATTGGTATCAAGAGCCTTGGTTAGTTTGGTTTATTCTTCTTTTATTTTGTTTGATTTTGGTGGGTTTTGATTTAATCATGCTTAAACTTTAAAAAGTTTGTATTTTTTATAAAAAGTTTGTGTTTTTTTGTGTTAAATCACATCAAATCTTCAAATCTACTTACTTTTTAGATAAAAAATCACAAATTTTTATATAAAAATCAAATTTTTCTTATATAAAACCTTAAAAAGTTTGTGTTTATAAAAAAAAGTTGGTGTTTTTTATAAAAGTTTTTGTTTTTCACTTTTTAATTTTGTAGTTTTTTATAAAAAGTTTGTATCAATTTTATCAATTTTATAAATATCTAAATTTTTATCAAGTTTATCAATTTCTAAATTTTTTTTAGTTTTATCAATTTTATTTTTTTATTTAAATATTTTTTAATCAGTTGCGTCCTATTATTTCTTTTTCGTTTATCCGTTTTCTTTTTTGGTCAAGTTTTCAGTTATCAGTTTTTTTTAATCAAGTTATCAGTTATCAGTTTTTTTTTTGTTTTTTTTAATCAGTTATCACTTTTCTTTTGGATTTTTCTTAATTTTTTGGTCAAACTACCTATTTGGTCAACTGTCCAAAGTTTCTGGTCCATTGTTTCTGTCCATCTCAGTCCCATCAAATCTGTCATATCCAATAGTTCCGAATCAAATACTAGAGTTCCGGATGAACAAAAAATGTTCCGGGTGAACAAAACTTCCGAGTGAAGTAAAAGTTCCGGGTGAAGACAAGAAGTTCCGGATGAAGAAAAAACTTCCGAATCAAGAACATCCGAATGAACCAAACATCCGAATCAAGAACATCCGAATGAACAAAACATCCGAATCAAAAACTTCCGAATGAACAACATCCGAATGAACAACATCCGAATCAAAACATCCGAATCAAGACTCTTCCGAATGAATAAAACTTCCGAATGAAGCCCATTCAAACATAACGGAACATTTGTTTTTGTCTCGACTCCAATTTAAAACACTCACACCAAACAGTACACTCTCGACTCAAAACTCACAACTCCCTCAAACACCCTCGTATCTCGACCATACATCACTCGACTCATTGACTCACCCTCACCACCTCACCCAAAAACAACCTAACACCCTCGCCTACACTCTCACCATCATCTCTCGACCCTCACTCGTCACGACCCCAAACAAAATCCTCTCGACACAACAATATTTTCCCCCCGACTCACCAATACACCCAAACCGACTTTAACCCAAACCGTCTCTAACACGAACCGACTCAAATAAAAACCTCACCTTCACACACCTCGTCTGACTCTCGACACTTGACTCGACAACCAAAACCATCATACACATAAAATAACACTCCCTCACTCCCTCTCCGACACCACACCCTATCATTCTGACCCACTATCATTCTGACCCACACTATCATTCTGACCCCCCCACCCTCGACTCACCCATTATCCCCTCTCGACCCACCCTCACCAGAACACCCTCTTCGAAATCAATTTTCACATCTACATCTCAGTTTGAGAATCGATTTAAGATTTATAGAACTTTTATTCATCTTTAAAATCGATTTCAATCATCATTGATTCGTTTTTGGTTATAAACAACCACCCTCGGTTACACCTTCACATTAATCAAAACCATTTTTCTCGACTCATCACAAACAAGAAAGACTCTACAGTAGAGAGAGGGACTCAACAGAAAAATTAAAAGGAAAAACCTACCCGAGATCATCTAAGATCTTGAAGCCGATTTGTTTTGAAGATAATAGCAAGTTTTTTTGGTGATCTGTGTTGAAATAGACGGAGCTTTTCATGATTTATGAGAGAGAGGTTGAGAGAAAATATAGCAGAGAGAAACGAAGGAGTATTGTGTGAGAGAGAGAGAGATTATATTAGGTTTCATGATTTGAGGGGGCGGATTAAACAAGAAACACAAGTGGGGCGGTGGGATTTTCTTACTGGGCCACGTGTTGTAGGGCGGACAAAACTAGAATCATCTTTTTTAATTAAGTTAATTTTTAAATTAAGTAATTTTTAAGTTAACGCAATTTTAAACCTCATTTTCCAATAGATATCCGATTTTTTTTAGACAACAATACATATCATTTTGTTTTTTTTTCCTATCTTTAACACAAAACCGTTTCATTTTCAAAAGTTATTCTTTTATTTTTAAAAGTTATTTTTTTTATTTTTTTATTATTTTATTTCTCTAATTTTATTTTCTACTTTCAAAATATTACATTTTATTTTTCTATTATTTTTAGTTAAATTAAATTTTTTGTATTTTGGTACTTTAAACGTGAAAAAAAAAATAATAATAATAATTGTCGGGATAAACGCTATTGTGGTCGGATTTCAAGAAACACGTGACGAGTCAAAGTGACGAGCTTCCTTTATACCATCCATCAAGGAATTTTAAGTATTATTTACGGGTCTTTCGTTTTAATCGATCTTTAATGGATTCGTTCGATTCGACATGTCAAAAGGGAGAGTTGTATTTAAGGCAAAACGAAGTTAAGAAAAGTGGCATCACCTCCTTTCAACTACTTCAGTCTCATCTTGTCACTCTTTCGGGGATTCAAGGAGGGAGCGAATTTGTGACAATCTTTGGACAAGATCGTCATATATTCATCGACTCCATTTTTACCGCTTTGACCCAACTCGCCGAGCAACTCAACCATGGAAACTTTAATCACTCTGCATCGGTACTTGCATATAAGGCTCTTGTGACACACCTCACGCCTTTCCTCCAATTTAATATCATCAAGCCTGAAAGTTCAATGATTTGTCAATCGTTTCTTCGAGATACACATACCGAGCTTCGAGTTTTCCGTGATACGATTTTGAAACTCATGTCATCGGTCTCGTCTTCGATATATCAAAGATCACAACTTCAGCAAGTGTATGTTAATGGAGTGCAAGAATCAATGACGCAGATGCAAGAGGATAATGGTCATACGGTTGACAATTTGGAGCCTAACGATGGCACGAGCACAGAATCAGGAGGACAACATGATGCCAGTGGCACGTCAGGGAATGTTCACGAGATTTCTCATGATGACACCTTACCCATTTATGACGCAGAGCCTGCAAACATGGTACAATGTAATGTGGTTTATGATGTATATGCTGATGATATACCGCATATTGAGGATTCTGAACCTACTTATGACAAACATGGGATGGAAAAGAGTGATAGCAATACCACTTCTGATTCATCCGATGTAAGTCATAATGGGGGAGAGATTGCTCAGAATGCTATAGTACATCATGATAATTATCCTATAACTGCTTCATTGACTGCTTCTGATTCCAAGATTAAAGAGCTCGAAACGATCATAGCTCGGCAATCTAAAGATCTTGAGGATGCCAAACTTGAATTTTCTAAGAAAACGGTCAAATTTGAAACATACTTTGAAAAACTTGAAAAATCAAACGTTGTTCTTGAAAGAAAATTGGATCAAACTGTTCTAGATTCTAAAGCTGAAAAGGATAATCTTTTGAAACAAATTCAACTGCTTGAATCTAAATTGGCATCCCAAGATAACGTGCTCAAAGAAAATGAAACATTAAAGGCCCAAGTACAGGAAAAGGTTTTTGCTATAGCTGCGTTGAAAAACGAGTTAAGGAAAAGTAAAGGACCTAGTGTGGACACTAAGCTTGAAAAACCATCAATCTTGGGGAAACCGCCTACAAATCAGTTCGTCAGACAACCGATTGTCAGACAACCTACTGCATTTAGATCCGAGCGACCACAATCCTCGAGACCGCGGTTTGCCTCCCAAGTTGATTTGGTTCATCTTATTAGACCAGTCACTCCAGCAACTAGGCCCAATGTGATCACTCCAGCTTTAGCAAGACCAAATCATATGATTGCCTCTAGTTTCCCTAAAAATACCAAGACCACGTCTAGAACTAGTTCAAATGACGTTTGCCATGAATCTGATCTTAGGGAAGCTAAGCAAAAGACACATGTAAGAGATAGGAATTCCAAACCTAGTCAGATGCCTTCTAGTTTACCCAACACTGCTAACCGTAGCATGTCCAATCCTAGGAGCATCAATCAATCGTCTAGGGATTCTAGATCTTACTCGGACATTAAATATGCTACTTGTAAAACATGTAGAAAATGTGTCTTTACGGCAAATCATGATGCTTGTATCAAAAAATTGCTTAATGAGGTGAACTCCCGTGCTAGACTTAAATCCCAGTGGGTCGCTAAAATCAAACCCTTTGGTAAAATGTGGCGCCCCACTGGTAGATCTTTCACTCTTGTAGGAAACGAGTGCCCTTTAACTAGGATAGTCTCCGATTCTACAAAGACTACTAGGGAGGAAATTGCAAAGGATGATACATCACTTAAGCCTGAACTTAAGATTTTCTATAAAAGGAAACGATTGCCAACTAAGACAAGTGAATCATCCCCTCAGGCCACCTCTGACACAAGTAAAGCCAATTGTGAACCCCCACGTGCTTCAAAAATAGATATCTCTAACCCATGCAAAAGTATACAAACTCCTAATGAGAATGCAGGTACCAAAGTTGATGTTCCAAAAGAACGAAGCGGTCCAATCGTTGTATACCGTTCAACTAAGGACACTCTTAGAGTTTGGTTGCTGAAGAAGCAGATATCAGAGAAACAAATGTCTCAGGGGATTCATGGTTAAGCTGCAATACAAGGACTTACAGTCACATAACAGACTGTAACTCGATCTCCAAAGACAGGAAAGTTCATCCCGATGATGACTTATCCTAAAAACGAGAAATTCGTTTTTCTCGGGCATGAGCTTATATCAAAAACATTCCAAGTTTTTAAGCTCATGCATTATGGTTTATCATTAAATATCAGATGGTAACCCGTTCTTCAAATAAAGGAAAGTTTATCGCCGATGATAAACTTATCCTTACAACGAGAAATTAAATTTTCTCGGACACGAGCTTACATTAAAACCATTCAAAGGTTTTTAGCTCGTGTATATGACTTACAGTTAAATGTCAGACTGTAACTCGAACTTAAAATAAAGGAAAGATTATCTTTTATGATAACTTATCCTCTTAACGAGAAATTCACCTTTCTCGGTCATGAGCTTGTATTAAAACATTCGAAGTTTTAAGCTCAGAAAGGAAAGTGTATCTTTTAAATAAGAGAACTTTTCTTCATAACGAGAAATTAACCTTTCTCGGTCATGAGCTTTCCGTTAAAACAGTCAAAGTTTTCAAGCTCATGAAAAACGACTTCTAAGTAAATGTCAGCTTAGGACTCGTTCTTCAGATGAAAGGACAGTTTATCGCCGATGATAAACTTATCCTTAACAACGAGAAGTTTACAACTTCTCGGACTTGAGCTTTCCTAAGATATTCCAAATCTTAAGCTCAAGTAATTGTTTTTCAAAACTTTGAACACAATTTTTCGAGAATTTCTCAAAAGGTTTTTCTAAATCTTTCAAAATTGTGTGTTCAAAAACGTTTTGATAAAACGAGCATGTCTTCTGGAATCGATAATATTTACGAACCTAGAAATGTCATTCAATAATGACACGGGGTTGTAAATAAAGTTCGAGCAGAAGTTTAAAAGTTTTAAAACATGCTCAAAATGGTTTGCTATTATTTCAGATAGCAACCCGCTTTTCATAATCAAGTCAAGCATTTCACCGGAAAGCTTTGACTCAACAACGGGAATTAGTTTTCCCGGGAACGTGACGAGGAGACCAACATTCGTGCACAAGAACCATGTGAATCTCTCATATGATGTTCTCCATCATTCAGGTCCAACCTCGTATATTGCTAATCTTGTGAATTCATATCATATATGATCTTTGCACGTGATAAATACCTTACACTTGTGTTTAAAAGGTATTTATTTTACGTTTCAGCACACCCTCATTAATTTGAGGGGGAGCTTGTGTAATTCATGAAGATAATTGGACTTGCATTTTTCTTCCCAAATTTTCTTAAAATGCTATTAAATCAATTGATATTAAAAACATCGATTGGGTTAATATTTTTAATATGGGGGAGAAAATGTGATTTAATATGGGATATGATCAATCATAAATGGTTTGACTTAACGTGATAGCTCATCCCGACATGTGCAAAATGTTTTCGGATATCGTAGCATATGTTAAGGGGGAGCAAAATGGATTTGCATTTCAAAATGGATTTCATGGTGACATACACTTACCCAAAACATCTCTATTCACGATGATGAAGATTGTGGTGACATAAGGATGGTAGGTTAGGTTAAAGTCCAATGATCTCTCTAGAACCGGAGGAATCTTCCCAAGGACATTCCATAGCTAGAAATAGTAGTCCTTAGGAACGATGGAGAAAGATTGTGAACGTAGCTGAATGCCGACCAAGTACTTAAGTTAGCACTGGAACAATCACAACAAGGTGCTAGTGATGACGTATTGGTAAGCATTGAAGGGGTTGAAGAATGAAAAAGAAATGTAAAGATAAAGGGTGTAAAGAAAGAAGCCCTCCTTACAACTTTAGGCAGAAACCGGGTCAATACATATGCTATAGAGATCATTTTTGTTAATGATTCTCGATATTGAAGAAAGACGTCATGGACCCAGTGATGCAATGCACAACCCTTCCCAGCTAACTCAAATATCTCTCAAAAGGTATTTGTTTTAATCACACGGAGATCAACACATTATCTATTGATTTATTCACTCCGAATAAATTGGTATTGAAAAGGTGGCACTCCTCTCCAGCCTCCGATCACTAAAAATCCAAAATGCACGATCGAGTCTAGAGCCATTTGAGATCATCAAATATCTCATTAGGACACACTTTCATTATTCCTTGCTTCTTCACACACTGTGAAAAGTAAGAGATCTTAAGAGTCCTACGCAAAATCTTCATGATCTTGCCTGAACATCCGAGTAATACGAAAGTATTTACAATGAAGATGGAAATCCTTCTTGAGCGAACATCAAAAAGCTCATGGTAGGTGACTTGTGCGATTCTTTATGAATCAAACTTGTGATAACTGGAAAGCAACAGTGGTTTAATTCTTAAATGAATTTAAACACGTTCCAGGCCTCTACGCAATATCTTAATGATCTTGCCAGAACATTCAGAGTAATACTATTAAGTATCTACAGTGACGAATGGAAATCCTTCTAGTGTTAACATCAAACAGCACTTGGTAGGTAACTTGCAAGATTCTATATGAATCAAGCTAGTGACAAATGGAAAGCAACGATGGTGCGGTTCTTAATTGAACTTCACTTGTTCCAGGAACATGAATTGACGGCTTCAAATCATGCGGATAATATTATCCAAATGATTCACTCTTTACGTTCGCAGTCAGCTTTGGACGGTCGAGTAAAGAGAACGGGTTTACCCGCGAAATCTTGTCAAGGAGGTTCTTTATTGAAACTACCTGCCACAAGTACGATATTTAATATCGTCCAACGGTCTTCACCGACCGGAGGTAAAATGCTACCGAATTAGAATGAAATGTTCAAGGCCATTTCATCCGTGTATATTGTTTTGTTGCTAACTGTCTTATGCAGCGTAACAAGAAGGTGGCATTGCGGTGTACAATCCAGAAGAAGTCGTCACCACATGCTTATACTACATACAATTAGTACTTCAACAAATTCAAGAAAGCCTGAAGGTCAAGTCTTCCGCTGTATCAAACTCTGAAGCTTTCAAGAATTTAAAAGTATAAGTATGTGGAACATGAAGTCACAAAGAGGCAAATATCACAAGTGAAGAATGCACAAGGTCAAGGCAAGGAAACATGCTCAAGACTAAAGTCAAAGATCACATCAAGCATATTCACAAGAACAAGATCGAAGACTCAAGCATAGATGCTAGGTTTAAGATTTTGTAAAAAGATGTGACCTCCCTTAGGGGGAGATTGTTGGAAATACGTTTTCCCTATAAAGTCTCGGTCACATCTTAGTTAGCATAGATCACGAGTTATAGACTATTTAGAACTTTGTAACTTGGAGCGACCTCCCTTAGGGGGAGATTGTTGGAAATACGTTTTACGTATTTATGAAGGATCGGTCGCTCCAACTATAATTATGTAACGGGCTCGTGATCTATTTACTTATTGTATAGTCCATATAGCCCACATGTAGGGTGGGCTATATATAACCCCTCCTAGCATGTTAGGAGGGGGTTGTTGATTACCATTTTCCACTTAATCATTCATTCATCTTTCACTTTCTCTCTCTAACTCTCTCCCTTCTCTCCTTTCTCTCTCTAATCCTTCATCTCTTTCCTTCATTTCTTCATTAATTATCAATCAATCAACCACATAAATCCACCAAATCCATAACATAGAATAGGCCATTAATCACGTAGACCTTCATCTTTTTCGCGGACGTGAAGTTGATGATAACCATGCCGTGAATCAAATTTTCGAATATACGCTAGAACCTTGTAAATGATCGAACAAATCTATCATCTTGGGTAGTGGATATAGATTTTTAATCGTCAATTTACCTAGTTCACGGTAATCAATAAACATAAGGAATGATAACACCATAGCTCTTCATGATGACGAGCTTGGTAGAATAAAAGCTTTCTCCGACAACTCTCTAAGTTGTACGATAATTCTTTTAATTCAGATGGTGCTGACGTACAGTGCACACGCCACAGGTGCAGCACCGGAAATATAATCAATGCCAAATTCAACTTTCCCTAATGGCGAAAGTATAGGTAATTTACCAATCAAATACGTTCTAAGGCTTCAGATAACGGAAACAACTTTTAATAAATTCATATTAGGTTCTTTCTAGATTATAATATCTATGACGAATTTACAACCATTCACGGTATAATTTCAAGTCTGAATGCAGGATATGGTCATCCATCAAGAATTATTTAGATCACTTTTGATAATCAATCAATCTATTCTACTGGCACTATTAACTTTCCAGTTTCATTGTCGTCGATAAGATGTGATTTTCTCAAAAGACTGATAATAACTCATAATCCTTCAAAAATTCAAGGATATATGGAGACACAACTACCATTAAAAGAGTAAGGACAACGCATAATCTATGCGAGAGAATTTCAAATCAGTTACAGACGAAAACATTAACGAATATGAGTATATCCCATGTTTTCATAATTTGAGTACGCATTCGAAAGATCCTCGGATCGTTACCCAGGTCATTCAAATGAAATCAAATCAAAAGAAATGATAGGAACGTCGATACATCCAGTCGGGTATCAACACTCGGTAATCAGATACTTTTCCTAAGAATCTCACTACGGGAGAATTGGACAAGAAAGAATTGTCAATTGTTAAATAAGACAATTTCCACAGATGAGTAAATTCGACTCAGAAGAATAGATGCTACAGGCACATATGTAGGTGTCCCTAACACTATGTCCCTATTTTTCACTTCTTGCAGATCTCATAAAATTTAATCTTTCACAATATTCAAAGAAAATGTAGTGTTTATTCATTAGTTTTATGGTGACTACTAATCAGCCTTGCATGGTCCATTCCATATTGTATGTAGGCGCGCAACTATATACAATTTTAAGATTAACGATGCAATACTCAGTTTGTCAAAATTTTATCATCATGTTTATAATAAAAACATTTTCATGCTTAATTCTTAAATAAGAATCAAAAATAAATTTACAAAGATTTTATTTGTTATGAAAACAATTAAGTTTTCCAAGGTGTTTTATAAACAATTTCATTTCGATAACGATTATTTACAAGTCTCACTTTAAATAATCCGTATGGTGATGAAAACCCAATTTTTCTCGAGGGATACTGTTTTAACTTATAAAAACAATTAGTGATCTGCAAAAGAGTGATGAAAAGTTTTTCACCAAGAACTAACTACAACAAGATAGGAGATGAGCTTAGCCAAATAATCATGAGGTTCATGACCTTGATGGCGTTCAAAAAGATTAATCCACAACGTAACTCAAACAGAGATGAGTACTTGCTCAATGGTTGCATCACTAATGCGAACATTAGGATGAAGCAATAAAAGATAGATATCATCGATACATGTAGAATTTAGCAATCAAAGGTAGTCTTTTCATTAATCACAAACAAGTCAAAATTGTACCGTAATACATTACGTGTCACTATGTCATACAATTCCAAGAACTCATCCTACCAACTGATGTCTCAGTTAAGTTAGGGATTTTTAAAAGATACCACAATGAATACTAATCTACAAGAGTCATTAGGTGTTCCACATGTCCCGAAAGATCCATCGGTCCCAATTCAGAAGAAGATTTCTTCAATTTATTTCTTGGACACTGGACATCCTCGTCATTGGACAATGGCCTAGGAATAACCCTTAACACGAACTAACAATCATTTAAAGTCTTATAATTCAATCACAGGACTTAACAGATTCCTCTTAACAATCTCATATTCCATATAAGTTAAATTTTACTTCATTCAAGTTTCAACCAAATCATACTCAATGCAATATCCTACCTCATTTTCCAATACTTTCATCCTTATTCTTAGACCTTCAAAGTGCAATAAAAGCTCGATATGAACAACACTTAATTTCCAATCCTATATCTCTTACAACAACAATTATCAAATGAGTCACTAGTATGAAACGACTCGATCATTCGATTAGACTTCTCGGAAAGGTACTAGTGGCATGAGGCTTTTGGGTAATGGTTCCAATGATAGCCTCAAGTGCAACATTCACCCTTTCGATTTCAATTCAAGAATTGGGTCACAACGAATCAGATGACACCTTTACAGGTGGTAACGTTTTGTCAAACTCCACTCTATAAGGAAAGATCATCATGACATCAATATCAGATTTAATCTCGCCAATTCTTCTTTAATATCGTAATCAACTAATATCAACATTTCTACGAATATCAACCATTTGTTGGGATCATAAATATCCACAACTTGGTTTAGATCTAGGATAGCTAGAATTCCTACGAGAATAGCTTCGATTAATTTACTAGGGGATTTAGGGTTCCTTGTGACAATCTACGTCATATAAATACCTCGTATAAATATCAAAATAATCATCAAACAATCATGTAATAAAATTACATCATATATATATATATATATATATATATATATATATATATATATATATATATATATATATATATATATATATATATATATATATATATATATATATATATATATATATATATATATATATATATATATATATATATATAATCCAAGTTATATATATATATATAATTAACACTTCTCAGTCTGGCCTTGTCGGTACCTCGAGAATTCTTCGGCACCGTTATAGTCAACAGATTTTTAGACATTTTTAGAAAAATGTTTATAGTTAAAATATTTTGAAATGTTTTATTCAAAACCTTGGTTTTAAAAATCTTTCGTTCTCTATAACGAGAGCTCTGGTACCAAACTGTAACACCCCCAAATTTATACAATTCAATACAGCGGAAGACTCGTTGGTGTTACGGGATAGCACATTACTCACATCATAGACAACGCTTAAAAATCGCGTCGTTTAATAATAAAGTATTTCCATTCATAAATATCAAATTTACATAGGTCCCAAGTCATAGTCATTTCATACAATTTTACAAAAGATTTGAATGGAAATTGTTATTTAAGTGCGAGCCATGAATTCTTGTTGTCTTCCCGAGAATTACCTTCAAGTACCTGAGATAAAGCATGTTAAAAGAAAAGGTCAGGGATAACGCCGAGTGAATTCATAGAGTTTAATGAAATCCATCAATATAACATCGGTATAAAATTATTACCGAAAATCATTTTGTACAAATCTTTGTTATAGGCCATAAAATAGCCAAAGTCATTTTATACGAATCCTTATCAAAAATTATAATATAGGTTTTTTCCCTCAAAATCATTATACGAACCATTATCGTAAAAACATCATACAATACGTTTTATAACGTTGTATAGAGTAAATAAAAACCGTTATATGGATATGGCTATATGAAACCAAAACACGAACATAATATCAATAATAAGACCCCCGTATTGCTAGTCAGGCAATATATTGCAATTCAAGGCTTATAGCAGTATTTCGTTATTTGGATTATTATAAGTCGCATGACATTGTTACCTTACTATAACAAACAACGGGTAGCTAACCCGAAACACATTTGCCCATCTAAATTAGCGTGTCGTCACAATAATCACGCTTGTGTAAATATTCTCATACATAAATTCGCTTACCAATCAATGTGGCACGACCAGGATCAACCGTCAAGGCGCGAACTGGGGTGATCGTACCCAAATAGTACTATTATATGCATAAGTGTCTACCAAATCCCGGTAGTTCACAATTCATGCTAATGGGACTTTTAGTGACATAACCTAACTTTAATAATCCATTTCATTTCATCTATCGGGTCATTTAATCATTCATCGGGTCATACAATCATTCGGGTCCAAATCAATAAACAAACAATCGGGACAACTAGTGTCTTATTTCATAAAAACTAACATGTTATCTCCCTCGCGGGTTTATAAAACATTTCATAAAAACATTTAAAAGAGTGCGAGGCTATGAACTCACGTTGACGTGGGAAGGCGGTTATCGGCGATTCGGATGTACGGTACGTGCTTCAATCACGGAAACCTAGACAAATAATACTCGTCTTAGACTCTTGTCCAATGACTTTATAAAAATAACAAATATACATATGATGATTTTTTACATATGATGATGATCAAGTGGGTTTATATATTCTTATTTACTCATTTTAGTGTTTATGTGTTGGTAACTTTTTTTATACTAGTTATACTAGTTCAATTTAATTACATTTTGAGGCCAAATAAGCCTATTACAAGCCCAATACTTTTCATTAGCCCAATTATACTTTTAATATCAATATTATAATGTTTATGTTGGACCCAAGTGGGTTAAGCCCAATAAGTAAATTTATAAGTGTTTTACTAACTAGTCGGGTTTATAGTCCAATAATGTTAACTTAGCCCGTTAATGTCCGTATGTTATATAGTTCGGATTTTATCGGTTTTTACTTGTTATATAAGTTCATATATCAGTATGTGAGTTTATAAAAGTTTACATTAGACGGGTCCAACCGTCTAAGTTTTATTTAACAAAAACGTTAATCTTTCGGTTTTAGCCGAAAAGACGTAAAAATCATGTTTATAGTTTTTATAACTTATAAAACTTACCAAACTACCATTTTTATAAAATGTCCATTTATTTATCCTTATACATATTTATATAAATGTAATATATAAGTTAGTGGGTTTTAATTCACATTTTATAATATATTTATTTGAGTGCTTATATAATAATATTAAACTTTAATTTCACAAAATCAGTCCTAAATTTTAAGTTCACTAAAATGTCCATATCTAGAGTTCTATAATGAGATAGGACCTCAAAGTTTTATCTCAGAAACTACATGATATGTGCTTCATTTTATTGCTTTATAGCTACTGATGAATCAACCTCTAAATATTTTAATAAATTCGTCCAAAACAGTATAGGCAGATTTGCACTCTAAACTTGTTTTGATCATATCTCACTCATTTTTATGATTCCATTGCATGGCCAACTCTCGCATGTGTATAACACATAATACTTACTGTATACTGATTACACTTTACCATTTTATCAGTTTATCATTTGGTTACTTACTGTTTTTATACAGCCATCTTATTAAGCAAGATTTAACCATTTTTACATGTGGTTTTTCCATCTTTTTATCCATGTTTATCAAATCTATCAACACCAAATCCCCACATAATATTTTTAATCATCATCCATTATCATATACATATACATAAATAAAGAAAATACAAGATTACATAATCAAAATAACAAGAGGATAGGAAGAACAATCTCTATACCACCATTAGTGATGAAAAGATGAGTCTTTGATGAACAAGGCTTGGATTTTGATGGCAAAACTTGTGATAAACCAATATCATCTTCAAGTCTACCAACCTTTATAAACTTCTCATGGAAAATCAGCCCTATGACACCAACAAATCTTCTCCTTGGATGTTAGAATCACCTCCAATCTTCAAGTCTTCATAGGAGCATCATCATGTGTATGAGTAACACATGATGTTATGGCTAAAATAGATCAAATGAGGGTTGTTGTTGATGATTGTTGGATGAAGTAGAGAGAGATGAGAGAGTTTGGTGAGTGGTTTGCATGAGTTGCTAAGTGTAAATGGTATGAATGAAGTGGTTTTGGTGGTTTTGTGCTAAGTTAGCTTACATGTTAAGCTTATGCTAACATGTGTTAGCTTTCTAGCTAAAAGGGTGCCACATCTTATGATGTGGTGTCCTCTTTTGGCAATATCTTTTGAGTGGGGTGGGATAAACTTGTTTTGTTCCATCCCACTAATTTACGGGTATTCTTCGATTCTATTTTACTCGATTTTCGTGCCCTCGGGTCGTTTTACGAAAAACGTTTTTATAAATTATGAATCAACGACACAAAACGTATCTAATAAAAAATGTTTCATCAAAAACGGAGTTCAAAAACGTAAATACGTAATCCTAAGGTTTCCGGTTTAATCGTAAAGGACGTTAAATTATAATCGTAAGTCCTAATCTCTTTTCGTAAATTTGTGAGTTTATGAACCAACACAAATTTAAAATCTCAAAATAATATTCACGAATAAATTTATTTCCTGAAGTGTCGGACTGTCACCAAAACGGTGTATGTAAACGTAAGCACGTAATGTAGAATCCTCCGGTTTAGACGTAGTCGATGCTACTTCAAGACGTAAATCCAAATTTGTTCCAAAAAATAAGTGAGTTCATAATATAACATTAAAATAATGTTTTTAAATAATATTTGAGAATAAAATATAAACCATAAATTGACGGATTGTCACAGCCATTAGCAATCTGTGGTTGCCATTGTTTTCCACCCAGACTGTAAGCAGTTATACACTTCTGACTTCTCTAAGCGGTGGGGTTAAGGTCAAACTTGAGAAAGTGAAGGTAGAAGGTCGCCAGGTTTATATGGATTGGCTCTATTTAAATCGGCTTGAGGAGATGCATGGTAAGGCATACTCAGCAGCCTAAAAAAATAAATCTAAAGTTTTAATTTTGAAACACGCAAGTTAAGTCATGTTAATGTGACGCGTTAAGTTGATTTACCCAGAAATTAGTTAGGACCTATGAGAATTTTGACTTGTTTATTCTTTTATTTGGGACTCTGGATTAGAGGTCCAGTAGTAGCTTTGATTGTTTCTTATCTTACATTCATCAATTTGTCGAGATGGGCAGATCTGCTTAACAATTAATTTACTACAATTAATTTACTACACACATACATTGATATACTTAGTGGTATGAGTCATTGTTGTCAGATATTGAGATAATTAAGTATAAGTGCATCTTACTAATAAACATCTAGACTGTTGCTCACATGCTTAATAATTGAGTAGTATGTACCTTGCATTTCTATGACTCGTACAAGTTTTGTATTAGACAAGGTTGTGACGTTTGGAATCTAAGTTGGGAGATACACTTAACGTCAATGGGCATTTATGATGATGAAACTTTCTCAACCACAAGGGTGACGCAACGGTAAGAATACCAGCCTTCCAGCCCATGTTGGCCGGTAATAAGAATGATGTCTTCCGACCTACTTTGACCCGTTACACAGCGTGACGGACCTATCCAGCATGAAACTTCTATTATCAAGTAACCATCGACAAAAGGGAAACCTGACAAATGTATAATTACCTTATCTGTAGGGATAGCCTAGGCAGTTTTTGCAGGCTGCTTTTGTTCCTTTTTATTGTCCTTCACTTTCTTTGCAGCTTCAGCCTCACTAATAACAGTCTCCGAATCTTTATGAGGATAAGTGGAAGTAACTTCTCCACCTGTCCTTTGACTTTTAGGAATCTCTATTTTGACGACAGCTGGCGACGACTCACCAACCTTTTCTCCATCTGTACTAACTGTCGGTTTAACTGTCACCTGTTTAAAAGCCTGCTAGAAACCTGAAAACATCAAAGGCATATTGAAATAGGATTCTATGCAAAAATCTGTGTGGGAGAACCTTAAATTACACACACACAAAGGATTCTATGAAAAACTCTGTGTGGGAGAACCTTAAATTACACACACACAAAGGAAAATAAGAAGAGAAACCTAAAACTAACCTGATTACAGAACCTTGGTGCTAGAGAACCAGGAGCAATTTATGTCGAAAAAAATAGGGACATGTAGTATAAGAATTGGGATAATAGTTCATCTGATGACCTTGAGGTTGTCCATGAGGGTGATGCCTTGGACCTGCTAAACCATCATTATCTAACCGCAGCTCCTCATGAGTGTCTGGGTGAGTAATCTTTACTGTTCTTCTTCCACCACTAAGGTTATCCATCTGCCGTTGTTGAAAATACTGTACTTTTCAAAAGTCATATGAATAAAACGAAATAAGGAAATGAGGATTTAATGTTCATGCTTTGAGATTGAACTAATGGAAGCTATGTTACCTTTCACGCGCAAGAAGTGAGCAGAGGAAAAGGAGCTCCGTTTGTGGCAAATATTTAGGGTCCGCTTCACGTGGGTCCAAATGGATCATCATAAGAATGGGGAGGTCAGTCTTGGCTTTCTAATTAACACCTTTTCTGTCTGTTTTTAATTTTTTTATACATACCTAAAATGTGTTTTCATTGATCAAAACAACAAACGCCAATTCATACGAGTTTCTAAAAAACTGCAAGGAAATAAAGAATACCCGCTCTTAGAAGGAGTACAGGCGCTCATGTATGTTCAGTATTCAAACTTAGCAAGACACATCCAATAATGGTCATTGTCTTCATGGTCAAGTGATACACGCCCTTTAGCATTCAATAAATTAGGTCGAGGGCTGCTACTTGATGAGAACTCATGCAGTTGTGGAATACCATAACTAAACCATAAAGCTATCAAGATACATTTATAACAACAAAATCGTTTTTGTAAATTCATGTGAAAGCTACATAAAATCCTTTAACATATTATTTAAAATAAAAACAAAATTCAAACCTATTGTCCTACTCGCAAGAAAAGAAAATATGATATATATTGCTGACCAAGTATTCATAAATTAGTGTAGTAAACAGTTAGAATAATAGAGGGCATTCAAAGGAGTTGTCTTGGAGCACTTCTTGTCCAAATGCTCTGTTTTTTTATAAACTATTATTATATGTGAAAGAATTTATATGAGATCCACGTATCACATGTTCATCAAGTCAAGTTGAATATCAACATATTAAATTATTTTTTGAACAATGAACATACCTTTCAAGTAAATAAATAAGATCACAAACCTGTAAAACTATAACGTGTTACACAATTTCATTATCGTACATATAACACATTTTCATTATCATTTTGAGGTAAAAAGATACCTTTAGAGCAAAACAAAAGAGGATATCAACCTGCAAAAAAATATAAGAAAACTTTCATCATTAATATAAACAGACGAGGAAGGCCTACCTATATTATTACGTCCACCAAAATGACAGAATGAATACCAATAAGAGATTAACCTGGTAAAAAGAAACAAAAACAATAATAATCATCCATAAGAAATAAAAAAAATGAATTAGGGTTTGAGGAACAGATAAAATAATACTTATAAAGAAATCAATGATATTAGGGTGGATATGCATGTTATATGTGATAAACCTGTATCAAACGATATTACGGTTTTTATTAATACGTGATAAACCTGTATCAAACGATATTAGGGCTTTACTAATACGTAGTATTTATTTTCAAACATAATAATATATCCAAAATTAATAATAATAAACTAATCACAGATTATATATTTGGATACTTATCATATTAATTATAAAATTGGATAATAAGTATAGGGGTTTAACATCCTAAAACAAAAACAATACAATAGCTCAATTGGAAAACATCAAAACAAATAACCCCAAGGTCATGAGTTCGAACTTACAAACCTCTTTTTTTCAAAAACATTTTTTAAACAAAAAAACAAACAAATTTCAAAGTTGCCTTTCGAAAACGCAGGTTTCAGTTGTCAAAACGTATTTTCAAGATCTGCGATTTGAAACCACTAAAAACGTGGAAAATTGATATTTTCTAGGAATTTCTCAAATCCTATTGACTTAAAGATGTGACTGGGATATGAGTGGATTAAAAAGTGTGGTTTCAAATCATAATTATACCTATATGTAATATAAAGATATATATATATATATATATATATATATATATATATATATATATATATATATATATATATATATATATATATATATATATATATATATATATATATATATATATATATATATATATATATATATATATATATATATATATATATATATATATATATATATATATATATATATATATATATATATATATATATATATATATATATATATATATATATATATATATATATATATATATATATATATATATATATATATATATATATATATATGTATATATATATATATGTATATATATATATATGTATATATATATATATATGTATATATATATATATATATATGTATATATATATATATATATATATATATATATATATATATATATATATATATATATATATATATATATATATATATATATATATATATATATATATATAGGAAGATTCGGTCACTCCGACAATATATTAAGTAGTAGCTCGTAGTCTAGTTACTCTATATTAAGTTTAGTAAACAAGGCCATGCCTAGCCTATGGAATGTATGAGGCCGGCGGCCCATTGTGTAAGCCCAAGCCCATCACAAGGCTTGGGTATATAAACCTTCTCCTTAGTTGGAGAGGGTGTGGTCCACATTATTATTTTCACATAGTTGAAGGTGTTTTCTTTCACTTTCTCTCTCTAAGTGTGTGTGTTCTCACCATCTTTCTATCTCTTTATCTCTCTAGAATATAAGCAAGATTTACAATATCCTACAAATTGTATCAAGAGCCATGGGATGATTGTATTGTTTATGTGTTTGTGTTCTTGATTTTTGTGTCTATTTTGATTCAAAATCATTCGATCCAATTTTTTTTGTGTTTTTTTATGGTTTAATCTTGATACAAATCATCTACATAGTCGTGGTAGTGATTTGGTATTGTTACTTTGGTTAAAAACACAAAATGTTTTGGTGTTTGGATCATTTTTTGGCTTAAAATCTCGAATTGGGTGTGTTTGATCCGAGAAAAATGCTAATTCCATCGCAAAGGCTTAAGGGTTCTGTTATTCCGATCAGTATTACGATCCAACATTGCGATAGGGTTTCAACATTCTGACCCATATTGCGATAGGTTATTCCGATAGCTATATGGCGATAAGGGAATTGCGATAGGTTATTCCGATAGGTTATTGCGATCCAGTATTGCGATAGGTTATTGCGATCCAGTATTGCGATAGGTTATTGCGATCCAGTACTGCGATAGGTATATTACGATCGAGACATTGCGATAGGTTATTCCGATCCGTATTGCGATCCTCATTCCAATCGACATTCCGATCGACATTACGATTGACATTGCGATCCGTATTCTGATGGATTAAATTTTGGCATTGCCACAGATTAAGATTTTGACATTGCGATAGAACTTGTTTAGGACATTGCGATAGAGTGACAAGTATTCCAAGATTTTTTTTTCAAATACACACCTTTATGGGATCTCAACATTATTTATCGATTTCTACAAACGACAACAAACACATTTACTTTCTTCCATTGTTCCATCAACGTTTGTAAATATTACCTAATCGAAATGGAGTACACATCTCTTACGGATAAGTCCATCCTCTCGGGTACGGATAATCATCCACCAATGTTGGTGAACACTATATACGAGGATTGGGCTTCCCGAATGGAACTTTACATGTTGAATAAAGAGAATGGACATCTCATTTGGGCATCGGTGTTCAATGGACCATTAGATTATGGTACTATGACGAAAGGTGCAGTTACCCATCCTCGCACAACGGGTGAATTGACCGGAGATATGAAGATTCAAGATAAGAGTGATAAACAAGCTACAAACATCATTCTCCAAGCCCTTCCTCCGGATGTCTACAAACTCGTGAGCGAACATAAAGTTACCAAAGAGTTATGGGATAGAATTCGTGTTCTAATGCAAGGCACCTCGTTAACTAAACAAGAACGAGAGTGTAAGCTATATGATACATTTGATAAGTTTGGCTACGTCCCTGGGGAGACTCTCAATGATTACTATTTGAGATTCACTCTATTGATGAATGAGCTCAATATCTATGGCATGGCAATTCATACGTTTCAATTAAACACCAAGTATTTGAACACTCTTCCTTCCGAATGGAGTAAGTACGTGACTGCTGTCAAATTGGCTAAGGATTTGCATAAAACCAACGTAGATCAACTTCAAGATTTTCTTCAACAACATGAATGCCACGTGATCGAGGCTCGGTTGTCAAAACCTCAAGTCCGTGATCCACTTGCCATGTATGCTTCTCAACAAATGACTCCCCAACAAAACTTGGCTTATACTTATCTACAACCATCATACTTGAAGCAACCACCACACAACTATCCGCAACCACAACAATCATTTTATCAACCATCAATGATGACACAACAAGCATTTCAACAAAGTGTTCTTCCACAACCTTATACACTGTTGGAAATATGTTATACGTATTAGAAAGGATCGGTTACTCCAACAATAGTCCATGTAATAGCTCGTAGTTTAGTTATTTACATTTATTAAACAAAGCCCAAAACCGAGCCTATGAAATGTATGGGCCGGCGGCCTAATGTAAACCCAAGCCCATCTCATGGGCTTGGGTATATAAACCCTCTCCTTTGATGGAGAGGGTGGTGATTTTCATTTTTCAAATAACACATAGTTCTTAAACTCTCTCTCTAGAAGTGTGAAATCATCTATCTTTCTCTCTCTAAAACATAAGCAAGATTTACAAATCCTACAAATGGTATCAAGAGCCATGGGATGATTGTATTGTTTATGTGTTTGTGTTCTTGATTCATACGCCTATTTTGATCCATTTTACACGAACCAATTTTTTTGTGTGTTTTTTATGGCTTTTTCTTTATACAAATCTTCTACATAGTTGTGGTAGAGATTTGGTATATTTACTTTGGCTAAAAACACAAAACTTTTGGGTATTTTGATCATTTTTTGGCTTAATATCTCGAATTGGTTGAGTTTTGTCCGAGAAAAGTGGAATATATTCCCACAGGTGCTTCCATCGGAAAAGGGTTTCTCATTCCGACCACTATTCCGACGAAGGGATTCTGATAGTACTCCGATTTGGGACATTCCGATTTGGGACATTCCGATTTGGGACATTCCGATTAGGGACATTCCGATTAGGGACATTCCGATTAGGGACATTCCGATTAGGGACATTCCGATTAGGGACATTCCGATCAGGGGTATTTCGATAAACTTATTCCGACGGTTTTCCGACTAGTATTCCGACAGTTTTCCGATCCTTTATTCCGATCAACATTCCGACAACCCAAAAATTATTCCTTAAAAAATTTTGAGAACATAATTTAGGGGATTTCATCATTATTTCTCGACTTTAACACACTACAACAAACACATTTACTTTCTCTCATTGTTCGATCAATATTTGTAAATCTTAACTTATCGAAATGGAGTACACATCTCTTACGGATAAGTCCATCCTCTCGGGTACGGATAATCGTCCACCAATGTTGGAAAAATCTATGTACGAGGATTGGACTTCCCGAATGGAACTTTACATGTTGAACAAAAAGAATGGACATCTCATTTGGGCATCGGTGCTCAATGGACCATTAGATTATGGTACAGTGACGGAAGGTACAGCTACTCGTCCTCGCACAACGGTGAATTGACTGGAGATATGAAGATTCAAGACAAATGTGATAAGTATGTGATACAAATGATTTTGCTAGGTTCAATTAAGTTCTCGGTATCTTCTCGAATTGATTACTGGTTAAATGCGTGACTCAGTCGTTCTTGGTAACGAAAAATGAAGTTGGATATCTATTCTATTTGAAAAGGTAAATGCGAAGCGAAATAAAAATAAACAAAAACAAATAATAAAGGAGCAATGCAAATAATAAAATGAAAAGCAAAGCAAAACAATAAATAAAAATAAAACTAAAAGACGAAATTAATTAAAGACAGAAAAATAAAATAAGACAAACTTAAACTCAAACTAAAAGGAAGGCAAGTAAAAGTGCAACTAAGGAAAAAGGCGGGAAAAAATAAAGCTTAAAACTAAATATATAAATTTAAAATAAACTAAATCTGAAATTACAAAACTAAGAAAAAACTGCTCATCCGGAATACACCCTTCATCCGGAATAAAAGCCTTCAATCGGAATAAGTCTTCATCCGGAATAAGTCCTTCATCCGGAATAAGTCCTTCATCCGGAATAAATTGCTTCATCCGGAAAAAGTCCTTCATCCGGAATAAATTCTTTCATCCGGAATAAGTTCTTTCATTCGGAATATGGTTCATCCGGAATAACTGCCTTGATTCGGAATGTTGCTTGGTTCGGAATATACCCCTTCATCCGGAATGATTGCTCATCCGGAATAAAAGGTTTATTCGGAATATCTGCTTCATGCGAAATAATAGTTTATGCGGAATGTGAGCTTCATCCGGAGTAAAAGGTTTATTCGGAATAATTACATTGATCAGGAATAAAACAACCGATCCGGAATAAATTAAACAAAATCAACAAAACTAAACCAAATGCTTCATTCGGAAAGATTAAAACAAATGCTTCGTTTGGAATAAATTGAACTGATTCGGAATCTGGGCAAATGAAAGATACGAAGAACAGGGAAAGAAAAGCTAGCACGAATCTTAATCAAATCCAACCAAAATAAACCAAAAGATTAAACCAAAATAGCCACTAAACATCAACTAATAATAATCAATCAAAACAAATCAACAAAACTAACAATTAAAGCCAAATCAATCAAAACCCACTTGATTGAAAACCATAAAAATAAAAGAACATAAACATAAAGATTAAGATTAAGATCAAACAAGAAAAGTAGATAGGAGATTAACAAGAAAAGTAAAGATTCAATAGCAATAAAAGGAAAGTTACTTGAATTTAAAGGAATTAAAGGTACAAGACAAGGTAATTAAAAGTGCAAGTAATTAAGGTGCAAGTAATTAAAAATGGAAGAGCTTAGTTTGTCAAACTAGCCAACAACAATGAAATTAACACTAATGATCTATTTATAGGGGAGGAGGAGGATGAGTGGAAGCTTCCTCCTCTCTTTCTTTTTTCTTTAATTATCATTTAGTCCTTGTCTTCTTAATTCTTCGACTTTTGTCTCGGGATTAATAAACTCGTCTTTGTAATTTCTTCAATAAATTAGACTTGAGTTCTTCGGCTTTTAGTAAACTTCCGTCTTTTGACTTTTTCTTCGATAAATCTTAAGAATTGGTCTTGGACTTCCGTTCTTTTTGCACTCTTGAATTCTTGACTTCGTCTTTTGTCTTTTTTCTTCGATAAAAGCCCGTGAAAGCCGTGTTTTCTTCCCTTTTAACATTTTGATCCTAAAATCACAACAAAAACACAAACCACGCATAATTCTGACATTTACGACTTAAAATACACGTTTTGGCATGGTTATTATTGTAATTAAGTGGTAAAAGGATGGGTGTTTCCACACCTATCAAATCCCCTACACTTGACCATTGCAATGTCCTCATGTAATGCATTAGTTACAAAGCACGTTTTACATTTTCCATCATAATCAATCCATATTGGCCTTTATTAAAGAGATAGAAAATTATAAACATTCAAAGGAAGAAAGAAAGTAGAGAAATCAAGGGCATACCTTAGGGTTTTAGAAATGTCATAAATGATCATCATCCTCAGGTTTTTACATTCTCCAAACCAAGCTTAAAAACGAGATCATTGTTATTATAAGTTTAGCAAACTAACATGAACTCATGTGGGCCAATTATTCACTTAGACTCCCTTATTCCTAGGTGTATCTCTTATATTTTATTGTTGTCTTGAATGATCACGAGGATGCATTGTTGACTTATTTCGATAGTTATTAAGGCTGAAAATAAAGTGGGACGATTTAATCAATAGTTAGCTAAAGGACAAAAACTTTTAAAACTGCTTCTCGGGATCTCATAAAGTTCATATCTTGGCATAAGTCGCTTCACGATTTGAGACCTTTCTTGGACCGATATTTGGCAGCGAATTTATTCTTCAAATCTTGAGAGACGTTCTTGAAATTATGGTCTTCTCTTCATAATAGGAATTTCTTCACTTGAAGTTTTGAGAAATTCTTCATACTTGGACCTCGACTTCTTCATTTTTCTCCAATCTTTATTTTGGAATTTGATATACAACGATCCGCCGCCTTTGAGGACTTGGATCTATTTATCCTCATACCTTGTTAGGGCTTTTTTGGATGAACTTCTCCATGATCTTTTGGGGAGTTTTTGCTTTTCGTCGTGTGTCTCGATCCTTCATATAGATTTTTGATAAATGATTCTTCACATCACTTTTGGATCTTTAGCAACAAAATGTAGCCCTCATGCCTTGTTAGGGCCTTTTCGGACTCGCCAATATTCGCATCCCGCTTCAATAAGTTATGCCTTGCCTATGAAATCTGATTATTACCGAGCAACTTTTAAACGATCTTGGGCTAGAAGCTAAGTAACTTTTCAAATCGTACAACCTTATTTACTGTAGATAAAATTTATTAGCAAGCGATGGGAGAATAGGCTTATAATTAACTCACAAAAGTTGACGAAAGAATACCAAACTTATAATTGACTCTATCATCTCTCGTTCTCCACAATTTAAAATCTCAAGGAATGAGACTCGTGGATGCTTAGCCTATTAAGTCAAAGTTTTGGGTTTTCGAGTCATCTATAGGATCTTGCAAACTCTTAGACTTTTTCATGTTTAGAAATCGCATTTTAAAGTTCCCTTGATAAACGACTCTCTAGGATCAATTATAGGAACTTGCGAAAAGTTCTTGATCTTAACCCGTTAGAATTAAGACTTTCGCGTTTTAAAGCTCCCTATATAAAAGCCTAGCAAAACTTGACTTAAACACGTTAAGGATACTAGCTAGAGTAATCTTAGATAAGTAAACTCGGGTTGAGTCAAAAGATTCACAACTAATAGGCCAAAATAGATCTAAAATTTTGAAAAATGTCGAAAAATTGATTTTCTGGTTAAAATGAGGACAAATGCAAGGAAAAGGCCACTTAACTTCGATAGAAGTCTCCCCTACACTTAATATAAACATTGTCCTCATTGTTTAAGCATGTGGGAGTAAACTCCCCTACACTTAGGACATTGTGCACTTTGTTTAAATCTTGCTAAGGAAAGGACAACTAAAGTGATTCCTATTTTAATATTGAAAAATATAAAATAGAGAATCAAAAGAGTTTAGGATAGAACCGGGAAGACGGAAACACGGAATCAGGGGTCGTCAAAAGTCATCAAGAATGTGTCTTTGAAGCTCTAATCCCTGCACATGATAAGAAAGAAAACAAGAAACCAACGGGGCTCCCCCTACACTTATGCTGAAAACAGATAAAGATAGATAATCGGGTTGCCTCCCGAAGAGCGCTTGTTTTTGTTAACCGAGTCGCGAGCCTGACTCGTCCCCGAATTAAATGGTCCATGGGGAAGCCTCGAATGTAATACCGGGATCAAAGACCTTGTCCTCGTTCCCGGTTGACATCAATAAAGGGGAGGCGGGAGGATAAGTCTTAAATGGGAGAAAAGTCCTTTCAACATACGAAAATTATGTGAAGTCGTGGGCCACGGGAGGTGGGGTGGGTAAAGGAATCAAATTGTCATCCCCCAAAGACAATTGATGCTCAGAAAGCGGTAAAGCCGTAAGGTTAGCAATCATATAATAATCAATGCCACCTCCCGGGTCAAAGCACTCATCCTCCGTAATAGTGGCTAAAGGAGTGGATGAAAGGTGCTCGGGAGGGGGACTTGGGACAATACCTTCCTGCAGCAAATTATCAAAAATAATATCCCCATCCGTGTCATCATCATGAATACCCGGAGGTATTGAGTGAATGTCGATTTCTTCTAGCAATGGGTCATTACCTTCAACGGGAGGAATAGATGGAGGTAAAGACTCGGAGAGAGGAGGAGAAGTCAACTCTTCGATTTGAGCAATAAGAAGATGCACTTTCCGTAATCTGTCGCGAAGAATCACGTCTTCCACCTCATCTACAAGAGCAAGTTCATCGGTGAACTTCTCGTAAGCCGGAGAGAATAAATCGTCATCGCCCGCATCTCCCGGTGGAGATTGAGAGATTTCAAAAGTGAATTTCTCATAGCGTGGAGAAAAATCGTCATCATTAGGATCGACCTCTTCCGTAAGAGCAACGTCGTCCTCAGACTCCATAGCAGTAGGCATGTCACAAACCTCATCATCAAAGAATTTATCGAGACCAAAATCACTAATCTCACTCAATGAGTCACCATCCTTAGACGCATTAGGAAGATCAAAAGTAGGAGTAGCAACTTCAGAAGATGGGTCGAGAGCGTAGACATCATCGTCGTCATCATCGTCATAATAGACTGGACCATTCCAATTAGGAGTAACATAGTCGGCTAACTCTTCCTTGATAACCTCCACATCTTTAAGAAGCTCATGAAGCAATTTTTGTTGTTCATCTCCCCGAGTATGTTCAATTAAACCAATTCTATCCCACGCTGTAATTAAACATTTTGGTGTAGAAAAGAAGGGAAAACGACCAAATTGGCTAAAAAAGGTGTTGGTGGATTTCAAGATTTCGTCCCCATCAAGCAAAGGTTGCCTTTCCTGATGCAAGTCAGCTCGGATTTGAGCTAAAGTTTCTAGAACATCATTCAAAGTAGTGAGTTGTTGGTCAAGACTAATTTGCTGAGAGGATTGATGATTGAGGGTGTGATGTGGGGGATCAAAGTTATACACACTGGCATGATAGCACGGAATTTTCTCAAAGACCTTCGACGGATCACAAGAAGAAGCATCGTGAGGGCCCCCACAAATATAGCACCACGGGTATGGAAAAAAACCCGGTGAGTTTTGTGGATAGCTATTCCCATTGTCATAATTGTAACCCTGTTCTTGCTCGTGACCATACGGGTATCGAACCGGACACGAAACATGCCAATGATAATCGCTTCCACAATAGATGCAAGGGGGAATAGAAGGTAGATTAGAAAAGGACGAATTAGTCGAGTTGCACAATGGACAAAATCCGAATTGTGTATTGTCGATATCGTTTCCGCACCGCTCACATGTACACCATTGACAAGAGTCGTTCCCGTATAATCGTCTCCCACAACCGACGCAATGGACATAAGAATCCATAAAGAAAAATAGATAAGCAAGAGAATATTTTTGTTGCAAAACTTTGAAAAAGAAATGCTTTTTATAATTTTTCAATTGTTTTTGGGTTTTTTGAAAATTTTTGACACGAAAAATAACGTTCACGAGTGAACGGATCCCAAAAGCCAACGCGTCTCTGACAAAAAACAGTTAATCTTCACGAAAAGAGCCGGCATCGGCGCCATTTGATATAAATGATTTTGCTAGGTTCAATTAAGTTCTCGGTATCTTCTCGAATTGATTACTGGTTAAATGCGTGACTCAGTCGTTCTTGGTAACGAAAAATGAAGTTGGATATCTATTCTATTTGAAAAGGTAAATGCGAAGCGAAATAAAAATAAACAAAGACAAATAATAAAGGAGCAATGCAAATAATAAAACGAAAAGCAAAGCAAAACAATAAATAAAAATAAAACTAAAAGACGAAATTAATTAAAGACTGAAAAATAAAATAAGACAAACTTAAACTCAAACTAAAAGGAAGGCAAGTAAAAGTGCAACTAAGGAAAAGGGCGGGAAAAAATAAAGCTTAAAACTAAATATATAAACTTAAAATAAACTAAATCTGAAATTACAAAACTAAGAAAAAACTGCTCATCCGGAATACACCCTTCATCCGGAATAAAAGCCTTCATTCGGAATAAGACTTCATCCGGAATAAGTCCTTCATCCGGAATAAATTGCTTCATCCGAAAAAAGTCCTTCATCCGGAATAAATTCTTTCATCCGGAATAAGTTCTTTCATTCGGAATATGGTTCATCCGGAATAACTGCCTTGATTCGAAATGTTGCTTGGTTCAGAATATACCCCTTCATCCGGAATGATTGCTCATCCGGAATAAAAGGTTTATTTGGAATATCTGCTTCATGCGGAATAATAGTTTATGCGGAATGTGAGCTTCATCCGGAATAAAAGGTTGATTCGGAATAATTACACTGATCCGGAATAAAACAACTGATCCGGAATAAATTAAACAAAATCAACAAAACTAAACCAAATGCTTCATTCAGAAAGATTAAAACAAATGCTTCGTTCGGAATAAATTGAACTGATTCAGAATCTGGGCAAATGAAAGATACGAAGAACAGGGAAAGAAAAGCTAGCACGAATCTTAATCAAATCCAACCAAAATAAACCAAAAGATTAAACCAAAATAGCCACTAAACATCAACTAACAATAATCAATCAAAACAAATCAATAAAACTAACAATTAAAGCCAAATCAATCAAAACCCACTTGATTGAAAACCATAAAAATAAAAGAACATAAACATAAAGATTAAGATTAAGAACAAACAAGAAAAGTAGATAGGAGATTAACATGAAAAGTAAAGATTCAATAACAATTAAAAGGAACTTACTTGAATTTAAAGGAATTAAAGGTACAAGACAAGGTAATTAAAGGTGCAAGTAATTAAGGTGCAAATAATTAAAAATGGAAGAGCTTAGTTTGTCAAACTAGCCAACAACAATGAAATTAACACTAATGATCTATTTATAGGGGAGGAGGAGGATGAGTGGAAGCTTCCTCCTCTCTTTTTTCTTTCTTTAATTATCATTTAGTCCTTGTCTTCTTAATTCTTCGACTTTTGTCTCGGGATTAATAAACTTGTCTTTGTAATTTCTTCAATAAATTAGACTTGATTTCTTCGGCTTTTAGTAAACTTCCGTCTTTTGACTTTTTCTTCGATAAATCTTCAGAATTGGTCTTGGACTTCCGTTCTTTTTGCACTCTTGATTTCTTGACTTCGTCTTTTGTCTTTTTATTCGATAAAAGCCCGTGAAAGCCGTGTTTTCTTCCCTTTTAACATTTTGATCCTAAAATCACAACAAAAACACAAACCACGCATAATTCTGACATTTACGACATAAAATACACGTTTTGGCCTGGTTATTATTGTAATTAAATGGTAAAAGGATGGGTGTTTCCACACCTATCAGTATGCTACAAACATTATTCTCCAAGCCCTTCCTCCAGATGTCTACAAACTCGTCAGCAAACATAAAGTTGCCAAAGAGTTATGGGATAGAATTCGTGTTCTAATGCAAGGCACCTCGTTAACTAAACAAGAACGAGAGTGTAAGCTTTATGATACTTTTGATAAGTTTGCCTATGTTCCCGGGGAAACTCTCAATGACTACTATTTGAGATTTACCCTATTGTTGAATGAACTGAATATCTATGGCATGGCAATTCCTACGTTTCCATTGAACACCAAGTATTTGAACATTGTTCCTTTTGAATGGAAAAAGTACGTGATGGATGTTAAATTGGCTAAGGACTTGCATAGCACCAATGTGGATCAACTTCAATCTTTTCTTCAACAACACGAATGCCATGTGATCGAGGCTCGGTTCTCTAAACCTCAAGTTCATGATCCACTTGCCATGTATGCTTCTCAACAAAACATGGCTTATACTTATCAACAACCATCATACTTGCAGCAGCCACCACCACACACCTATCAGCAACCACAGCAACCATCTTATCAACCACCAATGATGCCACAGCAAGCATTTCAACAAAGTGTTCATCAACAATCTTTTCCACAACAACCACCATATCAGACATCACCATCACAAGCCAACACTTCTCCAATGGGCTATACTCCTCAGCAAGGATACTTTCCAATTAAAGCATAACCAACACAAGCCTTCTACTCTAATGAACTTCCACCAATCCAAGCACCGGTCGTTACTCCAAATGATACACCAGCTGATGTTCTAAACAATCTCATTGCCTACTTGTCAAAACTTGTTGCAACTAGTGGATTTCCACCAACAAACAATCAGCTCCGCACCTCTTCAAATCCTCGACAATAAGTTACTGTTCAAGATGGTCAAGTAACAGTGCGACCTATTCAGGGAAGGCAAAATTCATATGGACCTCCTACAAGGACTGTGAATGCTCAAGCTGTGAATTCTCAAGCTAATGGAAATGGAAGCCCCATTGGTCCTCAAAAGGTTGTAACTTGCTACAATTGCCGAGGATAAGGTCATATGGGTAGGCAATGCACTCAGCCAAAAAGGAGAAGGGATGAAGCGTGGTTTCGTGAGAAAATGTTTTTGGTTGATGCTCAGTCTAAGGGAAAGATTTTGGATTCAGAGGAGTTAGCATTTCTTGCAGACCCAGGGGCAGCAAATATTGAAGGCATTGCAGTCGTTTCCACTTCTAATGCAGCTTATCAAGCAGATTATCTTGACGCATATGATTCGGATTGTGATGACATTCACTCTGCCCAAGCTGCTCTTGTTGCTAATCTCTCTCTATGGTTCTGATTTTGTCAGTGAGGTACCCACCACAACCAATCTTGGTAATGATGATAACCCACACCAAGTTGGGCATGAAAATGACAACCTCGAACAGCATTCGGGAACTAGTAACTCAAATGATGTGGTACCCAATCCTACACATTTGAGTGAACCTCAACCAAATGCTACGACGGGTATGGAATCTTATGCTCAACATGATTTGGTCATGGTGCCTAAACATATTATTGATCAAATGCATATGACTCTCAGACAATCCGGTAGATACGAATTCCACCCTAACTGTTGAGCTTGCGTTGCATAAAGAAAAGGTCAAAACTTTTGAAATGGTCCCTCAAGAAGAGAAAATAACATGTTCTGAATTTGACCAATTTCGTTTTGAAAAGATTGAACACTTGAAAGAAATAGAATCATTAAAAGCTAATCTTTCCAATGAATTAAAAGCAAAAGAGTCGGTTGTCAATGATTTTCAGAAACTTAAAATGGATTTCGAAACTCTCGAGTCTAAAAAGTTTGAATCAGAAATTAATGCTACCAAATTTATTAAATTCAAAGAACAACAACTTTTAAAACAATACGCTTCCACCGAAAAGGTTCATCTTTTAACTAAATCATTTAAAGAACTCGAACTTAAGCGTCTTCAAAATTTACCACCTAATCCCGGGTATGCAAAACAAGCTCAGGAATATATTCCCTGTCTTTATGATATGACAATAATTGGCAAATCGAATGAAGCACCTTATGTTCGTAGTTCTAAGGAGACACAATCACTTATGGAAGAAACTCATTCTAAAATGTTTACAAAATTCCATACGATTGATTATGATAAGCATAATAAAGATCAACTTTCTAAAAAGACACGTATTCGCTTACAAAAGGAATTAGCTGAACTAACAGTTCTTGTTCCCCAAAGTTTGTCAAATGAAAACACTCCTAGTACGTCTCCTAAACTTGTCTAAACGGATTTAACAAAGTTAATTCCACCGGTAAGTAAGGCATCCGTTAACTTAAAAGCGGTTCACCAACACTTAGCCGATTTTGATAAGGTCATTTTGGAACGTACACGGCCACGGACATAACGGAAGGTGAATGGAACTTTGAGCATACTAGAGCTGCGTTCCGAGACGAAATTGTTCCGTTTGTAAAGAATGTTAAATCTTGTCTTAGTAATCTTGATCAAGATTTGCGTTTGGAAATAGAAGAAGTCAAACGTGTTTTCAATGAAATGGATGATGCTTATGAAAACAGTTTACTTGAAATAGAACGGGTTTCTCGCCAAAATGATCAGCTTCTGAAACAAGTGATGTCTCATGATAAAGTTTCCGTCTGTGTGAATAAAAGTGTTGATAATGATTCTATTGTGCATAATGTTGAATCTGTGGATAATGTGGTAGATAGTATTTGTCACGAATCTGACGCTGAATTTTTAAAGCTTCAAGATTCATATTCTTCGCTTTCAAGACGTTTTGATGAGATTCAAACACATTGTATTTCTCTTGAATGCAAGCAACAATTTATTCAAGAAATCTTTGAAACGTCATTCGAAGGTGTTAATATCGATGATGCAAACTTTGAAAAGAATTTTCGATTGAATATACAATCAAAACAGCGTCAGCCAAGTGACAAAGTTGCTAAATCTTTGCCGATAGACATAGAGAAATCTAAGGAGCTTACCTGTGTGAACGCACTTGAGGCCGCTGAGAATTTTAAACTTGATCTAGATAATCGAGTTTCCAAGATTTTGTCCAAAGTTGATAACTTAAAACAGAAAGATACACGACTCTTCGATTCAGTAAAGCCCGCATGTGCTAATACCACTGCACAAAATCAATCATTGATTGAAGAATTGAATCGAAAGTCGGTGGAAATATCTGATTTGAGGGAACAAATTTGTGATAAAAATCTAGCCTTGGCTGAGTTAAAGGAAACATTTCATACTCTAAAAGGTAAGAATGTTGTGGATAACGCAGCTACTGTCTCAGCATCGTCCTCTAGTGCAATCAAAATGAACCTTATAGTCGTCACACCATTTAATAAGGGACCTAGGACTAAACCATCTCAAACTTTGGTCACTAAAGATAAGGCGGAATCAAAACCAGCTTCTAATATTCCCGTGTTGCCTTCTACAGGAGTAAGCACCACTACTAAGGCTCAAAGATCTAAGCTTAAAAGAAACAAGAAGAATGATAGGATCTTGCCTCCATCTAGTAGTCCAGTGAAGAAGAAAGTAGAAGCCCATCCTAGGAATGTTATTTCTGTTTTAAATAAAAAGAATCATGTAGCTAAACCTAAAGGCTCTGCGGTTGTGCAGCGTTCTAAGCCTACTATGAATTCTAATTTAAAATGTTGAAATTGCAATGAATGTATGTTTTCTAGTCGTCATGATACTTGCCTTATTGACCATGTGAATGAGATGAATGCCTGGAAAAATGGATTAGAATGGAAACCGATTGGGAACGTGTTAACCCAAGTTGGTTGGTTGTGGCACCCCACTGGTAGAACTTTCACTATAGTAGGAAATATGTGCCCTTTAACTAGGTTCACTCCCACTAAAGCGAAGAAAGCGTGCCCTTTAACTAGGAGTACTAAGGCTACCAAAACACAAACGTGTCCTTTAACTAGGAACACTGACACTACTGAAGGAACTAAGTGCCCTTTAAATAGGTCTACTCCCACTGTAGTGCCCGCAAATAATCCAAAAACTAAGAAAGTTGAAACAGTAAAACCTGTTAGTGCTAAAACTCAAATTAGAAAACGCAGGAAATCTAAGGGTCACAAACATGTTAGCAATATTGATAATATTTTATCTGTGTCTACTAACACTACGGAACCAATAGTTTCCAATGCATTATCTACTGTTGTTGTTGAAAACAGGTGGTCCAAATTGTTCTCTGGTATTTGGACTCTGGTTGCTCCAAGCATATGACCAGAGATCGCTCTCAGCTCAGAAATTTTGTCAGCAAGTTTCTTGATACGGTTCGATTTGGAAATGATCATATTGTAAAGATAATGGGTTTTATGGTGAATATCATATTGGGAATGTTATAATTTCAAGAGTGTATTATGTGGAAGGTCTCGGTCACAACTTATTTTCTGTGGGACAATTTTGTGATGCAAACCTAGAAGTTGCTTTTTGAGAGCATACCTGCTTCATTCGTAATTTGGAAGGGGTTGATGTATTGAAAGGTACTCGAGGGAATAATTTGTATACTTTGTCTCTACAAGACCTGATGGCCGCTTCTCCCGTATATCTTCTCTCCAAAGCATCGAAGACTAAGTCATGGTTATGGCATCGACGGTTATCTCATCTTAACTTTGACGCTATTAATCATTTGGCGAATAACGAACTTGTTCGTGGTCTTCCTAAAATTTCATTTCACAAAGATCATTTTTGTTCCGCGTGTACAATGGGGAAAAGCACTAAGAAATCATACAAACCCAAGACGGAAGACACCAATCAAGAGAAACTTTATTTGTTGCATGGATCTTTGTGGGCCAATGCGTGTTGAAAGTCTTAGTGGCAAAAAGTACATCCTCGTAATCGTCGATGATTACTCTCGGTTTACATGGGTGAAATTTCTTACAACAATAAATGAGGCACCTAAATTCATCATCGGATTTCTCAAGATGGTTCAAGTGCGTCTCAACACTACTGTCCGAAGCATTCGTACAGATAATGGAACCGAATTTGTGAATCAAATATTGCGTGATTATTATGAAGAAGTTGGCATATCTCATGAAACATCCGTTGCACGCACTCCACAACAAAACGGTGTCATTGAAAGGAAAAATCGCACACTAATGGAAGCTACTCGAACGATGTTTATTTACGCATAGGCTCCATTGTTTTTATGGGCAGAAGCAGTATCTACAACAGTGTACACCCAAAACCGGTCACTAATTCGTAAATGTCATGGTAAAACACATTATGAGCTTCTTCATGATAAAATAGCAGATTTATCATATCTTCATGTATTTGGTTCTCTTTGCTATCCAAACAATGATGGTGACAATTTGGGAAAACTTCAACCAAAGGCTGATATTGGTATTTTCATTGGTTACGCACCCGCAAAGAAGGCATACCGAATCTACAATCGTAAGTCTCGTAAGATCCGCGAAACTATGAATGTTGATTTTGATGAGCTGGCAGCAATGGCTTCTGAGCAAAGCAGCTCTGAACCCGCACTTCATGAAATGGGACCCAGTAACATTAGTTCTGGTCTTGTCCCAAACAACCCTACTTCATCATAATTTACACCACCTTCTAGGACTGAATGGGATACGTTGTTTCAACCGTTCTTTGATGAAGTCTTTACTCCATGTATTGTTGCTCCAGAACCTGAGGTAATAGCTCCGGTAACCGAAGTTGTCGCTCCAGCAACTGAAGCGCAATCAGATACGTCTGCACCTACAATTGGTCAAGATTTACCCTCAACAAGTAATTCTCAACCAACACATGTTTCAACTACCCAGGTCATGCCTATTGATGATAAAGAGGATGATGATGATCACGATTTGGAATTCGCTCAAATGCGTGAACTTCCATTCTTTGGTGTACCAATTCCCGACCCTAATCAAGTCGGGTCGTCCACCTCAGAGGAAGCTCCTACTACGATTTACTCCAATCCACGGATTCGTGAACATGACAGCAAGTGGAAAAAGGATCATCCTATAGATTCTATTATTGGTGACCCTAATCGTCCGGTATCCACACGAAGTCAGTTACAAGAAAATGCAATGTTTTGTCATTTTGATGCTTTTCTCACTGAAGTTGAACCTAAGACATGGCAAGAACCTTTTACTCAATCCTGTTGGATAGAAGCTATGCAAGAAGAACTTAATGAATTTATACGTCTTGAAGTATGGGAACTTGTCCCATGCCCGGATCAAGTGCAATTACTCACTTTGAAATGGGTTTACAAGGTGAAACTCGATGAGTTAGGCAGAATATTGAAGAACAAAGCTCGACTAGTAGCTCGTGGATACAAGCAATTATTGGGCATCGACTTTATGGAATCCTTTGCACCTGTTGCCCGTTTGGAAGCTATTAGACTATTCCTCGCTTATGCTGCCCACATGAATATGATCGTCTATCAGATGGATGTGAAGACGGCATTTCTTTATGGTGAAATCAAGGAAGAGGTCTATGTTCAACAGCCGGATGGTTTTGCGAATCCTAATTATCCTAATCATGTGTACAAGCTTAAGAAGGCTCTTTATGGGTTGAAGCAAGCTCCACGCACATGGTATGATCTATTGTCACAATTCCTCAATACGCAAGGCTTCGCTAAAGGCAAGGTGGATCCCAAGTTGTTGATAGGTGTGAAAACACCCATCCTTTTACCACTTATTTCTTGCTAAAACAAGACCAAAACGCGTATTTAATGTCATTTGTTTGGAATTATGCGTGGTTTGTGTGTTTGTTGTGTTTTCAGAGCCAACCGGATAAATATTGGATAAAACATGGGATTGCACGGGTTTTATCGAGGAAAAAGACGAAAAGATGAAGTCCATAGTCCAAGAGATGCAAAAGATTTGAAGTCAATGGGCCTATTTGAAGATTTATCGAAGAAAAGGACCAAAGACGGAAGATTTACCTATGTCGAAGAAACTCAAGTCTATTAAATGAAGAAATTAAAATACGAGTTGAATTTATTCGTCGACAAATCCCGAATCGAAATCGAAAACGTCAACTTTTCTGAAAAGACGAGAAGACAAAAAGAAAGGAAGAAAGACCACTCACCAACCAAGGGAGAAGCCTATAAATACTCCTCCGATTCACAAATTTCCACTAGTCTCTTTCTGTTACATTTTTCTCCGAGTTCTTAGGAACCATCTCCCTTAAGGAGTGGTTTTCATTTTTCTTTGATTTCTTCCAATCTTGGAAGTTTAATCTTTCCACTTTGTTTGTTGAATCCTAAATCATTAATACAAGTTTACTTTTAATCTTTCCATCATCTTGTTCTTCATCTCTTTATGATTCAAAGTTCTTAAGTTTTATTTTATTGGTTTGATCATAAAAAGTAAGTGGGTTTTGCGATTTTTGTTGTTTTGGATTGATGTTTACCTTAGGTAAATGATTAGTTGTGAAATTGGTTTAAGTTTTGATTAAAAACTTGGTAAAATTTTGTGTTAAATTTGTGTTTCAGTCGTTCCCCTGTTCTTCGCACCATCATCTTGCCCAGATTCCGGATAAGGGGATTTGTGGGTTTTCTGTTGGTTCGGAATATCCATATATTCCGGATCAAGGCTTTGATTGTGTTGTTTACTCGGAATGTAAAATTATTTCGCATAGAGTTTCTGTCAAAATTATTCCGCATAGGTTTTCTTATAAAATTATTCCGCATAGGCTTTCTTTTCGAAATATTCCGCATAAGGTTTCTGTTGAAAACATTCCGCATAGGGTCTCTTTTTATAAGTATTCCGCATAAGGGTTTCTGTTAAAATATTCCGCATAACCGAAATCAGTGTTGTAAAAAGCGGGCTAGGCGGCCGCCTAGGCGGCGCCTAGGCGCTAGGCGGTCATACTCCGCCTCGATTTATGGCTAGGCGGTCAAGCTAGGCGGAAAAGTCAAAAGGCGGTCAAACATCCGCCTAGGCGGTGCTAGGCGACGCCTAGGCGGAGCTAGGCGGCCTAGGCGGTCAAAAAGTCAAAGAAAGTCAACAAAAAGTCAATATTTTTTTACAAAAAATTAAAAATTTTCTTTTTAATATATAATTTCCATATTTATTTTAACATAACATCTTAAAATCAAAGATAAACCTATGATTGTTAACATAAAGTAATGGATTTTTCGTGAGAATTGGAACCAACTGAACTGTATGTCACGTTTGAAGTTTTAACTCCTTAAATTGTTATGTTTATTTGTCTATTTTGCAAATTTAAGCTATGTGAACTTTGAATTATTAGAATTAGAAGTATTTTGTCATGTTATACGTATTATTTATAATTTTTTATGCATAAAACTCCAATCCGCCTAGGCGGTGCCTAGGCGCCGCCTAGAGGAATTCCGCCTCGAAGGTGACCAACCGCCTCACTAACGCCTAGCGATTTATGAAACCTTGACCGAAATATTCCGAGTAGCATAAAATATTCCGCATAGCCGTACTTCCTAAAATATTCTGCATAGCACAATGTTCCGAATAAGCTCAACATTCCGCATAAGCCAATTATTCAGCATAAGAGATTTATTCCGAGTAGATTTAACATTCCGAGTAAGGCAAAATATTCCGGATAGCCATTATTCCGAATAAGGTAAAATTCCATTTTTATTCCAGTTTTTTCTAGTTTTAAATTCTAGCTTTATTTTTATTCTCAGTAATTGCTTTTAGTTTAATTTTATTATTTCTAGCACTTACCATTTTAGTAGATTTAGATCAAAGCTCCCCCTTTTAGTCACTAATTACAACGATTCCACTTTTGACAGTGATCAATTCGAGAAGATACCGAGAACGAAACAACGACATATATCAATTGGGTACGAGCAACGCAAAGAAAGATCTTGCAAAAGCAAAACATTTTTATTAACCAACCAAAAGTCAGTTATTAAAATGACGCCGCTGCCGGCTCTTTTCGTTAAGATCAACGGTTTCTTGTGAGAAAAATTGGATTTTGGGATCCGTTCTTTCGGGAACGTTATTTTCAAGCACAAAAATTTTCAAAAAACCCATAAAAATCTAAAATTTTCAAAAAATACAAAAACATTAAAAAACTATAAAAACCAAAAATATTTTCTCTTGCATTTTCTTTTTAGTGTATGCGTACTCGATCAACGTCTTATTCAGAGCCCGAGACTCTCGAAGATTTAGACATGGCCGGTGTACACAACAACAACAATAATAATCCACCCCTCCCATACAACAACAATAATAATCCACCCAACCAAAACATGAATAATCCACCCTTACCCGACCTACGAACCATGGAGGAGCTATGCCAACCTACGATGAACGGACGTGGAGGCCCGATTGCGCCAATGCATGTCACGGCTTAGGAGTTTTCCTTTAAGCATCACATGATCCAACAAGTGCAAACTAACCCATTTCGCAGAATTCCGGATGATGATGCCAACAAACACCTCGACAAATTCATTAACATCACCCAAAGCATGAAGTCCCCCAGTGTTTCTATGGATGACCTTCGCCTCCAACTCTTTCCCCACTCGCTTTCTCACCATGCCGAAAAATGGTTTGACCCTCTCCCAAAGAACTCTATTCATACTTGGGACGACATGACTCAACGCTTTTTGTCGCGCTACTTCCCACCATCCATGGTCACGAGCCTTCGTAACCAAATTAGTGGATTCATGCAAGACAATGATGAATCGCTCTTTGATGCTTGGGAACGATACAATGATTTGATCGACCACTGTCCAAATCACAACATGCTCCCCGTCACTCTCATTGATACTTTCTACAATGGTCTCACTTTTCGTGATCGTGACACGATCAACGCCGCCGCCGGTGGTACTTTTGTGAAAAGGAGACCGGAGGAGTGTAGAGAGTTGATTGAAAACATGACTACTCACCACAAGAATTGGGATTCATCCACATTCTCAACATCTAACTCGAGAGTCAATGTTTCTTCTACTACTTCCAATCCTGAGATGACTGAAATTTCTCGACAACTCGCTGAGATGAACAAGAATTTCATGACCATGGCCACAAACCACTTTCAACAAGCTAAAGCCGTTGCTATTTCTTGTGACATATGTGGTGGTCCTCATTCTTATACTGATTGTCCTTCTACCCAAGGCAATTTTTCTGAAAACATTAACGCAGCATACAGTACTTATCCAACGGGAGGCTATCAAGCTCGCCCTCAAGGAGACCGTAGCTTGCTAAGTTATCGTTCAAACAACTATCTTGCTCCACCCGGTTTCCCTCCTCCAAACCAAAACCAACAACAAAGCTATAATCGAAACAACCAATCCCAACCTCGTGCTCACAATCAATATAAATCCCAAAGAAACCCATACCCAACTCAAGGAAATTCTCAAGCTTACCAAGCTCCACATCTCAATCAACCGATGGCATTGAATCAAGACGTCGAGACATTCATGAAGACTAATCGAGAGATGGTGACGAATCTTCAGAGTCAATTTGTCAACTTGAAGAATGACATGGCGAAACAAGGGAGCGATATTCGAGCCGAGCTAAGGAATGACATGGCAAAACAAAGCAATGAAATTCGTGCAGACATCAGAGACTCTTTCAGCACTCAAGCGCTTAACATTCGTGATATGATTGGTTCGCTCATCCAAGGTAATCAACCCTCTTCTTCGGGTAGTCTTCCGAGTAACACCGTTGCGAATCCAAGAGGGGAGATGAAAGCAATCACTACTCGTAGTGGAAAAGGTTATACGGAACCCGAGCTTCCTACACCTTCACCCGTGATTGTGAACAAGGAAAAAGAGCAACTTTACCCACCTCCTTCGCCTTCTATCCCCATTTCCCCACCACCCATGGTTGTGAGTGATCCTACTCCCCTAAAGCCTTCTTCTTCATCCAATATACCTTATCCTTCAAGGTTGAGGAAAGAGAAGCAAAAGAGCAAGGATGATATTCAGGTTTCAAACTTTCTAAAAATGTTTAAACAATTGAATTTTAACATCTCCTTCGCCGAGGCTCTCGCTCACATGCCTAAATATGCTAAAACGTTTAAAGATCTTCTAAGTGACAAGGAGAAGCTTCTTGACATTGCTCAGACCCAACTTAATGAGAATTTCTCCGCCGTTCTTTTAAGGAAATTGCCCACCAAACTTGGTGATCCGGGTCGCTTCTTGATTCCTTGCAACTTCCCGGGAGTAGAGAATTGCATGGCCCTAGCCGATCTAGGTTCCAGTATAAAATTAATGCCTTTAAGTGTTTGGAAGCAATTATCTTTCCCCGAGCTAGTCCCCACCAAAATGACTTTGGAATTAGCCAACCGTACGGTTGCTTATCCAGTGGGGATAGCCGAAGACGTCTTCGTTGGCGTTGACAAATTCACCTTCCCGACGGATTTTGTTGTCGTTGACTACGAGATGGATCCTCGTGTTCCATTAATCGTTGGACGTCCATTCATGAGGACCGGTCGCACTCTCATTGATGTAGCCGCGGGCGAACTAATCATGAGAGTTGGTGACGATAAAATTGTCTTCAACATGGGTAAGATTTCTAAGCAGCCTTATTCATATGAGAGTGTTAATGCTATTGATGTTCTCGATGAGGCTTGTGAAGAACATTTTCATGATGCTTGCAAAAGTACTCTCTTCTCTACCCAATGTTGAGACCGTTGCCTCAATTGCTCTAGCATTGACTCCTTTTGGAGAAAGTGACTTGGATGATTTCGAAGCTAGCTTGGGTCCTCTCGATATTAAGTATGATGATTCTTCCACTGATTGGGATGAAGACATTCGTACTATTGAGAGACTTCTCAATGAAGACCCGTTTCCTCCTCCCTCTCCTAAGGAGGTGACTAATGATGATCCATCGTTAGTTACACCATCTATTGAGGATCCTCCTACTCTTGAGCTTAAATACCTACCTCCTCATCTAGAGTACGTTTTTTCTTGAAGACAACGAGAAGTTACCGGTCATCATCGCGAAGGGCCTGAAAGAAGAAGAAAAGTCCCGACTTATCGCCGTGTTGAAGAAGCATAAAAAAGCTATCGCTTGGAAAATCTCCGACATTCGCGGGATTGATCCTCACTTTTGCACACATAAAATTCTCATGGAGGACGACTTCAAGCCCACAATTCAAAGCCAACGAAGGGTGAACCCTAAAATCCATGAAGTCATCAAAAAAGAGGTTATGAAACTTCTTGATGCGGGTATGATTTACCCTATTTCGGATTCACCATGGGTTAGTCCAGTCCATTGTGTGCCTAAGAAAGGTGGAATCACCGTTGTGCCCAATGCCAACAACGAGTTAATTCCTACCCGTCTCGTTACTGGGTGGAGAGTTTGTATAGACTACCGTAAAATCAATGATGCCACGAGAAAGGATCATTTCCCTCTTCCTTTTATGGACCAAATGCTTGAACGTCTAGCGGGTAATGAATATTACTGCTTTATTGATGGTTTCTCGGGTTATTTCCAAATACCCATTGATCCCCTAGATCAAGAGAAGACAACATTCACTTGTCCCTATGGCACATTTGCTTACAAACGAATGCCTTTTGGCTTATGCAATGCCCCCGGGACTTTCCAAAGGTGCATGTTGGCTATCTTACATGACATGGTTGAGCAAACCATGGAAGTCTTCATGGATGATTTCTCGGTCTTTGGGGATTCCTTCTCTTCTTGCCTTGCCAATTTGGAACGTATGCTTAAGCGGTGCGAAGACACTCGCCTCGTTCTGAATTGGGAAAAATGCCATTTTATGGTAAAAGAAGGCATTGTGCTAGGAAACAAAATCTCTAATGCCGGTCTTGAAGTCGACCGTGCTAAAGTAGATGTCATAGCCAAATTACCTCCACCTTCAACCGTGAAGGGTGTGAGAAGTTTTCTGGGTCATGCGGGCTTCTATCATCGATTCATTCAGGATTTCTCTAAAATCGCTCGCCTGATGACCACCCGCTTGGAAAAAGATACTTCTTTTATCTTTTCTAAAGAGTGTATCGAAGCCTTCAATCTTCTTAAGGATAAGCTAACTAAGGCACAGGTCTTGGTTACCCCTAATTGGGAGCTGCCTTTTGAGTTGATGTGCGATGCTAGCAAATTTGCTATTGGTGCAGTTTTGGGACAAAGGATCAACAAACACTTCCAACCAATCCACTATGCTAGCAAAACAATGACGGGGGCTCAATTGCATTATACGACAACCGAAAAAGAGCTTTTAGCTGTTGTCTATGCTTTTGAAAAATTTCGCCCCTATCTTGTTTTATCCACCACCATCGTATACACGGACCATTCCGCGTTGAATTACTTGATGACTAAACACGACTCTAAGCTAAGACTTCTTCGCTGGGTTTTACTCCTTCAAGAATTCAACATTGAAATTTGTGACAAGAAGGGTGCTGAAAACCTAGCCGCAGATCATCTGAGCAGACTTTAGGATCCATATCAAGGGGATCATCCGAACAAAGAGATCAATGACTCTTTCCCACTTGAGACCTTAATGTCTATAAATCTCAATCTGGATGACACCCCGTGGTTTGCCGATATTGCAAACTACTTAGCGGGTGGTGTTCTCATCAAAGGGTTAACATCCCAACAAAAGAAGAAGTTCTTGAACGATGTTAAGACTTACTTTTGGGATGACCCTTTTCTATTCAAACAATGCGCTGACTTGATTATTCGCTGATGTGTTGACGGACCGGCAGCTTTTGACATCCTCCAGGCTTGCCACAAAGGACCCACCGGTGGTCACTTTGGTCCCAACTACACCGCCAAAAACGTGTTTGATTCGGGATTCTATTGGCCCACCATTTATCGTGATGCTCACGAGATGGTTAAACATTGTGATGCTTGCCAAAAACAAGGCAAGATTACACATAAAGATGAGATGCCTCAAAATTTCATACAAGAATGTGAAATCTTTGATGTATGGGGCATCGACTTTATGGGGCCATTCCCTTCTTCTAAAGGCAACAAATACATCCTTGTCACCGTCGACTATGTTTCTAAATGGGTTGAAGCCAAGGCTTTACCCACTAACGACGCGAGGGTGGTTTGTAATTTCTTGAAACAACTGTTTGCTCGTTTCGGTGTTCCTCGTGCTATTATCAGTGACCGCGGGACTCATTTTTACAACGATCAATTTGCAAGAGTCATGGCTAAGTATGGTGTCAATCACCGTCTTTCCACCGCTTATCATCCTCAAACCAACGGTCAAGCCGAGATATCCAACCGTGGATTGAAGAGAATTTTGGAACGTACTGTGGGAGAGCATCGTGCCTCGTGGGCCGATAAACTTGATGATGCTCTGTGGGCTTTCCTGTTGATCCCAAACTTAGATCGATTTAGCTTTATGTATACGAGATTAGATCAAGTAATACACTTAGAGAAACCTTTGTATATGCTTATGATAATCTAAGTGTTATGCGGAATTAACACTTAAACAAGAACACACAATGATATAAACAAACTTTCACTTTGATTAATGATATCAAACTTGCTTACAATGAAAGTAGTTTACGAATGAAAGCTTAAATTAAACATTAACCTAAAGGTCTTCTTTTATAGACATAAGAAGCCTTGTACAATAATCTACGTATCAGCTATTCTAGGTAAAGATAAATATAGAAAATACATTGTTGTTCCTATCTTTACTAGTAGTAATCTAGAATACAATAAACGCGTAGAGTATATCTTCCCATCAGTGCTTGTCTTCAATGTATCAACGCTTGACTTTATCTTGTCAACGTTTGAGCTGTCAGCGCTTGTTTTTTTAACACCCCCAAATTTACACGTAGCGGAATACATCTTTGGGTTCTAAACAATGATACAACAACACATAATTTATAAAGAACGACTCAAAAAGAGACGTTTCATATTTATCGTTCCTAAAACATTTATCAGAGTAGCGTAGTCCCAAGTAATCGTTACCAAAAGATAAGTTAAAACAACATATTGGTTTGTTTTAAAAATGGAACGATAAATAAATCAAAGAGTTTGAACAACAAAAGCAGTGCACAACTTCATTCCCGTGACCTCCAAGCTTCCACTTCTTGATTACCTAAAATACATGTGAGTAAAACAATCAGCAAAAATGCCGAGTGAATCTATAGGTTTATGAAATCAATTTGAACACAAGCAAAGATTATAAGTTTGTGGCATGCTTATAAGCATCAAATAATAATTTGCATCAACAATGATAATTGTATATAGCATAAATTGCAATAAGCTCATGGAACCGAGCCCTTAGACACTCCCATATCAGTCTAATAAGACGAGAGATTTATTAATTGTCGGTTACCTCCAGATTATTGGTACATTGCCGTATACCTGACTTCTCAATACAATATGCTCAAACAGTGTGGAGGTCGGGCCTAAGCTTCTATGACAAGTCCACAAAAACTGGACCGGGGCGGCTTCCCCCATAGATCTATTAATTGTACTAGCAGTTAACCCATCATAGGTTAATTAACGGTCCATAATTGAGGTTTTAACAAAGGCAATCACTTAATGCAATTTAAGGCAACCACGGGTCCATTCATAGAGGGACAAAGCATACCATAAAAATCTTGTGTTCTAAGTTTATAAAACATGTATTCCCCCTCGTGGGTTTAAAATCATTTAATAACTAGTATAAAGCGAGGCTATAGACTCACCTTAGTACTTATAGTAGTTGAAGACGATCGCCGACGATAGTAGATGCCCGAAAAACACGACAACCGCAACCTAGCAAATAAGGTGCGTACATTAATAATAGAATCGAGAAATAAATGATACTTAATAAAATAAAACTCAAGTATAAAATCACGACAACTCGAGAGAAAACGATGCAAGTGGTTCTATTTTACTCTCCTATATATTCATTTTATTATTATATGCCTTTAATAAAAATCTGCCGGAACATACCGAATGTCCAAGCCGTTTTCCCATACTTAAACATATCAAATTTTTATGATACTACTCAGAGACCTTACTTACTATATATAGAAAGTCCTCCCAAAAGCCCATTAAAAGATTTTACTTCTAAAGTTCACTGCCCGACTCATCTTTGAATCACAAAATCCGGACAGTTTAGCGACCTTGACTTACGAAACCATTTTGACCATTCTAAACAACTCCATTTGTAAAACCGCCATTTGATTCTAAAAATAGACTCAAAATGCTAAACTTGGAGCCTGAGAACAGCCCTTGAATCATTTTGAAACTCATTTTATAGTCCCCGAGATTCGATCCAAATATCGACAACAATTTTCGGATTATGTCGACACTCGTCTCCCGGTACACGATCATTCAAAACATCATAACTTCGCGCTCGTTTTGAGCTAGAAGCTCTACCTTATATCAAATCAAAGCTAAGGAAATTATCTACAACTCTAGGCTATAAGTTAAGTCATTTTCAAAACATAAAAATTCGGATTTTTCAGTTTACCTACTGCCCAAAATTGACTATTAAAATCTCTTACAAAATCATGTTTTTGATCAATTCCAACAACGTTTCTCATCATCCTACACCCCTAATATCATCATAAACCATTCCTAACACTTGCATCATCATCAAAAACAAAAACCCAAAAATTAAAAATCAACTTTTTAACAAAAACATAGCATGAAAATCTTTTGATCATCACTACTAACACATGCATACAACAAATTTGGATCAAACATAACCAACTTTTCTTGAAATATTTATATGGTTGCATGTATGAAAATTTTATACCAAATTATAGCCCTTTGAAAATGGAGGATGGGACTTTGCTTGGTTTCTCTTGGATCAAGCTAGAAAAATTTTGATCATGGTGTTTGTGTTGTTAATGGTGGATGGCTAAAAACAAGGGTGAAGAGAAAGTTGGTTGTGTTTTTTGTTAAATAAATTTATTAAATGGAATGTGGTAGTGGAGATTTTAGGTATAGTGTGGAGTTAGGGTAATTTTTCCCAATTTGTGATAGTTTTGGTCCAAAATGTAAATATTAGTTAAAAAGCGGGAAATGATTAAAAGTAAATTTTAAAAATATTTACGGGACTCGGGTTTCGTAAAAATACTTAAAAGTTTAAACGCACACGAAAAATAATAATATAACGACTCGATACGTAATTAAAACGATATCGTCGAAAATATTAAATATCGAAACGATTGATAATAAAATATAAAATTGTGGGCATCCGTCGGTATCGCGATCACTAGTAGTCCTCGTTGCTCGTCAAAATATTAAAATAAAATATTTAATATCGGTTTCAACTTAAACCGTTAAACATAATAATATTTAACGTTATAAAATACTTCAAAATAATTGAAAATAGAATTAAATTATGACCTTATTTTTACGGGTTTTACAGTTTTGCTCCTGTCAACGCTTGTTTTACTCTTGTCAGCGCTCAAGTGATCTGGCCTTAAATTATTCCCAACAATCCTCCCCTAAACTTGACATCCACTGTTATGATCAAGTTTCTGAATAAGCATTAAGGACTAGGAGAAATCTTACAAACCTTCTCATATTGGTAATGAATAAATCTGATCAAATCTTTTGCCACGTCACTTGAATAATCAATTTCCAGCTGAGTGTTCATCATCTTCTCCAAGATAGCCTTGGATATGAAATACTGACCATCCACAAGTAGATACTCAGCAAACTTTGTCGAACTCAAATGGTAAACACCATCAGCTGAATATAACCTCCATTGAAGACCACTGAGGTCATCTTCAAGATCCTTCCAAATAGCAGGATCCTCATCTTTTGGTCCACACATTCTCTTGAATGTGGACCACAATTTTATTCCATTAGCTGAAGTTGGTGCTTCAACCTCATACTTGGTCTCTAGCAACCTCCAAAGGTCTACCAAGTATTCTCTATCACAAATTGCAAACAAAGATATGAGAGTGGTGAAAATGTGTACCTCTTTTCCATATCTGCCAATCTTCCAGAATCCACATTCATCTTCTTCATAGCACACAATTGGATTCCTGGAATCTAGAGGTAACACTTGTACCATGTCTGAAGCTTCTAATGGTGAGAGCTTGAGGCTCTTTCTTATGACAGCTTCACTTGGATACAATGGATCCATATCATTGGGAAACTTAAGAGAAACTCCCTTTTTCACTGGTCTGGGAACAAACATTGCTTTCTTGAGTTCCATTTCTTCTGCAAGTTCTTCTTTCCTTTCATCAGAAAGAAGTCTTAGAGTGTTTGCCTCCTGCACTCTAACCCAGATGGGATAAGCCTTGCATTCCAACTCATCAAATGTCAATGCCCTCAATTTCTGATAAGTCCATCCTACTCCATGACATCTGAGCAACATGCAGTATAGCTCCCTTCTATCCCTTTTCAACTCTGAGAGAATATTGCTTGCCTTGTGTTTCAAAATTACCTGGCAATCCTTTTGAACTCTGAGGAGAATCTCCAAACCCCATATTTGATCTGAAATGGACAAGTGTGGATTCTCCATACATCTTTCTTCCAAAGCATGATACATTTGAACCACCTTTGGCATATCAAAGTCAACCTGCAATTTCAATTCTCTCAATTTCTCCTTGGCCAACTCATCTCCATACTCAAGTCTTTCTGGTTCTATAATCATAACACTTGAGTCTGAGCTAGCTCCATCACTCCCTTCTTCTGAAGTAACAATAAATGGTGACTCTTTCACCTCCTTTCTGTCTTGTTGCATGATTTGTGCAGCCAATCTTCTATCAAACTCAACTTGAGCTGCATCCTTTGGAACAATCTCTTCTACCATAATACCCTTACCCTTATCTAATGGAGCAATTGTTGGTAAGGTAGATGGTGATACCTATGAAGAAACCTCCTTGATGATGGATGATGACTGGGATACTTCACCCTCATGTGCAGGTCTGTCAACGCCCAATTTTGCTGTGTCAGCGCCCAAAATATTTCTGTCAGCGTCCAAATTCTGCTTGTCAACGCCCAAATTTCCTGCCTCAACGCCTTTTACAATTTCCTCCAACATGGCTGTAAATGATAAATTCAAGTTGGTAGGAGAGACTAAGGACGTATCAAAACCTGTTTGTTTCTTCAAACTTGTAAGGGCCTCAGCAACATCCAAAGATTGACCGTCATGGCTGCCCTTATCACTCAGATTTATTGGATCTTCCTCCCCTTTGGAAGATTCCTCCATACCTCTCCTTGCACTTGAAGTCTCCAAAACAACAATCCTCTCCCTCAATTGCTTGAGTTCAAGGCCTTGTGAGCTGACAACTTGTACCAAGTCTGCATTTTGCTTTTGCAAGCTCATGCAGACTGCCGTTAATTCAAGTAGGGTCATTGGTTCCAATCTGCCTTCTTCTAAAATGGGGATTTGACCTCCCAAGTCAGATTCATTGGGCATGGATGAGGACTTAATGATGGTGGGACTTCCTTGGCCAGCTTCTAAGCCAGAACCAATAGTCCCAGCCTCATCCATGTCACCAGCCACACTTGTGGTGGTGGTTCTCTCTGCTACATGGCTAGGACCACCAGAGGAGAACACTCCAGTAGTCCTTTGGCGTTTCATCAACCTATATTCAGGGGGTGTGGAAGATGGTGTAGAAGATTGGGTGGATGTGGGTTGGTTAAGGGGTGTTTGGGTTTGTGAAGGTTGTGTGTCAACGTTGGAAATAGGCACATCAACGCCAACATTGAATGTGTCAGCGTTGAAGGGTTCTTGTTCAATTTTAATATGTTCAGGGGAAGGTAATGGTTCAGGTATTGGGTCAATTTGTGGTTGGGGATCTGGTTGGGGTTGAGCTGCTGCAATGACAGCAAGCATAGCTTGGGATAAGGGTAGGTCACGATGGGGGGGTGAGTTCATCTTCATAAAAATAGCTTTCTTTTGCACAGGGATCTCATAAAAATCATTATGATCCCTTGTGCAGTATCCTTGAACATCAAAAACCATTTGTAAAAATCGGGGATAAGCTAAAGTCATTTTGTTCCCCTTATTTTTACACATGCCCTCAAAAATCATTTTAGAATAATTAAATTTTTGCCCAGTGGCAATACACACAATAGCACTAGCAATAGTTCTATTGATCTCATTGTGTGCAGTGCATTTGGGACTCAAACATTGAAGGAGGACATGTATGAGGTACTTCCAGCCTGGGGGAAACTCATGTTTATGATACTTGTTTAAAGTACCTTCATCAGGAAAAGGATATCCCAAAGCTCTTAGCCCTTGTTCTATTTCATTAATGGGAAGGGTGGCTATACCATCAGCATCATCAAGATGCAAGGCTTGGCGTACCAAAGTCTCAGTAACCACCCAAGGTCTCCCATGAACAATAGAAGTCAATGTAGTCACTCTATTAACTGTTGAGGAACTAACATTGTTCCAAATTTGTTTAATATGTGTGACAGGAATGAGTAGTGCATGAGAAAGAGCATACCTTAGAGAGGATGCGTTCAAATACGCCACCATTTGTGTGTATTGGGGAAACAGAGTATCATCAGCTTCAAGATACGCGATCATGTTGTGTTGACTTCTGAACCCCACTTCCAATTCTGATGGTTTAAACTTTGGTGCCATTGTTGAAAGCTGTTAAAATTGATTGATGAAGATGAATTTGATAAGAGAAATTTGTGTTAGACAAGTAGTATAGATACCCTGTTTAAAAATAGGAGCCAAATTTATAGGAGAAGAAAATGCATGTGATTGGCCCAAAAATAGGCAAGTATTTTCAAAAACACAATCATGAAAATATTGAAAAAGTATAAGTTTATCTCATGCATTAAATGAAAGGTAACAACTCCCAAAATTACGGCCTAAAAATATGTCAAAAAGTAACAACTGGGTAGGACCCATTGAGTGTCAACGGTCAAAAATAACCTATCAACGCCCAACGGCTATAATCTTGTCAACGTTTGCCTATAGCCATGTCAGCGTCTAAATTTGTCACAACAACGCTTGGAAATATACTTGTCAGCGTCCAAAAATAAAAAAATGTTTAAAAATGAAAAATGACCTTAACAAAGTAATTTATCCTAGAGAAGATAACCAAAAAGCTGATAATTATTATAGGGCGGCAAGCATTGTCTAGTTATGCACACTTGCTTAAGCAAGATAGACATAACAGTCCTCTAGTGTCCCTTGCTAACCAAAACTCTTAACAACCAAGTTACCTTATAAAATCCCTTGTTACTCCCAGGTAAATCCCATAACAAAATTATTCCCAAGTCTCCCAACAGACCACAACTAATTCTAGGCCAAAAATGTCTTGGCAGCATGCATAGTATATCAACTTTGCATGCTACAGTGCCTCATGATTTAGTAAAACTAACTCATACTCACCTGTGGACACAATCTAGAATTGTGATAAGAGTATCATATGGATACCCAAACAACTTAAAGGTTCTTAAAACCTCCCCTTAAACTATGATACATAAGTTGCTAAAAACATGCATGAACATAAAAATTTATGTCAAGATAGGAATTAAACATTCCAACCATCATCCATAAATAAAAACTTGTCCAAATGCTTCTCCATTGATCCATAAGCAACTCTGTATCCAATGGTATACTGCTAACACCATCTGCACATTTAGATTGAAAACCACAAAACTAACATTGTTTCTGACAACGCCCCGATAACACATGACAGCGTTGAGGGAAGCTTTGTCAGCGTTATACAATTATATTGCTGACAACGTTACAAAAACACTTATCAGCGTTCAAGAAACCTTTGTCAGTGTTAGAAAAATATAGTGGAAAATCTAAATCATCAATAAGACTAATAACAATGCATCATCCTGTACATACTTTTACAAAAAGACTCCAAAACACATATTATATGAGATTGATCATTCCAATACTTGTTACCAAGTATTGAAACCTCCCAGCATCAAAAGGTTTAGTTACTAAATCTGACACATTTTCCTCAGTGTCAACCCTATCTGGTTGTATTAAACCTTTTTCAAAACAATCTCTTATAAAATGGTGTCTAATTTCTATGTGTTTAGTTTTAGAATGATGTACAGGATTCTTAATGATGCATAAAGTGTTGTTATTATCAACAAATATCTTGGTATGCATGAAATTATACCCATAGTCCAACAGCTGGTTCTGAATCCACAAAACTTGTCCACAACAAGCAGCGGCAGCCACATACTCAGCTTCAGTTGTAGAATTAGCCACCACCGTTTGTTTCTTGCATTTCCAAGATATCAACCTGCTCCCAAGAAACTGACATCCACCAGTTGTGGATTTCCTATCAAATTTATCACCTCCATAGTCACTGTCTGAATATGCAATCAGCTCCAATGGTGAATCCTTTGGGTACCACAAACCAAGACTAGGATAGCATCTTAGGTACCTAAAGATCCTCTTCACAGCATAAAGGTGACATTCTTTGGGAGTCACTTGATGGCGTGCACAAGCACACACAACAAACATGATGTCAGGTCTGGAGGCTGTTAGATACATCAAGGATCCAATCATGGATCTATAGTGCCTGACATCAACATCTTTCCCATCTCCAATCTTTCCCCAAGGGTGTTCTCTATCCATAGGAGTAGTAGCCCTCTTTTCATGTGGAGAAAAGCCAAACTTCTTCAAGATCTCAGCCACATATTTATCCTGGGAGATGAAGATACCATCTTCTTTCTGCTGAACTTGTAAACCAAGAAAGAAGTTCATCTCCCCCATAGCACTCATCTTGAATTTGTCTGTCATAAGCTTGGAGAAATCCTCACTCATCTTTGGATCAGTAGACCCAAAAATGATATCATCAACATAGACCTGGACAAGCAACACATCCTTGCCTTTCTTCTTTGTAAATAGTGTCTGATCTATGGTGCCCCTCTTGAATCCATTGTCCACCAAATAGGTAGACAAAGTACCATACCATGCTCTTGGGGCTTGATGAAGTCCATACATAGCCTTCTTGATTCTATACACTTTATCTGGATTCTCTGGATCCTCAAAACCTGGAGGCTGCATCACATACACCTCCTCAACAATAGTTCCATAGAGGAAGGCACTCTTGACATCCATTTGATAGACAGTGAAGCCCATGCAGGATGCATAGGCTAGAAAAATCCTTATAGCTTCAATCCTTGCAACTGGTGCAAAGACCTCCTCATAGTCTATCCCTTCCTCTTGTGTTTATCCCTGAGCCACTAACCTTGCCTTGTTTCTGACCACAATACCTCTTTCATCTCTCTTGTTCCTTAGAACCCATCTTGTCCCAATAGGTCTGACATATATTGGACAATCAACCAGCTCCCAAACATCCTGAATTGCAAATTGGTGAAGCTCATCCTGCATTGCTTCCACCCAACTTGGTTCTTTGAGAGCATCAAATATTTCTTGGGTTCCTGTTGTGACAGAAAACAGGCAAATAAACATGCTTGCACAAGAGGGGTATCAACCTTCTTGTGTATATTGGCAATAAACCCACCAAGACCTTGATGAGATCTTCTAGTCTGAACTGGAGTCATAATATCACCAATGATTTGAGAAGTGGGGTGATTCTTCATAATGGAAGTGAGAACTCCTCCTTCAAAAAGTCTGGTGTCCTCAACCTCATTCTCCATGTTGCCAATATCTTCTTCATCAGACTCTCTTTCATCAACATGAGGATGAACTTCTTCATACATATTAGAAGGTTCACCTTGTTCAAAAATGGAAGAGAAAAAATGTGTAGAAGTGTTGTCAACGCCTGAACCTTGTTTGTCAGCGCTTGGGCTAACAACGCTTGAACTGTTGTTGTCAACGTCTGAACCATCAACGTCTGAATTGGTCTTGTCAGCGCTAGATTTGCCTTTGTCAGCGCCTGAAGAACCATGCATGTTTGTATCTGGTGGTACTTGGAGACCACCATTGTCTTTACCAGCAGCAGCAGCAGCAAAAGCATCTGTCCAAATGGGAATTGTAACATATTCTTGTATAGGAGATGTCTTTTCTGCTTGTGATCCAACCTTTTCATGAACCTGTGTACCTGAAACATCAAAAACTTGTTCCTCCACAACATTTGAAGTGACCTTCACAATGTCTGGATTAGTGACAGGCATATAATTTAAAGTTCTAGATAAAGGTTCCAAGTCAAACAACCATTTAGGACCACTTTCAGGATCACTAGGTTTATTTTCTAAAAACCTAACATGTACTCTTTCAAGTATACGTTTTTCTTCTTTAAGATAAACCCTACATCCCTTGCTCTGCACTGAATACCCCATTAAGTAGCCTTCATCACCTTTTGCACTAAATTTCCCTAAGGCATCACTAGTATCTAAAACTACTACATGACAACCAAAAGGTCTGAGAAAACCAATATTAGGTTTTCTTCCTCAATGTAACTCATAAGGTGTTTTGTTCTGAATTTTGTTAACCAATACTGTATTTTGAACATAACAAGCTTTATTAACAGCCTCAGCCCAAAAGGCTATAGGAAAATGAGCATCAGCCAACATTGTTCTGGCTGCTTCAGTTAGGGTTCTATTTTTCCTCTCAGCAACCCCATTTTGCTGTGGGGTTCTTGCAATACTAAATTGCCTAGTAATTCCTTTCATGGCCCAGAAATCATCTAGCTTCTTATTCCTAAATTCACCTCCATTATCACTCCTAATCATTTTAACTTCATTGCCAGACCTCTTCTCAATCTGAGTGATAAAATCAATTAGAATATCAACTGAGTCACTCTTCATAGCTAGAAAGAATGTCCAAGTAAACCTAGAAAAGTCATCTGTGATGACAAAGCAATATGACTTACCATTCAAACTTTCTATATTGGTTGGACCAAATAGGTCCATGTGAAGCAAATGAAGAGGTCTAGAACTAGTATGCACCTGTTTGGACTTGAATGAGACCTTGTGTTGCTTGCCTTTAAGACATGCAACACAAGAGTGGTCATTGTGGAAGGCCTTCTCAGGCAAACCATCAACCAAGCCAAGTCTCACAAGCCTATTTATATTTTTAAAATTTATGTGCCCTAGTCTCCTGTGCCACAAATTACTCTCATCTACTGAAGCTTTAGCATAAAAACAAGACATATTATTATTCATTCTAATCCCATTCAGATTCACATTGTATATGTCTTTATGCCTAGGTGTTCTATTCTCAATATATTTCTCATCTGGGATCTTATAATCCTTGCTTAACACCAAACACTCAGTATCAGTAAATAGAACTTTATTCTTGTTATCACAAACTTGTGATACACTAAAAATATTGTAATCAAGTTCTTTTACCAGAAATACGTTTTTAAAACGCAAATTCTTGGTGAGAAGGGTTCCTTTGCCTGTGAGAGTACCATATCCGCCTCCAAAGTAAAACTTATCACCAACCTTTATGGGAGTGAAGTTCGTTAGATAGTCTTCCTTCCCTGTCATGTGCCTTGAGCATCCACTGTCCCAATATCCATAATCATTGACCTGTTTGTGAATGCCCTGCACATAAAGAAAACAAATTAGTTTTCTTTGGGAACCCAAGCCTTAGAAGACTTGGATTCATCTGGTTGTTTAATAAGAACAGACTTAGTTCTCATAACAACCCCATTTTCATCCTTCTTAGGATGAAATACCCAGTTAACCTCAATAGGTTTTGTAATGACCTTTGAAATGTAATTAAACTTGTTGCAGGTCATTGAAATCCCATTATCATTAGGGTTTTGATCTTTCTTGGGTCTCCATGTTAAGCTTGAAGAAGCTTTAGACCCCTTACCTTGTGGTTGCAAATATTTAGGTCTGGTCACATTTCTGTCAGCGTTGGAATTGGTCTTGTCAATGCTGAGATTACCCTTGTCAGCGTTAAACCTAGGGTTTGCAACAGAAACCCATTGCCTATTATACCAAGTGTTTGTCTTTTGAAATGGTCTTTGTCCATGAGTGTTAGACCCTCTAGTAAAGAATGGGGCAGGTCTAATCACTTGTGGACTTTGCAGCACACTAGGTTTGGGTCTGACAACGTTTGACTTCCTAACAACGTTGACTTTGTTCCTGTCACCGCTGAAATTGTTCCTGTCAGCGCTAGCTTTGTGAGCGTTGACACACTTATATGCCAAGTGTGAAAAGCTACCACAAGTGTGACACCCTAGAATCGAGGTTATTAACGTTACCCTAAATTACGCTAAATTTTGAAATTTTTAATAAATTATAATTTCTATACTTATAAGTATTTTGGTTAAAGCCGATGTTCGAGGTTATAATTTTTACATTTGACGTTTTAAGAAGGACGATGACGATTACGATCCCGAGGGATGCCCAATTTCATATAATTTTTGACGATTTATCGATAATGTAATTTTTCGAGAATTTTATTTACGGTTCGTGTTAAGTTGAGTCGGGTGAGTTTTATAGCCTTCCGAGTACATTTAAAGTATCCCAAAAATATTTTGGAGCGTTCGGGAAGATTTCCGACTCCCGTAAAATTTTCAAAATTGACAAATGAGTCGAACCCGCAAAGTTTTGAGGTCGTTTTCTATTTAAGGACAAAAGAAGCCAAATATTGCATTTAAGCCCCTCCCAACCCACCAAAAAGGCCCAAACTTGTCATAAACACAAACACACACAACATTTACAAAAAAAAAATCAAACCCACTCCCTCTCTTGTCTCTCTAAACCGACGGACACCCCCACCACCATCAAAAACCCACCAAAAATCTTCTTCCACTTGATTTTTCAAAAATCTAAGGTTAGACCACACTTAGTTTGGTCATTCCCCACATATTCATGTGCTCAAATCCAACATGCATTGACAAAAATTTTTCAAGATTTTTCCATATGATCCAAATTCGTTTTTGAGGCTAAAAGAGCTAATGCATGTTGATAATTAAGTGTTATGGAAGTATAAACACCATGAAAACCCACCAAAATTAATTTGGTTGTGGTGATTGGGTCACCCAAACCCCATGGCAAAGGGGGTGTTTGGGGAGCCATGGTGGTTGTTGATTTTGCATGTTGTTGTTATGTTTGGTTTGTTGTTTTAGGATGATTCACATAGGTTTTATTACTTGCATGTTCATTTCTTTGATTCTTGATATTGAGATTGGTTGATCAATAGGGGTAGGATGGAAGTTTGATGTTAGGATATGTTTGGGAAGGCTTAGGATGATGTTTAGTGGTGGTTAGAAGTCTTGGAATCGAGTCTAAGCATGTTTTTGGTATGGTCATTTTTAGGCAGAAACATTTGGTCTATTTTAGAAAAATGATTTTTGTTCCAGGTCTTGAAAACTAAATGTAGTGATAGAGGGTTTTTCTAGCTTTAATTTGGTATAAGGTAGAGCCCGTGACTCAAAACGAGCTAAAAGTTATGACATTTTAAAGATCGGGTACCGGGAGACGAGGACTTTCACAATCCGAATTTGTGCAAAGTTTTAGTCAAATCCCGAGGGTCACAAGTATAATTTGGTAAATGGTCAAGGGTCAAAATTTGGTCCCTAACCTGTATAAATGGGTCTATATGTTGACTTAGGTGTCAAAGAAGTCAAAGGTATTTTTCATATAGGTCAAAGTGGTCAAAATTGGTCGAAGCGCAATTTCAGCCCGTAAAATGTAGTCGTGGAAATGAGTTGCGTAACGGGTCGTAAAAGTAAAAACTTTTATCGGGCTTAAAAACATGTTATCTACAGGTCATATAGGATTTTTGGAAATTTTGTCAAATTTTATAAGCACGGTTTAATAAGGTAAAACAGCCCGTACTTTAGTCAAGTACCGGCGAGAACGAGTAAAAATGGACAACGTAACTAATAAGAACGAATGGAATAAAATGAATGATACTTGTTGTTTTGTTTTTGGCGTGAGTTATACTTGTCCTAAGTGACTTGTATATATGTATTTTATACAGTACCGTAAGTATTTAAATGAGATTACTCATTACGCGTTATTTGTGATAGGTGTTGATTTACCCGGGCATCCGTAACATCGTCAGTGATCACTCCTCGAACTACCGACTACTTAATATCTAAGGTGTGAATTTATAGCCTCGCTTATATTATTTCAAATTGTTTTACCCGCGAGGGAAATGCATGCTAGTTTTTAAAAGGAACGTATATCATGAATGATTGTTAGACCCGAAAGTTGCCTTAGAATTGTGTTGAGTACCAAAGTTGCAAAAGTCCCTAAATTCATGAACTATTAACTATTGTCTTGCCCTCGAGTAGGGGGAAATAGCCGCTTATGCAATTTGTAGTACTACGGGGTTAACGACCCAATGCTAGCCGAGAAGCTGTACTTATAGTAAGTTCTGCGGTAGATTATTTTGTATGAGAAATAAGGTATAATTGCAACTGATGCCTTTAGAAGGGGCACTGGTTTCATCTGAATCATGCCGGTATATTTACGCGGGTGATTGAGTTAACGGATTAGTGTCATGAGCTTAAACACAATTGTCAGTATCCTGATTATAGTTTGTTTGATCGACAAGACTATAAATGATCACGAATGGTTTTTATTATATATACGTTCAAATGGATTGTAAAACCTATGAATTCCACTCAACGTTTTCGTTGACCAAATTTTTGGCATGTGTTTCAGGTAACCGCTGAGAAGTAGGATGGAGCATGCATGGGATGGATGTTGTGTGTACGGCTTGGTGTCCGCTTGTTTTTCCCTCCTTTTCTACTTAAACAATCTTTATGTTTAATGTCATGTGGTTGTAAACTGAAGTTTTTGGGGTTGAGATTCATGGGGACCGAAAACGCTAAACTCTGTGCACTATTTGGGGTTGGAAAAACTGTGGACATGTATTATCTAACAATTTTAAATTTCAAGTTTTAAGTCGACGTCTTTTTAGCGTCGTTTGATATATCTTGTGTGCAATGAATACTGTGTAGCACCCATTGTTGTAGTTCCGCTGCGCATAACAATTGTGGGGGTGTTACAACAAGTGTAACAGGCTTTTCTAGACACAACTTTAGGTCTAGAAGAGAAGAAGCCTGTTCCATTATTGCTAACTTGGCTCTTGGGTGACCTAGTATTCCTATACATCTCTGCATACTTAATGCTAGTGATTGGGTTAGTAACCTTAATGGGTGTTGACTCATTGGGACTTTCACATAGCAAGCCACCCTTAACAAACAAAGTAGGGTTAGATTTCTTCCATTCATTCAGGTCAGTCAACTTTTGTTGGTACTCTTCAACTGAAGTGACAACTCTTGGTGGAGGAATGAATTCCTCCTCTTGGAATTCTGGCAAACCAGTCCAAGATAGGTCCTTTTGTTGGACACCATAGAAGTCACCAGCTGGTGGTGGAACCACAGAGTAATCATTCATCCCAATCCCAGTCATGTCCTTAGGATCTCTTTGTTTACTCACACAGTCTCCTAAGGTTTGTGTGGCTCTATCAAATCTTTGAATTTTAAGGCCAACATTATCTTTATTCTTAATGGCCTCATCTAGCTTAGCCTGTAACTCACCATTAACCCTTTCCATGATGTTTCTAATATCCATACTAGCATTTAACTCATGTTTTAAGATATTTATTTTATTTTTTAAGTCAAATTCCATTTTCTTGTATTCAGAAACAGTTTTCTCAGTTTGAGTGAGAGCTAGTTGGTAATTAGACAATTTGCACTTTTCAGTACTCACATCACTTAATAATCTTAACACCTCTTTGTTAAGTTTCTCAGTGTTTAACCTACAACCTTTACTACAAAAAGCATCATTGTATACCTCATTATCAGATGAAGAGGAGGAGTGTGCCATGAGAGCATATTCAACATGCTCTTCTTCTTCAACCTCAGCAACCAAAGCTTTATCCTCTTCCACATTCTTAGCCAGATAGCTCCAATCCCATCCCATACCATCAATTCCTTTAACTGCAACCATGGCTTTAGGATCGTGAGCTTTAACAACTTGACTTGAGGGTTTACCAGCATCAGATCTTCTAGAAGATCTGCATTCCCTCATGAAGTGTCCCATACGATGACAGTTGTAGCATTCAACTTTGATTTATCAAATCCAGCTGTGTCTTTTGCATTGAAGGTCATCTTCTTCTTAAACCTTCTGTTCCACTTGTTTGCTCTTATACTAGCAAGAGCCATGTTCCACTTAATGTCCATCTCTTCCAAGTGCTCATCACTTATCTGCTCAAGGTCCTCATATGTAATCACTAAACCATTGGGCAAAGAAGCAATATAAGCACATACAATATCTAAATCCAAACCAACAGGTTTAACTCTTGGGGAGTCACTTTTGAATGTGTCAACGTCTGAAAAGGAGACGTAGACAGGACTTGTTCCAGCGCTGACACATGATGATCCAGTAACTGGATGCATGTAAGAGTCCTTCTGATTGAATTGACCTTCACTGTGAGAGAAGAAGGCCATATTACTATTGGTAGCCTTGTTTCCATGCTCTAAAAGAGTTTCATCATCCAACAGCCTCAGTTTGTTGTAAATGTCATCAAACGTGGAACTTTTGTAAGTATTATTGGCAAGAATGGATCTTGCCTCAATCTTCCACACCTCACCAAGACTTTTATGAAAAGTAGCATTGATGTCAACATCACCAACTTGTGTCCCCATGAAGGACAATTTGCTTGTAATGTCAAGCAATCTACTTCTCACACTACGCAGCTTCTCATTGGGTTGTGCTTTAAAAACAACATAATCATGCATAAGTTGTTTCTTCTTTTCTTCCCTAGTATCTGCATTACCACCATATGTAACTTCAAGAGCTGCCCAAAGATGCTTAGCAGAATCATAACCTCTATATTTATGCTGGTTCTCTTGTTCCAACGAGAGTTTCAGAATATTTAGGGTTTTCATTTCAACCCTTTTCTTTGCTATGTCATCAGCAGACACAGCTCTACCATCTTCAGGTTTTTCTTTCTTATCTTCTTCAGAACATCCAGCAACCGCTGATCTTTAAGTAATAGCATCAGCAATCTTTTGGGCTTTATCGAATGTGTTTTCATATTCAATGATCTCCCAGAGTGTGTAGTCATAGATCCCTAGATATTGTTCAAAATTGAATTTCCACAATTCAAAGTTGGTTGCATCAAGCATGGGAATCTTGATGTTTGGTAAAGGTGAGGAGGAGGAGGTTATTGTTTCTGACATGATGTTGTTAGGGTTTTTGAGAAAATTAGGGTTTTGGTGATTTTTAGGGTTCTTGTGTTCTTTAAGATCAAAAGTTCCTCAACAAGCTCTGATGCCACTTGTTGATCCCAAACTTAGATCGATTTAGCTTTATGTATACGAGATTAGATCAAGTAATACACTTAGAGAAACCTTTGTATATGCTTATGATAATCTAAGTGTTATGCGGAATTAACACTTAAACAAGAACACACAATGATATAAACAAACTTTCACTTTGATTAATGATATCAAACTTGCTTACAATGAAAGTAGTTTACGAATGAAAACTTATATTAAACATTAACCTAAAGGTCTTCTTTTATAGACATAAGAAGCCTTGTACAATAATCTACGTATCAGCTATTCTAGGTAAAGATAAATATAGAAAATACATTGTTGTTCCTATCTTTACTAGTAGTAATCTAGAATACAATAAACGCGTAGAGTATATCTTCCCATCAGTGCTTGTCTTCAATGTATCAACGCTTGACTTTATCTTGTCAACGCTTGAGCTGTCAGCGCTTGTTTTGCTCCTGTCAACGCTTGTTTTACTCTTGTCAGCGCTCAAGTGATCTTGCCTTAATTTATTCCCAACATTTCCGTACCGCCTATAAGACGCCGATTGGTTGTACACCTTATCGTCTTGTGTACGGGAAAGCATGCCACCTCCCTATCGAGCTGGAACATAAGGCATACTGGGCCTTGAAGTGGGCTAACTTCGACATCAACAAAGCCGGTGATCTTCGCAAGATTCAACTCAACGAGCTACAAGAATTGAGGAATCAAGCTTACGAGAACTCATTGATCTACAAGGAGAAGACCAAGATTATCCATGATTCTAAAATCAAGAACCGAGAGTTCCACGTTGGTGATCAAGTCTTACTCTTTAACTCTCGGTTGAAGATCTTCTCAGGCAAGCTGAAAGCCGCTGGTCTGGTCCATTCACCATCGCCAATGTTTTTCCCTATGGCACCATTGAGCTTTCTCAGCCAAATGGGCCCAACTTTAAGGTGAATGGCCAGCGTTTGAAATTTTACTTTGGTGAGGACATCTCTCATGAGATGATTCCCTCCCTCACCACGTTTCCCTTGAATTAGTTCAGGACCGAGTCAGGCTCGCGACTCGGTAAACAAAAACAAGCGCTCCTCGGGAGGCAACCCGAGTATCTATCCCCCTTTCCTGTTTTTCATCCTAAGTGTAGGGGGAGCTATATAGGTTGCTTGTATTTGGATGGTGATGTGATTACTGGGATAAGTGCACTCTTGGAATCTTTGCAGAATCGTGCTCCCATGTTATCCGCAATACCGGTTCTATCTCTCAACTATCGTGATTCAATTATCTTCATACTCACATTTGAAATTGATCACTTTAGTCGTCCCTTCCTTAGCTTGATTTAACCAACGTGCACAATGTCATAAGTGTAGGGGAGATTTTTCCCACATGCTTAAACATTGAGTACAATGTTTATCTTAAGTGTAGGGGGACTTCTATCGAAGTTTTATGTGACAATCCGTCAATTTATGGTTGATATTTTATTCTCGAATATTATTTAAAAACATTATTTTAATGTTACAATATGAACTCACATATTTTTGGGAAGAAATTTGGATTTACGTCTTGAAGTAGCGTCGACTACGTTTAAACCGGAGGATTCTACGTTACGTGCTTACGTTTACATACACCGTCTTTGGTGACAATCCGACAATTCAAAAAAATAAATTTATCCGTGAATATTATTTTGGAGTTTTAAATTTGAGTTGGTTCATAAACTCACAAATTTACGAGAAGAGATTAGGACTTACGATTTTATTTTAACGTCCTTTACGACTAAACCGGAAACCTTAGGATTACGTATTTACGTTTTTGAACTCCGTTTTTGATGAGACAATTTTTATTGGATTCGTTTTGTGACGGTGATTCATAATTTATAAAAACGTTTTTCGTAAAACGACCCGAGGGCACGCAAATCGAGAAAACTAGAATCGAGAAATACCCGTAAACTAGTGAGATGGGACAAAACACATTGTCCCACCCCACTAGCAAAATGGGACGGCCAACTTGACACCACAACACTTAGGTGGCATCAAGTTTAGCTAAACTTACACAAGTGTAAGCCTTAGCTTACCCTTTAAGCTAACTTTCCACTTAACACATCAAAACTAGATACTTGATTCATTTTACCATTTACCTACATGCAAAAACCACTCAACTCTCTCCCTACACTCTCTCTTTGCCGTCCCATATTCATCATCCAACACCACCATTGATCAAAATCAACCACAAAATCCTATGTTATTTCTACCTATGTTGAAGCCCTCTTAAAACTCTCTTGAATGGTGGTGATTATAACATCCAAGGAGGAGTATACATGGTGTCTTGGGGCTGATTTTCCACAAGGAGTTCATGGATCATGGTGGTCTTGAAGATGGTCTTGGCTATGCACAAGTTTCACCATCAAAATCCATGTTTTGATCACAACCTACATCATCATGGTGGTATAAAGATTGTCCTCCTCAACTTCTTGTTATTTTGATTATGTAAACATGTATTTTATTTCCTATTGTATATATTTATGATGATTATATGATGATAAAAATGTTATGTGGGGATTTGTTGTTGATAATCATGGATAAAAAGATGAAAAACTATAAGTAAAAATGGGTAAATCTTGTTTAAATAATAGGCTGTATAAAAACAGTAAAGAACCATATGGTAAACTGATAAAATTGCATGGTTTGATCCATTTACAGTAAGTAGATGATGTTATACACATGTGAGAGTTGGCCATGCAATGGAATCATTGTAATGAGTGAGATATGATCAAAACAAGTTTAAGATACAAATCTGAAGTTACTGTTTTGGACGATTTTTAGAAAATACTTAAAGGATGATTCAACAGTAGCTATAGAAGAGTTAAATATAGCACATATCATTTAGTTTATGTGATAAAAATTTGAGCTTCTATCTCCATATAGAACTCAAGATATAGCAGTTTTGGTGAAAGTAAAGATAAAAATCAGATTTTTGGAAATTAAAAGTATAATAATATTATATAAGCACTCAAGATTATATTGTATAAAATGTAAAGTTAAAACGCACTAACTCATGAATTTTATTTATATAAATATGTTAAACGTTAATTAAATGGGTAAATTATATAAATGGTGGAAAAATAATATTTATAAGTAATAAAAACTATAAACTTGATTTTTACGACTTTTTCGGCTATTGCCGTAAAATTAACGTTTTTGTTAAATAAAACTTAGATGGTTGGACCCGTCTAATGAAAACTTTATAAAACTTATATACTGATATATAGACAAGTATAACAAGTAAAAACCGATAAAACCCGAACTTTAGGGCATACGGACATTAACAAGCTAAGTAAACATATTGGACTAATACTTGGACTAATAATTGGACTAAATAAGATATAAACTTGTAAAAAGAAATTATTGGGCTTAACCCATTTGGGCCCAACATGGAAAGTATACATACTGATAAAATAAGTATAACAAGGATTAAAACAAGTTAAGGAACTTATAATATGTTTATTGGACATAAAACACGAAAATGGGTAAAACTAGTAAACTAGTATAAAAGTTATCGACATATAACACTTAAATGAGTAAATGAGGATATGTAAACCCACTTGATCATCATATATATATAATCATCATATGTATACATAATTGGTATGTTTATAAAGTCATTGGACAAACGTCTAAGACCGAGTATTATTTGTCTAGGTTTCCGTGATTGAAGCACGTACCGTACGTCTGAATTACCGATAACCCGCCTTCCCACATCAACGTGAGTTCATATCCTCGCACTCTTTTAAATGTTTTATAAATGCTTTATAAACCCGCGAGGGAGATAACATGTTAGTTTTTATAAAAGTTTGGACACCATTTGTCCCGATTGTTTGTTTATTGATGTTGGACCCGAATGATTGAATGACCCGATTGTATGACCCGATAAATGATTAATGGACCCGATAGATGAAATCAAATGGATTATTAAAGTTAGGTTATGTCACTAAAAGTCCCATTAGCATGAATTGTGAACTACCGGGAGTTGGTAGACGCTTATGCATTTAATAGTACTATTTGGGGACGATCACCCCAGTTCGCGCCTTGACGGTTGATCCCCGTCGTGCCACATTGATTGGTAAGCGAATTAATGTATGAGAAGATTTCAATAGCGTGACCTTTGTGACGACACGCTACTTTAGATGGGCAAAATTTGTATCGGGTTAGCTACCCGTTTTGGTTTTAGTAAGGTAACAATGTCATGCGGCTTATAATAATCCAATCACCAAAATATTACTAGACGCTCCGAATTACGAAGTATTGCCTGACTAGCAATACTGGGTCATACTATTGATATTATGTTCGTGTTTTGGTTTTCATAACCGTATTCATATAACGATTTTTATTTGCATACAACGTTATAAGACGTATTGTATGATGTTTTTACGACATTGGCTCGTATAATGATTTTAAGGCAAATGCCTATATTATGATTTTCGATAAAGATTTGTATAAAATGATTTTGGCTATTTTATGGCCTATCAAAATGATTTGTACAAGATGATTTTCAGTAATAATTTTATACTGATATTATATTGATGGATTTTATTAAACTCTATGAATTCACTCGGCGTTATCGCTGACCTTTTCTTTTAACATGTTTTATCTCAGGTACTTGAAGGTAATTCTCGGGAAGACAACAAGAATTCATGGCCCGCACTTAAACAACATTTTTCCATTCAAATAATTTGTAAAACTTTGTATGAAATATAATGACTTGGGACCGATGTAACTTTGATATTTATGAATGGAAATGCTTTTATTATTAAACGACGCGATTTTTATGCGTTGTCTATGATGTGAGTAATGTGCTATCCCGTAACACCAACGAGTCTTCCGCTGTACTAAGTTGTATAAATTTGGGGGTGTTACAGTTTGGTACCAGAGCTCTCGTTATATAGAACGAAAAATTTTTAAAACTAAAGGTTTTGAATAAAACATTTCAAAATCTTTTTACTAAAAACATTTTTCTAAAATGTCTAAAAATCTTTTGACTATAACGGTGCCGAAGAATTCCCGAGTTACCGACAAGGCCAGACTGAGAAGTGTTATTTTAATATATATATAACTTGGATTATATATATATATATATGATGTAATTTTATTACATGATTGTTTGATGATTATTTTGATATTTATACGATGTATTTATACGACGTAGATTGTCACAAGTAACCCTAAATCCCCTAGTAAATTAATCGAAGCTATTCTCGTAGAAATTCTAGCTATCCTAGATCTAAAACCAAGTTGTGGATATTTATGATCCCAACAAATGGTTAATATTCGTAGAAATGTAGATATTAGTTGATTATGATATTGAAGAAGAATTGGCGAGATTAAGACTGATATCGATGTCATGACGATCTTTCCTCATAAAGTGGAGTTTGACAAAACGTTATCACCTGGAAAGATGTCATCTGATTCGTTGTCATCCAATTCTTAAATTGAAATCGAAAGGGTGAATGTTGCCCTTGAGGCTGTTATTGGAGCCATTACCCAAAAGCCTCATGCCACTAATACCTTTCCGAGAAGTCTAAGTTGAATGATCAAGTCATTTTATATTAATGACTCATTTGATAATTGTTGTTGTAAGAGCTAATAGGATTGGAAATTAAGTGTTGATTCATATTGAGATTGTATTGCCTTTACAAGGCCGAAGAATAAGGTTGTAAGTATTGGAAAATAAGGTAGGATGTCGAATTGAGTATAAAATTGGTTGAAACTTGGATAAAGTAAAATTTAACTTGATTGGAATATGAGATTGTTAAGAAGAAGTCGTTAAGTTTTGTGATTGAATTATAAGGTTTTAATTGATTGTAGGTTTGTGTTAAGGGTTGTTCCTAGGCCATTGTCCACTAATGAGGATGCCCAGTGTCCAAGAAATTAATTGAAGAAATCTTCTTCTGAATTGAGACCGATGGATCTTCTGGGACATGTGGAACACCTAATGACTCTTGTAGATTAGTATTCATTGTGGTATCTTTTAAAAATCCCTAACTTAACTGAGATATCAGTTAGTAGGATGAGTTCTGAGAATTGTATGACATAGTGACACGTAATGTGTTACGGTACAATTTTGACTTGTTTGTGATTAATGAAAAGACTACCTTTGATTGCTAAATTCTACATGTATCGATGTTATCTATCATTTATTGCTTCATCCTAATGTTCGCATTAGTGATGCAATCATTGAACAAGTACTCATCTCGATTTGAGTTGCGTTATGGATTATTCTTTTTGAGGTGCCATCAAGATCATGAACCTCATGATTAATTGGCTAAGCTCATTTCCTATCATATCGTAGTTAATTCTTGGTGAACAAGCTTTCATCACTCTTTTGCAGATCACACATTGTTTTTATAAAGTTAAAACGATATCCTTTGAGAAAATTTAATTTTCATCACGAAAAGGATTATTCAAAATGAGATTTATAAGTAATTGTTATCGAATGAAGTTGTTTATAAAACACTTTGGAAAGACTTAATTGTTTTCATAACAAAGAAAATCTTTGTAAATTTATTCTTGATTCTTATTTAAGAATTAAGCATGAAAGGGTTTTTATTATAAACATGATGATAAAACTTTGACGAACTGAGTATTGCATCGTTAATCTTGAAATTGTATATAGTTGCGCGCCTACATACAATTTGGAATGGACTATGCAAGACTGATTAGTAGTCACCATAAAATTAATGAATAAACACTACATTTTCATTGAAGATTGTGAAAAATTAAATTTTATAAGATCTGCAAGAAGTGAAAAATAAGGACACAATGTTAGGGACACCTACATATGTGCCTGTAGCATCTATTCTTCTGAGTCGAATTTACTCATCTGTGGAAATTGTCTTATTTGACAATTGACAATTCCTTTCTTGTCCAATTCTCCCGTAGTGAGATTCTTAGGAAAAGTATCTGATTACCGAGTGTTGATACCCGATTGGATGTATTGACGTTCTTATCATTTCTTATGATTTGATTTCATTTGAATGACCTGGGTAACGATCCGAGGAGCTTTCGAATGCCTACTCAAATTATGAAAACATGGGATATATTCATATTCGTTAAATGTTTTCGTCTGTATCTGATTTGAAATTCTCTCGCATAGATTATGCGTTGACCTTACTCTTGTAATAGTAGTTGTGTCTCCAAATATCCTTGAAATTATGGAAGATCATGAGTTATTATCCGTCTTTTAAGAAGTTCACATCTTATCGACGGCAATGAAACTGGAAAGTTGATAGTGCCAGTAGAATGGATTGATTGATTATGACATGACGACATTGTCTTAATTGATGGGAAATCGAATAGAATTCCCCTAAACGATAAGATGTTGATTATCAAAAGTGAACTAAATAATTCTTGACGGATGATCATATCCTGTATTTAGACTTGAGATTATATTGTGATTGGTTGTGAATTAGTAATAGATATTATAATCTAGAAAGAACATAATATGAATTTATTAAAAGATGTTTCGGTTATCTGAAACTTTAGGAAGTATTTGTTGATGAATTACCTAGACTTTCGCCATTAAGGCAAGTTGAAACTGGTATTGATTATATTTCCGGTGCTGCACTTGTGGCTTGTGCACTGTACGTCAGCACCATCTGAATTAAAGGAATTACCGTACAACTGAAAAAGTTGTCGGAGAAAGATTCTATTATACCAAGCCTGTCATCCTGAAGAGCTATGGTGTTATCTTTCCTTATGTTTATAGATTACTGTGACTGAGTAAATTGACAATCGAAAACGATATCCATAACTCGAAATGGAAGAATTGTTCGATCATTTACAAGGTTCTAGCAAATTTGATCCATAGCATGGTTATCATCAACTTCGAATCCGCGAAGAAGATTATCTATTCCAATCACTACATCCGGTGCTTGTAATGAACATTATGAGTTCCACGTGATGTCGTTTGGATTGACCAATGCACATGTAGTATTCATAAATTTGGTGAATCACGTGTGTAGACTGTAATTTGATAATTACATGCTTGTAATCATTAGTGACTATATGTTTGTTTATAAGAATAAGAATGAGATAATAATTATTTATAAATTGACCTGAATTGGTTAAATAATGAAAACCTATACCTTAAATATTTAACATATGATTAAGGACTTAATCCTTTACATAAAATGACCGTTGGATTAATAATGGTAAGGTGTATGCATATAGACTCTTCAAAAGTTAAGAGCCCTTTTAAGACTTTGGATTTTACCGAAAAGAAATGGAAATATGTTTTGACGAATGTTTTAACAAAGGATTTTTAGGGATTATTCCCTTATACACAAACCATTTAACTAAACTTCTGTTTAGGGGTAAATGTTTGTGTATACTTCTAGACAACTTAAGAAGGATTGAGGAAACCATTTAAATCATAACTTGAAATTTGAAACAACAAATTTTGCTTTTCAACTAAGAAAATTTTGACTAAAGTGTAAACAAAGGTTTTTCGAACATTTACGAAATCTTATTAATTATTTTTGATAAATCAGCAAAAATAGTGGTTAATTAAATTCAAATTTGTTTTGAACATTTTATTATAATTGGTCGTACTAAGAAATTTAAATTTTTTACGTTTACGCCTCATAAAAATTAACTAATAATTAATTAATTACTTATAATAATTATCGACGCTTTAGACAACGGATTGAGTAAAACGGATAAAAATGATAGATGAGACGAAACTGAAACTTAGAAAATATGAAGAAAGTTGAACGTAAATACGGACGCATAATATAGAAAGAATATCTGAGTGAATTGTGGACATGATAATTATAACATTATGAGAAGTGAATATAGATACTGACATACTATATAAAAAGGATAAAGAACCAATTAGGACATGTTCCTTAATAATGAAGGTGCAAAATAAATTGCCGAGCAATATAAAAATAAACAATGTTTGTAAAAAGGATAATATAAATAGTGAAGAGGTTCGCGGCTAATGTGAACCATTAAAAATTTAGAAGCCGATAACGTTAAATATTTTAAAGACCACTTATGATTGTCTAAATGTGGAAGATTGTGAGATATAGTTATGTTGGAATTTGTAAGTATAAGTATTCTATTTAAGTCGTTTTATGACTAAATGTATCTTTGTCTGAAGAGGTTGTACTAATGGCAATTATGAAGGCTGACATCGCCTCATACATTAGTAAACATCTAGCTATTGCAAAGGTCAGCATCTGAATTTGATTCGATTTGGGTCATCGTCGACAGACTGACCAAATCTGCTAATATCATTCTCGTTAATGATAAAGGCAAAAGAGTTGTGTAAACATAGCGTGCCTGTATCGATCATCTATATCAAGATCCTCGCTTCGCATCGAATTTCTAGAGATTTTCTCAGAAATCAATAAGAACGAACCTTGATGAGAGTACTATGTACCATCCCAAATCGAAGGGACGAGGTAAAGTAACGATACAAAGTAATATAAGTGCTGTTTTATGTTTGAATGATTGATCTTTGGTGATAGACTGTAAAATCGTTTTCCTTTGGAGAGATTATCATTGATAATCATCATATTAGGATCGAGATCGAATCTTGTTAGGATCTAAATATTAGAGCATCTGTAAGCAGGAGTTGAGATGAAGACATCCGACATACACCCACTGTGAGTTGGACATGTCTTTTAGGTTTAAGGTTTCCTAAGATGGCGAACCTAACCTTGCAAAAATACCCGGCCCGCGAGATCTGAAATGATTGTTAAAATTAGTATCTGATTATTTACAGCTGGTAGTGGGCAGGAGGTTAAGTGAATGTGGAATGTAGATCTTGAAGTGCCAAAGGGGTAGCGAAGTTATGCCACAATTTTTAACCTTGGAAAAATAAATTCATGATCTGACAAATCATGGGATATAAGTCCTCGTTGTTTGGGACCATTGAGATGATGTAAAAGTTGGGATTGAAAGGCATATAAGTTGGATCTACCCAAGGACTTCAAAGACTGCGTGAATTATGTTTCGTAAATCGAACTTGATGGAATATCTATCAAGTGAAAATCTGATTGTTCTTAGTAAAGCTTAGATCGGAGAAAATTTGCATTCATCAGAAACCCGTGAACATCATGGATAGAGAAAGTAAGTCAACATTAAGCCTGATCTTATTTCCGTAGTTATGTATGATGAAACTCGCGTATTATAATGAATTACACTTGTGAGAAAAGACCGAATGTGGAGGAAATACCCACATGGCTTTAACTCTATAAGAAGCGAGTAGTAAGATGATCTTTGAGGACAAAGATCCTGTTTAGGGGTAAATGCTGTGACAATCCGTCAATTTATGGTTGATATTTTATTCTTGAATATTATTTAAAAACATTATTTTAATGTTACAATATGAACTCACATATTTTTGGGAAGAAATTTGGATTTACGTCTTGAAGTAGCGTCGACTACGTTTAAACCGGAGGATTCTACGTTACGTGCTTACGTTTACATACACCGTCTTTGGTGACAGTCCGACAATTCAAAAAAATAAATTTATCCGTGAATATTATTTTGGAGTTTTAAATTTGAGTTGGTTCATAAACTCACAAATTTACGAGAAGAGATTAGGACTTACAATTTTATTTTAACGTCCTTTACGACTAAACCGGAAACCTTAGGATTACGTATTTACGTTTTTGAACTCCGTTTTTGATGAGACAATTTTTATTGGATTCGTTTTGTGACGGTGATTCATAATTTATAAAAACGTTTTTCGTAAAACGACCCGAGGGCACGCAAATCGAGAAAACTAGAATCGAGAAATACCCGTAAACTAGTGAGATGGGACAAAACACATTGTCCCACCCCACTAGCAAAATGGGACGGCCAACTTGACACCACAACACTTAGGTGGCATCAAGTTTAGCTAAACTTACACAAGTGTAAGCCTTAGCTTACCCTTTAAGCTAACTTTCCACTTAACACATCAAAACTAGATACTTGTTTCATTTTACCATTTACCTACATGCAAAAACCACTCAACTCTCTCCCTACACTCTCTCTTTGCCGTCCCATATTCATCATCCAACACCACCATTGATCAAAATCAACCACAAAATCCTATGTTATTTCTACCTATGTTGAAGCCCTCTTAAAGCTCTCTTGAATGGTGGTGATTATAACATCCAAGGAGGAGTATACATGGTGTCTTGGGGCTGATTTTCCACAAGGAGTTCATGGAGCATGGTGGTCTTGAAGATGGTCTTGGCTATGCACAAGTTTCACCATCAAAATCCATGTTTTGATCACAACCTACATCATCATGGTGGTATAAAGATTGTCCTCCTCAACTTCTTGTTATTTTGATTATGTAAACATGTATTTTATTTCCTATTGTATATATTTATGATGATTATATGATGATAAAAATGTTATGTGGGGATTTGTTGTTGATAATCATGGATAAAAAGATGAAAAACTATAAGTAAAAATGGGTAAATCTTGTTTAAATAATAGGCTGTATAAAAACAGTAAAGAACCATATGGTAAACTGATAAAATTGCATGGTTTGATCCATTTACAGTAAGTAGATGATGTTATACACATGTGAGAGTTGGCCATGCAATGGAATCATTGTAATGAGTGAGATATGATCAAAACAAGTTTAAGATACAAATCTGAAGTTACTGTTTTGGACGATTTTTAGAAAATACTTAAAGATGATTCAACAGTAGCTATAGAAGAGTTAAATATAGCACATATCATGTAGTTTATGTGATAAAAATTTGAGCTTCTATCTCCATATAGAACTCAAGATATAGCAGTTTTGGTGAAAGTAAAGATAAAAATTAGATTTTTGGAAATTAAAAGTATAATAATATTATATAAGCACTCAAGATTATATTGTATAAAATGTAAAGTTAAAACGCACTAACTCATGAATTTTATTTATATAAATATGTTAAAGGTTAATTAAATGGGTAAATTATATAAATGGTGGAAAAATAATATTTATAAGTAATAAAAACTATAAACTTGATTTTTACGACTTTTTCGGCTATTGCCGTAAAATTAACGTTTTTGTTAAATAAAACTTAGATGGTTGGACCCGTCTAATGAAAACTTTATAAAACTTATATACTGATATATAGACAAGTATAACAAGTAAAAACCGATAAAACCCGAACTTTAGGGCATACGGACATTAACAAGCTAAGTAAACATATTGGACTAATACTTGGACTAATAATTGGACTAAATAAGATATAAACTTGTAAAAAGAAATTATTGGGCTTAACCCATTTGGGCCCAACATGGAAAGTATACATACTGATAAAATAAGTATAACAAGGATTAAAACAAGTTAAGGAACTTATAATATGTTTATTGGACATAAAACACGAAAATGGGTAAAACTAGTAAACTAGTATAAAAGTTATCGACATATAACACTAAAATGAGTAAATGAGGATATGTAAACCCACTTGATCATCATATATATATAATCATCATATGTATACATAATTGGTATTTTTATAAAGTCATTGGACAAACGTCTAAGACCGAGTATTATTTGTCTAGGTTTCCGTGATTGAAGCACGTACCGTACGTCTGAATTGCCGATAACCCGCCTTCCCACATCAGCGTGAGTTCATAGCCTCGCACTCTTTTAAATGTTTTATAAATGCTTTATAAACCCGCGAGGGAGATAACATGTTAGTTTTTATAAAAGTTTGGACACCATTTGTCCCGATTGTTTGTTTATTGATTTTGGACCCGAATGATTGAATGACCCGATTGTATGACCCGATAAATGATTAATGGACCCGATAGATGAAATCAAATGGATTATTAAAGTTAGGTTATGTCACTAAAAGTCCCATTAGCATGAATTGTGAACTACCGGGAGTTGGTAGACGCTTATGCATTTAATAGTACTATTTGGGGACGATCACCCCAGTTCGCGCCTTGACGGTTGATCCCCGTCGTGCCACATTGATTGGTAAGCGAATTAATGTATGAGAAGATTTCAATAGCGTGACCTTTGTGACGACACGCTACTTTAGATGGGCAAAATTTGTATCGGGTTAGCTACCCGTTTTGGTTTTAGTAAGGTAACAATGTCATGCGGCTTATAATAATCCAATCACCAAAATATTACTAGACGCTCCGAATTACGAAGTATTGCCTGACTAGCAATACTGGGTCATACTATTGATATTATGTTCGTGTTTTGGTTTTCATAACCGTATTCATATAACGATTTTTATTTGCATACAACGTTATAAGACGTATTGTATGATGTTTTTACGACATTGGCTCGTATAATGATTTTAAGGCAAATGCCTATATTATGATTTTCGATAAAGATTTGTATAAAATGATTTTGGCTATTTTATGGCCTATCAAAATGATTTGTACAAGATGATTTTCAGTAATAATTTTATACTGATATTATATTGATGGATTTTATTAAACTCTATGAATTCACTCGGCGTTATCGCTGACCTTTTCTTTTAACATGTTTTATCTCAGGTACTTGAAGGTAATTCTCGGGAAGACAACAAGAATTCATGGCCCGCACTTAAACAACATTTTTCCATTCAAATAATTTGTAAAACTTTGTATGAAATATAATGACTTGGGACCGATGTAACTTTGATATTTATGAATGGAAATGCTTTTATTATTAAACGACGCGATTTTTATGCGTTGTCTATGATGTGAGTAATGTGATATCCCGTAACACCAACGAGTCTTCCGCTGTACTAAGTTGTATAAATTTGGGGGTGTTACATTTTAAGTGGACTTTTCCATTAAAATGCCTTCATTTAACCGGAAAATCATCTTTTTCAGCATTTTTCAAAATTTTATTTAACTTTGGCCATTTTGTCGTAATTTTTAAATTTTTATCGTTGCTTTCATATGTATATATCCAACAATAAAGTTAAAAATATTAATAAAGTGGTGTAGCTAGTTTTGAATCTTTGACATATTAGGCCCGTTGCGATTATTTTGACTCAACCCGAATAGACTTGTCTAAGTTTATTCTAGCTAGTATCCTTAACCATGTAGACCTTAATTGGTTTATTAGGCTAAGCATCCACGAGTCTCATTACTTGAGATTTTAAATTGTGGAGGACGAGAAATGATAGAGTCAATTATAAGTCGGTATTCTTGCACAAGCTCACTTGGTGTAGTTATTTGCCTATTCTCCCATCACTTGCTAATAATTTATCTGCAATAAGTAAGGTTGTACGATTTGAAAGGTTACTTTGCTTCTAGCCCAAGATCGTTTAAAAGTTGCTCGGTAATGATAAGAGTTCATAGCCAAGGCATAACTTATGAAGCGGGGCGCGAAGATTGGCGAGTCCAAAAAGGCCCTAACAAGGCATGAGGATTCCATTTTATTGCTAAAGATCCAAGGTGATGTGAAAAGCATTATTCCCAAAATCAATATGAAGGATCAAGACTAACGACGAAAAGCAATCAACTCCCATAAAGATCATGGAGAAGTCTATCCGAAAAGACCCTAACAAGGTATGAGGATAAATAGATCCAAGTCCGAAAAGGAGGCGGATCGTTGTATCTCAAAATCCCAATTAGAGATTGATGAAATAATCATGAAGTCGTGGTCAACAAAGTTGGAGTACACCTCAAAAGTCTCCAAGTGAAGAACTCTATTAACGAAGAGAAGACCATTATCTCAAGCACGTCTCTCAAGATATGAAGTATGAAGTACATGCCAAATATCGGCCCAAGAAAGGTCTCAAATCGTGAACCGAGTTATGCCAAGATATGAACTTTTTGATATCCCGAGAAGCAGTTTTAGGAGATTTTGTCCTTTAGCTAACTATTGATCAAATCGTCCTACTTTGCTTTCAGCCTAAATAATCTATCGAAATAAGTCCAAAAATGCATCTTCATGATCATTCTAAGACAAAAATAAAATATAAGAGATACACCTAGGAATAAGGGAGTTTAAGAATATAATTAAGCCATGTGTGTAAGTGTTTGAATTGCTAACTTATAATAACAATGACTCGTTTTTAAGCTTAGTTTGGGGAACGTGAAACTTGAGGGTGATAAATCTTCGCAGCACCAAAGCCCTAATGTAAGTCCTTGATCTCTTTGCAAGTTATTTCCATATAGCTATTTTCAAGTGAAAATGGTTTCTATCCTTTTGTCTCCTTTAAAGTTTTTAATTTCTCTTAGTATTTAAATTTTTGTTTAGTAGTATTTTAATAAGGCCAAGGTTGATTGATTATGAGAAAGTGTAAATTTGCTTTATCACTAAGCATTGCATGAGGGCATGGCAATGGTTAAGTGTAGGGGATTTGATAGGTGTGAAAATACGCATCCTTTTACCACTTATTTCTTGCTAAAACAAGACCAAAACGCGTATTTAATGTCATTTGTTTGGAATTATGCGTGGTTTGTGTGTTTGTTGTGTTTTCCGTGCCAACCGGATAAATATTGGAGAAAACATGGGATTGCACGGGTTTTATCGAGGAAAAAGACGAAAAGATGAAGTCCATAGTCCAAGAGATGCAAAAGATTTGAAGTCAATGGGCCTATTTGAAGATTTATCGAAGAAAAGGACCAAAGACGGAAGATTTACCTATGTCGAAGAAACTCAAGTCTATTAAATGAAGAAATTAAAAGACGAGTTGAATTTATTCATCGACAAATCCCGAATCGAAATCGAAAACGTCAACTTTTCTGAAAAGACGAGAAGACAAAAAGAAAGGAAGAAAGCCCACTCACCAACCAAGGGAGAAGCCTATAAATACTCCTCCCATTCACAAATTTCCACTAGTCTATTTCTGTTACATTTTTCTCCGAGTTCTTAGGAACCATCTCCCTTAAGGAGTGGTTTTCATTTTTCTTTGATTTCTTCCAGTCTTGTAAGTTTAACCTTTCCACTTTGTTTATTGAATCCTAAATCATTAATACAAGTTTACTTTTAATCTTTCCATCATCTTGTTCTTCATCTCTTTATGATTCAAAGTTCTTAAGTTTTATTTTATTGGTTTGATCATAAAAAGTAAGTGGGTTTTGCGATTTTTGGTGTTTTGAATTGATGTTTACCTTAGGTAAATGATTAGTTGTGAAATTGGTTTATGTTTTGATTAAAACTAGGTAAAATTTTGTGTTAAATTTGTGTTTCAGTCGTTCCCTGTTCTTCGCACCATCATCTTGCCCAGATTCCGGATAAGGGGATCTGTGGGTTTTCTGTTGGTTCGGAATATCCATATATTCCGGATCAAGGCTTTGATAGTGTTGTTTACTCGGAATGTAAAATTATTCCGCATAGAGTTTATGTCAAAATTATTCCGCATAGGCTTTCTTATAAAATTATTCCGCATAGGCTTTCTTTTCGAAATATTCCGCATAAGGTTTCTGTTGAAAACATTCCGCATAGGGTCTCTTTTTATAAGTATTCCGCATAAGGGTTTCTGTTAAAATATTCCGCATAGCACAAATGTTCCGCATAACCGAAATATTCCGAGTAGCATAAAATATTCCGCATAGCCGTACTTCCTAAAATATTCCGCATAGCACAATGTTCCGGATAAGCTCAACATTCCGCATAAGCCAATTATTCAGCATAAGAGATTTATTCCGAGTAGATTTAACATTCCGAGTAAGGCAAAATATTCCGGATAGCCATTATTCCGAATAAGGTAAAATTCCAGTTTTATTCCAGTTTTTTCCAGTTTTAAATTCTAGCTTTATTTTTATTCTCAGTAATTGCTTTTAGTTTAATTTTATTATTTCTAGCACTTACCATTTTAGTAGATTTAGACCAAAGCTCCCCCTTTTAGTCACCAATTACAACGATTCCACTTTTCACCGTGATCAATTCGAGAAGATACCGAGAACGAAACAACGACATATATCAATTGGTACGAGCAACGCAAAGAAAGATCTTGCAAAATCAAAACCTTTTTATTAACCAACCAAAAGTCAGTTATTAGTTGTTCATTCAGAAACGAGGTAAAGATATGATTATGGTACAAATATATGTTGATGATATTATATTTGTTGCCTCGACCCAAACCTTATCCGACGAGTTTAGGAAACTCATGTCTTCCAAGTTTAAGATGTCAATGATGGGCAAGGTATCATTCTTCTTAGGTCTTCAGATATCTCAGAGTCCCAGAGGCATCTTTATCAATCAATCCAATTATGCCCTTGAATCGCTTAAGAAATATAAGATGGAATCTTGCGACCCCATGGATACTCCAATGGTGGAACAAACTAAGCTTGATGCAGATCCACTTGGAGTTTCCGTTGATCCGACTCTTTTTCGTGTAATGATCGGTACTCTTCTGTATATCACAGCTAGTCGACCTGATCTTCAGTTTGCTATATGCATGTGTGATCGGTATCAAACTAGGCCTACTGACTTACACTTAACTACTGTTAAACGGATCTTTCGATATCTTAAAGGAACCATTAATCAGGGACTTTGGTATTCGAAGGACTCTTCCATTGCACTAATGGCATATGCAGATGCGGATCACGCAAGTTGTCAAGATACACGGCGTAGCACGAGTGGAACTTTGCAACTACTAGGAGATCGACTAATCAGTTGGGCATCGAAAAGGTAGAAAAGTGCTACAATTTCAAGTATGAAAGCGGAATACATAGCTATGTCCGGTTGCTGTGCTCAAATTCTTTGGATGATATCGCAATTAACCGACTATGGTCAAGGTTTCAACAAAATTCTGATGTACTGTGACAACAAGAGTGCAATTGGCTTACGCTGCAACAACGTTCAATTCTCCCGGTCGAAGCACATTGACATTCGCTACCACTTCATCAAGGAGCAAGTGGAAAATGGAGTAATCGAGCTTTACTTTGTCCGATCTGAGTATCAATTGGCGGATATTTTCATGAAGGCTTTAGATCGCGCTCGAAAGGAATTTTTGGCCGACAAGCTAGGAATGAGAACTTTCTCGCCTGAGACTCTATAGGAACTGGCAGATGAAGCAAAAGAATAGTGGTGGTAAACTATTCTCTGTATCCTTGGTGATCATTCGTATATATTGTTTATATTTTTATCCACAAAATAGAAAAATGTAAAACAATATAAAAACCATAAAAATTGAATAATTCATAAAAATCCAAAAATATTTTTACTTTATTTTTCAAAGGCATGTCTTTTGGTACGATAATATTTACGGCCTTAGAAATGTCGATTAATATTGACACGGCGCCATAAATAGAGTTCGTACAAAAGTTGTAAGTATTTCATAAAACATGCCCTCATGGCTTGTAGTTATTTCAGACTACAACCCGGTTTTCATATTAAAGTCAAGTATTTCTTATGAAAGCTTTGGTTCACAACGGGAATTCATTTTCTCGGGCAAGGTTTACTTTAAAACCTTGTAAGGGATCAAGTTTACTTTATAACTTGGTCTAACACAAATCTATGTACGCTTCAGTGCATTTATTTGTTAAAACAAGAGAAGTCTTGTTTTCATGAAGTTATCATCTCTACAACCATAGCTATCTACAATTGGTATATACATACTGGACGATGCGACTACTCAACCGACGACTACAACTCTTTTAATAGAACACGGGTCCACAATTGAGGGGGAGCAATTGTCAAGCATTCAGAATCTTCGATGCCGAACGTGCCAAGCTCACTAACTGGTGTCAAGACAACAATAACAATCGTACACGTGGTGTAAAGAGATGACTTCAGACATGACGAGGCGACCAACATATGCTGACAAGAACCATTTGATCTTATCATATTATGTTCTCATCAATCAGGTCCAACCTTGTCAATTTTTTCTAATATGGTGAATATGTGATCATGTTACAAATCGGTATCATATCTCATACATTCGATATCATGAAGATAAAATGGACTTGCATTTTTCTTCCAAAAACCGTTGTTAAAACTTATGAAAAAGAGATTTTGTGTATCCTTTTTTATTTCTATTATCGTTCCTCGACTCACCCGAATTGATTTCCAATTAACGTATCGACTTAACTTTGTTTTTGGTAAACGAATATATTTTAGTATTTTAAACTAATCTATTTAAAATTAATTCTAATAAAAACTTAAAATAAAACTATTTTAAAGCTTAAACAAAATTTAAAACTGATTTAATCAAAATAAAAGCTTTTAAAGCAATCTATTTTTAAACAAAACTAACTAAATTTAAATAAGAATTCAAATCTATATTTAATCATTAAAAACTATTTAAAAATTATGATAGAAATTTAAATAAAATATTTTTTTTAATATTTTTATTTTTAAAACTGTATTAAAGTTAATTTATATAAAACTTTTTAAATTTAAATCTAAAACTTTGTATATAAAATTTAATTAAACAAATCTACCCAAGTAAATTAGCCTATATTAATTTAACGTTGAGAAAAGAAACACAAAAACAAGTCCTAGACTACTGGTAAGACGTTAGGCTGATGTACGAGGGGTCCAGGGATCGAATCCCTGGAGAGACGAAATTTTCTATTAATTTAATTTTTTTTTTAGCTTTCGATTTCTGGAATTTTTATACTCAGAAAGCAAATCAAATAAACCATCAGCAATTTAGAAGGAAATAAGGAAACAGAAGAAAAGCATGTAAACAGATTAGAGCAATAAGCAGAGATTACGAATTCCAAAAGAGTTATAAAAACAGATAAGCAAATATAAGCTACTAAGATAAAAACACTAAAATAAGCAATCCAGACAAATGATAAACAAAAGATGAAAATAAGCAAAAGAAAATGAACCGATTTAAACAATTAAGCAAAACTAGTATAAATCTAAAGTAGATTACAAAACTATATTAAAACTTAAACAAACTTATTCTAAAAAGCTGATGAGTCTAATAAGCATAAGCAAATCCAACAACTAGCACTAACCAAATGAAACTAACTAAAATAAGCATTCCTAAACAATATGAAAACCTAACAGAAACTTAAACATTAAACATAAGCCAATTTAATCAAACTACAATAATAAATAAAAAAATAAAAGAGAATGAAGAACCTGAGATGACAACCGTTGGGTAGAAGAAGCGGCGTTGTGCCGTCTTTGAACAATCCGAATCAAACACCTCCTTTTCCACCAAAAATCATCATCACCAAGTCTCGATTAAGCTTCGAACAGTGTTTTATATTTTTTTTTTATTTTTTTTTTTATATATCAACTCGAACAGTAATCAAATCAAACAGGATTTGGAATAAATTGAGAAAGAAATTAATTAAAATATTAATTAGAATGAACAGTAACATCAAACATTAACCAACAAACTTGATTTACAGAAACTTTAAATGAGATGAAATTAATCAAAATAAACTTTTTCATTAATCTTCAAAAAAAATACATGAACTGGAAATAAAGAAAATACAATAAAACCTAACACTAATTTTTCAGAAAAATTAAATCTAATTAAACCTACTCCTAAATTTAATTAAAAAAAACTGAAAATAAATAAAAAGCTTGATAGATTACACATGAGATGGGGTTTTTATAGCAAAACTCTAAACTTGGTGCCTAAGGCTTTAAATCTTGGCCCTTCAATTCTTCTCTCTCTTTTTCTTCAATGATCAACGGCTGATATTTAGTCTCGAGCCACGGATTGCCAAGCTGGATATTGGTGTGTTGGTTGTGTTTGTTTAAGCCAATCATACGCAAGAAAAGAGCCACGTAGATGAGGTGAGGACCACCATCTTCTTCCCGAAATAAGGGGGAATTAATTTCTTATGTGTGAATTACCTATTAAAGGTAAAAGCCCTAATTTTTGGTGTAAAAATCATGGTGATTAGGGTTTATGGTAAAAACAAATGGAAGCTGTGTTTTAGGAGAGAAGGAAAATGTGGGTGGGTTTTCACTTTGGTATTATCGAATGAAAATAAAAAGAAGAGTAGGGTGGAACGGTTGGGGTTAAAGGGTAAAATTCGTGTGTGGGTGAGTCCATGGTAACAAGTTGTGGGGTGTGAGTTTGTTTGTTAAACAATATAGTGAGGGTATACGGTAAGAATATGTGGGGTAAAGAGTGAAGGGTACATTCGGGTGTGGGAGAGTGCATCATAGGAGTGAGTGTTTTGGTTAAAAAAAATCGTTTGTGTGACTGGTGCGTAAGTTGGAATGGTGTTTGACCGGTCAAAATAAATAACTCCAATTTTCAAAAATTTATCCGTCCCATTTAATTCCAAATGGGCTAGGCCCAATAAAAGAAAATTTCATCCGAATGATAGTTGTGAAAATGGGCTTTTGGGATTGGGCCTTTGTGGACTTGTTTTGCCAAACATAAATAATAACCATCCAAAACTTGGGCTTTTGGGCCCAATAAGTAATTGTGGGTCCCACAATGCTCAAAATCTTCGTAAATCATTAAATCCATTAAAGTAAGCTTGATTCTGGCGTTCTTGTTCATTATCTTCAATCTCGTGTCGGTTTAGCCGGTTTTCTTTATCTTTGGCACACTTTTGAACTTTTCTTCGACATTTGACCGTGAAATCCCGTGTTTTCTCTTCTTTTGATTATTTGTACCTATTTTAACACAAAAACACAAAACCACGCGTAATTCTGACATTTATGATATAAAACACATGATTAGGTCTTGTTTTTCCTTGATTTTAGTGGCAAAAGGATAAGTGTTTACACACTTATTAAATCCCCTACACTTGACCATTGCAATGACCCTATGCAATGCATAGTTTTAAGGCAAAAGTTACATTTTTCTCATAATCAATCCATCTCGGCCTTTATAATGATATACTATTAATACAATAACGAAAAGATAAAAACTCAAAAAGGAGACAAAAGTTAAATGATTTATTACTTGAAAATTATTCGATGGAAGAAACTCGTAAAGAAATCTAAGACTCAGATTAGGGCTTAGGTGTCATGAATATTAATCACCCTCAAGTTTCACGTTCCCCATACCAAGCTCAAAAACGAGATCATTGTTATTACAAGTTAGCACTACTAACACTTACTCATGTGGTTTAGTTAATCACTTAGACCCCCTTATTCCTACGGTGTATCTCTTGTATTTTATTTTTGTCTTGAATGATCACGAGGATGCATATTTGACTTATTTCGATAATTTATTAAGGCCGAAAATAAAGTGGGACGATTTAATCAATAGTTAGCTAAAGGACAAAATCTTTTAAAATGGCTTCTCGAAACCTCATAAAGTTCATATCTTGGCATAACTCGTTTCACGATTTGAGACCTTTCTCGGACCGATATTTGGCTTGTACTTCAAACTTCAAATCTTGAGAGACGATCTTGAAATTATGGTCTTCTCTTCATTTTGGTATACATCTTCATAAGGAGTGAAAGATGCTTCAAACGTTGACCACGACTTCTTCATTTATCCTCTTCTTTATTTAGGATTTTGATATACAACGATCCGCCTCCTTTTCGGACTTGGATCTATTTATCCTCATACCTTGTTAGGGTCTTTTTGGATAGACTTCTCCATGATCTTTAGGGGAGTAATTGCTTCTCGTCGTGTGTCTTGATCCTTCATATTGATTTGGATTAATGATCTTCACATCATCTTAGGATCTTTAGCAAAAAGTGAATCCTCATGCCTTGTTAGGGCCTTTTTGGACTCGGGTATCCTCATGCCTTGTTAGGGCCTTTTTGGATAAGCCAATCTTCGCGTCCCGTTTCAATAAGTTATGCCTTGGCTATGAACTCTAATTAATACCGAGCAACTTTTAAACGATCTTGTGCTAGAAGCTAAGTAACCTTTTAAATCGTACAACCTTATTTATTGCAAATATATTTATTAACAAGTGATGGGAGAAAAAGCTCATAACTAACTCACATAAGCTAATGAAAGAATACCGAACTTATAATTAACTCTATCATCTCTCGTTCTCCATAATTTAAAATCTTAAGGAATGAGACTCGTGGATGCTTAGCCTAATAAACCAATTAAGGTCCATATGGTTAAGGATACTAGCTAGAGTAAACTTGGATAAGCAAACTCGGGTTGAGTCAAAATATTCACGACGGGCCTAATATATCAAAGACATCTAACCTTATTAAAACCATTTTATTTATTTATTTATTTATTAACTTTATTCTTGAAATGGAAATTATTATGATGCGATAATAAAAGGAAAGAAAATAAATAAAAAATACTACTAGGCCAAAATAGATCAAAAATTTGAAAAACGTTGAAAATTTTAAAAATTTTCTGGTTAAATGGGGTCAAATTCATGGAAAAGGCCACTAAAATTTCGATAGAAATCCCCCTACACTTAATATAAACATTGTCCTCAATGTTTAAGCATGTGGGCGACTAAACTCCCATACACTTAGGACATTGAGTACGTTGTTTAAAATCGAGCTAAGGAAGGGACAACTAAAGTGATTACATTCATTTGTTTTAAGATAGAATCACAATAGCAAAAACTTATCGAAGGAACCGGGTACACGGGTAACACGGGAACACGGGTCTCGTCAAAAGCACCAAAAGTGGATCATCAAAGCACATGTACCTACATAATCACAATACAACACACAAACAAACAACCTACACGGCTCCCCCCTACACTTATTGTAGAAAATAAATAAAAGATAGATAATCGGGTTGCCTCCCGAGAAGCGCTTGTTTTTGTTAACCGAGTCACGACCCTGACTCGACCCCGAATTAAATGGTCCATGGGGAAGTGATAGGTGTGAAAACACCCATCCTTTTACCACTTAAATCGGGCTAAAACGAGACCAAAACACGTAATTAATATCATTTGTTTGGAATTATGCGTGGTTATTGTGTTTTCAGAGTCAACCAGATGAATAATGAAGAAAACATGGGATTACACGGGTTTTATCGAGGAAAAAGACTCAAGACGAAGTCTATTGTCCAAGAGATGCAGAAGATTTGAAGTCATTGTGCCTATTTGAAGATTTATCAAAGAATAGAGCCAAAGATGGAAGATTCATATATGTCGAAGAACTCGAGTCTATAAAACAATAGATTATAAGACGAGTTGGAATAATTCACCGACACTTCTCAAATCCAAGTCGGCAACGTTTATTTAAAAGACGCATGAAGACTTAAGAAGAAAGAAGAAAAAGAAGCCCAAATCAAGGCCCAATCAAAAGCCCATCACCACCATGTACACGCCTATATAAAGGCCCTTACTTCACAAAAATTCACACTTAGTTTTTAGTTTTTAGTTTTTCTCTCTAGTTTCTAGAGAGAGAAAGTCTTAAACTTTCTCTCACTAGTTCATCTTTTTCTTTTAATCTTTCAAGATTAAACATCTTTGTATTGCTTATTTCATTAATCAAAGTTCTATTTTAAGCTTTTATTTCTTAATCTCATTCTACTTTTCTTTGATTTAAGATTGATTTTGGTGTGATTATCATGTGATCCGTGTTGTTCTAATTGATTTCATGCTAAAAAGTTAATCTTTTGATCATTTTATAAGATTTCATTTGATTAAGCTTTGAGACTTTGGTGCTTATTGGCTTATTTTTATGATCATCTTATTTTTCTTATTAAAAGTTTTATTAAAAAGTTTATGTTTTTATTGTTTGATCTAAAAAGTTGCTTGATTTCGAGTTAGATAACTTGATTAAAGTGCTTATTTGATTCGGTTTTGTTGATTCTATTTAGTTTTGGGAATAAGCTCAACTTAATAGCTTATTTTCTAGCTTTTAGCTTGAATCCCTTAGATTTCGGAAAGGGTTTTAATCCCCTTTCCGATTGGTTTTTCCGACCGGGAGCAACATCTAACCAATTCCCTTGATTTTAGGAAAGTTTGTTACTTCCCTTTCCGATTGGTCCCTTATTCCGACGGCTCCCATCTCCACATTCCGATCGAGTGATCGGATTAGGTCTTTGATATTCAGATTGGTAACACAAGCATTCCGACGGTCACTTGCCCCTTTCTGATTGGTTCATTGTTTGCACATATTCCGATTGTTAGCTAGCTGCATATTCCGATTGGGCTTCAAATCTCATATTCCGATTTGGCAACATTTATATATTCCGATTGTGGTGTATGTGCTTATTCCGATTGACATTTTGCCCCTATATTCCGATCACCACCAATCGGAATACATTCCGATTGGTACACTTTTTCCCATTATTCCGATTAAGTTGTTTTACTTTGCTCCGTTCTTACTTTCTTTTAGTCTTTTCCAATCAAGTCCATATTTTTACCAAGTTTTCCAAGAGTTAGTTTTTATTGAGTGTTCATTTATTTTATATTAAAATCTTTAAGTTTTCAACATTTATTTTAAACTCGTTTCTTACTTTAATTTTTCAAGTCTTTAATTTTACTCTTCGACACTTAATTTCTTGTCATTAGTCTAAAATAGATAAACAAACCAACCACTTTTTAATAACCAAGAACAAATCATTCCACTTTAAACTGAGATCAATTCGAGAGGATATCGAGACAAAATTGAACCTAGCAAAAACAGTGTATTAAATGGCGCCGCTGCCGGCTCCTCTCGTTAAGATCAAAAGTTTTTTGTGAGAATTTGGATTTTGGGATCCGTTCCCCGTGAACGTTACTTTTTCCTAAAAAATTTCAAAAACACTAAAAAATATAAAATTTTCAAAAATCCTAAAAAATTAAAAAACAATAAAAACCAAAAATATTTTTGCTTTGTTTTTCTTTGTTCGTTCTTTTGCAGGTGTATGCGCACTCGATCCACGTCCTATCAAGAGCCCGAGCCTCTCGATAACTTAGACATGGCTGGTGTACAAAACAACAATAACATACCACCTCCGAACAACAATAATAACAACAACAATCCGCCTTTCAACAACATGAACAATAACAACAACAATGAGCACCTTCCGGATAACCGCCTGATGATTGAATTGCTGCAAGCTCATGTTGATGGCAACACGGATCCAATTGTTATACCACCAATTGCCGCCAACAATTTCGAGCTCAAGTCAGGCTTTATCCAGATGGTCTCAGCTCAACCGTTCTTGGGACGAACCATTGATGATCCACACGACCACATCAAGAGATTTCTACAACTCACTAACACGGTCAAGTTCAATGGAGTTTCACAAGAAGTGATAAGGTTACAACTTTTTCCCTTTTCTTTAGAGGGACAAGCCCGGCATTGGCTTGCTAAGGAACCGCCACAGAGTATTCTCTCGTGGACGGATTTGGAAACAAAGTTTATCAACTACTTTTTTCCACCCTCTCGTACTACCGCTTTGCGGAATGAGATTATAAACTTTGAACAAAAGTACGATGAGTCGTTCAGTGAATCTTGGGATCGTTTTAAAGATCTTTTAAGAAAATGCCCACAACATGGTTTTACCAAAGTACATCAAATCAATACTTTTTACAATGGTTTAAGCATGAGTGACCAAGATTCACTGAATAGTGCCTCGGGGGGTAATTTATTGGCTAAGACTTCCAATGCTGCTTGGGATATCATTGAAAACAAATCTCGTGTGCAAACCAAGAGTGTTAGGACCAATGTTGCTAGTGCTAGCACTAATGACAGCGACAAGCGACTTGACAAAATCACCACGCTTCTTAAATCGCTTGTCACCCACACCGTCAGCAACAACAACAGCAACAACGCCAAAAACGCACAAGTGAACGCTGTCAGCCAACCTTGTGAGATATGCGGTGGTCCTCACTCCTACACAACTTGTACTGCCACCCAAGATTACCCTGCTGAGAATGTGAATGCGGCATATGGCACCTATCAACAACCTGCTTATCAAACAAAACCCCAAGGTGACCGTAACTTGCTTAGCTATCGCAGCAACAACTATATTTCACCACCTGGTTTTAATCCTAACAACCAAAACCAACAACAAAACCTCAACCGCCCTCCTCAACAACAACAAACTCGTACACCATACATCCCTCCTCACAAGCAGCAACAACCACAACAACGAAACACCCAAGTTTACCAGCAACCTGCTTATCAACCACCCGCATACACTGCTCCTTCCAACCAGACCCCCGCATCACATCAAGACATTGGAACCTACATGAGGACTAACGATGTGATCGTGGATAACCTCCAACAGGAAGTGCGCAACTTGAAAGCAGACCTGATGAAACAAGGGAATGATCTGAGAGCTGATATGAAACACACTATGGATAGTCAAACGAATGACTTAAGGAACATGATGGCTAGCTTTTTCCAAGGCAATCAACCCTCTTCTTCGGGTACTCTTCCGAGTAACACCGTTGCGAATCCAAGAGGGAAGATGAAAGCAATCACCACTCGAAGTGGCAAAGGTACCAAGGAACCCGAGCTTCCTATACCTCCACCGGTGGTTGTGACTAAGGAGAACGAGTCACCTGCTCCTATTCCTCATCCTTCTCCTTCCCCAATTTCTCCACCTCTTCCTTCTACCCCTCCTCCACCCAAGGATGTGAGTGATCCTATTATTCCAAAGCCTTCCTCTTCTTCCAATATACCTTATCCATCTAGGTTGAGGAAAGAGAAGCTCAAAAGCAAGGATGATATTCAGGTTTCGAACTTCCTTAAAATGTTCAAACAATTGAATTTCAATATCTCCTTCGCTGAGGCTCTCGCTCACATGCCTAAATATACTAAAATGTTTAAAGATCTTCTGAGCGACAAGGAAAAACTCCTCGATCTCGCCAACACCCAACTGAATGAGAACTGCTCTGCAGTGCTCTTAAGGAAATTGCCAATCAAGCTTGGTGATCCGGGTCGTTTTCTTATCCCTTGCAATTTCCCGGGAGTAGAGAATTGCATGGCCCTAGCCGATCTAGGTGCCAGTATTAATCTCATGCCTCTAAGTGTTTGGAAGCAATTATCTCTCCCAGAGCTAGTCCCCACTAAAATGACTTTGGAATTGACCAACCGTACGGTTGCTTATCCAGTGGGGATAGCCGAAGACGTCATTGTAGGAGTCGACAAATTCACCTTCCCTGCTGATTTTGTTGTCGTCGACTACGAGATGGACCCCCGTGTACCACTGATTGTTGGTCGTCCATTCCTTAGGACCGGTCACACTCTCATTGATGTTGAAGCCGGTGAGCTTATCATGAGAGTGGGTGACGATAAAGTAGTCTTCAACATGGGAAAGTTGTCTAAACAACCTTATTCCAACGAGAGTGTTAATTGTATTGACGTTCTGGATGAGGCTTGTGAAGCACACTTTATTGATGCTTGCAAAAGTATTCCTTCCTCTCTTCCCAATGTTGAGACCGTGTCCTCTATTGATTCATCGTTGTCTCTATTTGGAGATAGTGATTTATTTTGGAACAATCTTGAAGATACCATGGGAGATGCGAATTTAGCTACTAATGATTCTCCTATCGATGGGGATGAAGATATGAATTTCTTTGACAATCTTCTCACCGAAGACAATCCTTCTCCTCCATCTCCCACGGTTATTGCTATCGATGCCACGACTTTGAAAACGCCTCCCGTCAAAAATCCTCCGGATTTAGAACTTAAGGAGTTGCCGCCTCATCTCGAGTATGCGTTCCTTGAAGCAGAGAAGAAGTCACCCGTCATTATCGCTAAGGACTTGCAAGAAGAAGAGAAAACTCGTCTCATCAATGTGCTTAAAGCTCATAAGAAGGCAATTGCTTGGAAAATTTCTGATATCCGCGGAATTGATCCGAACTTTTGTACTCACAAGATTCTCATGGAAGATGACTTCAAACCCACAATCCAGAGCCAAAGAAGGGTTAATCCTAAAATTCATGACGTCATCAAACTAGAGGTTATCAAACTTCTAGATGCCGGCTTGATCTACCCTATTTCGGATTCGCCGTGGGTAAGTCCCGTCCATTGTGTGCCCAAGAAGGGCGGAATAACCGTTGTTCCCAATGAACACAACGAGTTGATTCCCACTCGTCTCGTTACTGGGTGGAGAGTTTGTATTGATTATCGCAAGCTCAATGATGCCACGAGAAAAGACCACTTTCCTCTTCCCTTCATGGATCAAATGCTCGAGCGTCTAGCTGGTAATGACTATTACTGCTTCTTAGACGGTTTCTCCGTGTATTTTCAAATTCCCATCGATCCCAAGGACCAAGAAAAGACCACATTCACTTGTCCCTATGGAACATTTGCTTACAAACGCATGCCTTTTGGTTTATGTAATGCTCCTAGGACATTCCAAAGGTGTATGATGGTGATCTTCCATGACATGGTGGAAGACACTATGGAAGTATTCATGGATGATTTCTCGGTCTATGGCGATTCATTCTCTGCGTGCCTTGCCAATTTGGAACGTATGCTCAAGCGGTGCGAAGACACTCGCCTAGTTCTGAATTGGGAAAAATGCTATTTTATGGTAAAAGAAGGCATCGTCCTAGGACACAAGATCTCGAAAGCCGGTCTTGAAGTAGACCGTGCTAAAGTCGATGTTATCGCTAAGTTGCCTCCACCTTCAACCGTGAAGGGTGTGAGAAGTTTTCTGGGTCATGCGGGCTTCTACCGTCGATTCATCAAAGATTTTTCTCAAATCGCTCGCCCGATGACCCACCTCTTGGAAAAAGATACTCCTTTTATCTTCTCCAAAGAGTGTCTTGAAGCCTTTGACTCACTTAAGGATAAGCTTACTAAGGCACCCGTCTTAGTTACCCCTAATTGGGAGCTGCCTTTTGAGTTGATGTGCGATGCTAGTGATTTTGCTATTGGAGCGGTTCTTGGACAAAGAGTGAACAAACATTTCCAACCAATCCATTACGCTAGCAAGACAATGACAGGGGCACAATTGCATTATACGACAACCGAAAAAGAGCTTTTAGCTGTTGTCTATGCTTTTGAAAAATTCCGCCCCTATCTTGTCCTTTCTACCACCATTGTGTACACCGATCATTCCGCGCTGAAGTACTTGTTGACAAAGCAAGATTCCAAACCAAGACTTCTTCGCTGGGTTTTGCTGCTCCAGGAATTTAAAATCGAAATTCGCGATAAAAAAGGAGCAGAAAACCTAGCAGCGGATCATCTCAGTAGACTTGAGGATCCTTACCAAGGGGATCATCCGAACAAAGAAATCAATGATTCTTTTCCCCTGGAGACCTTAATGTCTATCAACTCAACTGCTGACGAAACCCCGTGGTTCGCAGACATTGCAAACTACTTAGCGGGTGGAATCCTCGTTGACGGGTTAACATCCCAGCAAAAGAAGAAGTTCTTCAAAGACATAAAGACTTACTTCTGGGATGACCCGTATCTTTTCAAACAATGTGCTGACTTGATTATTCGCCAATGTGTTGATGGACCGGCAGCTTTCGAAATCCTTGATGCTTGCCACAAAGGACCCACTGGTGGTCACTTTGGTCCCAACTACACCGCCAAAAAAGTGTTTGATTCAGGATTTTATTGGCCCTCCATTTATCGTGACGCTCATGATATGGTTAAAAAATGTGATGCTTGCCAGAAACAAGGCACGATCACACATAAAGACGAGATGCCTCAGAATTTCATTCAAGAGTGTGAAATCTTTGATGTTTGGGGTATCGACTTTATGGGGCCATTTCCTTCATCTAAAGGAAACAAATACATCCTTGTTGCCGTTGACTACGTCTCCAAGTGGGTTGAAGCCAAAGCTTTACCTACTAATGATGCAAGGGTGGTTTGTAACTTTTTGAAATCGCTGTTCGCTCGATTCGGCGTTCCTCGTGCTATTATCAGTGACCGCGGGACTCATTTTTGCAACGATCAATTTGCAAGAGTCATGGCCAAGTATGGTGTCAATCACCGTCTTTCCACCGCTTATCATCCCCAAACTAATGGGCAAGCCGAGATATCCAACCGTGGATTGAAGCGAATTTTGGAGCGTACTGTGGGAGAGCATCGTGCCGCGTGGGCCGATAAGTTAGATGATGCTCTGTGGGCTTTCCGTACTGCTTACAAGACCCCGATCGGTTGTACACCTTATCGTCTTGTGTACGGGAAAGCATGCCACCTTCCCATCGAGCTGGAGCATAAGGCGCACTGGGCCTTAAAGTGGGCTAACTTCGACATCAACAAAGCCGGTGATCATCGCAAGATTCAACTCAACGAGCTCAACGAACTGAGAAATGAAGCTTATGAGAACTCGCTGATCTACAAAGAGAAGACGAAGATCCTCCATGACGCAAAAATCAAGAACCGAGAGTTCCATGTTGGTGATCAAGTCTTACTTTTCAACTCTCGGTTGAAGATCTTCTCTGGCAAGTTGAAGAGCCGCTGGTTTGGTCCATTCACCGTCGCCAACGTCTTTCCGTATGGGACCATTGAGCTTTCTCAGCCAAATGGGCCCAATTTCAAGGTGAATGGCCAGCGTCTGAAGCTGTACTTTGGTGAGGACATCTCTCAGGAGATGATTCCATCCCTCACCACGTTCCCCATGAACTAATTTTGGGTCGAGTCAGGCTCGTGACTCGGTCATCAAAAACAAGCGCTCCTCGGGAGGCAGCCCGAGTATCTATCCTTTTACGTTTTACCCTCCTAAGTGTAGGGGGGCCTGCATAGGTGTTTGTATTTGTGTGGTGATGTGATTACAGGAATTAGTGCACTCTTGGAAACTTTGAAGAACCGTGCTCCCGTGTTATCCGAAATCCGGTTCTATCTCTCAACTATCGTGATTCAAATTTCTTCATACTCACATTTGAAATTGATCACTTTAGTCGTCTCTTCCTTAGCTTGAGTTAACCAACGTGCACAATGTCATAAGTGTAGGGGAAACTTTTCCCACATGCTTAAACATTGAGGACAATGTTTATCTTAAGTGTAGGGGGGACTTCTATCGAAGTTTTAAGTGGACTTTTCCATGAAAATGCCTTCAATTAATCGGAAAATCATCTTTTTCAACATTTTTCAAATTTTTAATTAACTTTGGCCATTTAGTCGTAATTTTTAAATTTTTATCGTTGCTTTCATATGTATATATTCCGCAATAAAGTCAAATATTAATAAAGTGGTGTAGCTAGTTTAGAAATCTTTGACATATTAGGCCCGTTGCGTTTATTTTGACTCAACCCGAATAGACTTATCCAAGTTTATTCTAGCTAGTATCCTTAACCATGTAGACCTTAATTGGTTTATTAGGCTAAGTGTCCACGAGTCTCATTACTTGAGATTTTAAATTGTGGAGGACGAGAAATGATAGAGTCAATTATAAGTCGGTACTCTTGCACAAGCTCACTTGGTGTAATTATTTGCCTATTCTCCCATCACTTGCTAATAATTTATCTGCAATAAGTAAGGTCTTACGATTTGAAAAGTTACTTAGCTTCTAGCCCAAGATCGTTTAAAAGTTGCTCGGTAATGATAAGAGTTCATAGCCAAGGCATAACTTATGAAGCGGGGCGCGAAGATTGGCGAGTCCGAAAAGGCCCTAACAAGGCATGAGGATTCAATTTTATTGCTGAAGATCCAAAGTGATGTGAAAAGCATTATTCCTAAAGTCAATGTGAAGGATCAAGACTCACGACGAAAAGCAATCAACTCCCATAAAGATCATGTAGAAGTCTATCCGAAAAGACCCTAACAAGGTATGAGGATAAATAGATCCAAGTCCGAAAAGGAGGCGGATCGTTGTATCTCAAAGTCCCAATTAGAGATTGAAGAAATAATCATGAAGTCGTGGTCAACAAGGTTGGAGTACCCCTCAAAAGTCTCCAAGTGAAGAAACTCTATTATGATGAGAAGACCATTATCTCAAGAACGTCTCTCGAAGATATGAAGTATGAAGTACATGCCAAATATCGGCCCGAGAAAGGTCTCAAATCGTGAACCAAGTTATGCCAAGATATGAACTTTTTGATATCCCGAGAAGCAGTTTTAAAAGATTTTGTCCTTTAGCTAACTATTGATCAAATCGTTCTACTTTGCTTTCAGCCCTAAATAACTATCGAAATAAGTCCAAAAATGCATCTTCATGATCATTCTAAGACAAAAATAAAATATAAGAGATACACCTAGGAATAAGGGAGTCTAAGCATTTAATTAAGCCATGTGTGTAAGTGTTTGAATTGCTAACTTATAATGACAATGATCTCGTTTTTAAGCTTAGTTTGGGGAACGTGAAACTTGAGGATGATAAATCTTCGTAGCACCGAAGCCCTAATGTAAGTCCTCGATCTCTTTGCAAGGTATTTCCATCCTTTTGTTTGCTTCAAAGTTTTAAATTTCTCTTAGTATTTTCATTTTCGTTTAGTAGTATATTAATAAGGCCAAGGTTGATTGATTATGAGAAAAGTGTAAATGTGCTTTGTCACTAAGCATTGCATGAGGGCATGGCAATGGTTAAGTGTAGGGGATTTGATAGGTGTGAAAACACCCATCCTTTTACCACTTAAATCGGGCTAAAACGAGACCAAAACACGTAATTAATATCATTTGTTTGGAATTATGCGTGGTTATTGTGTTTTCAGAGTCAACCAGATGAATAATGAAGAAAACATGGGATTACACGGGTTTTATCGAGGAAAAAGACTCAAGACGAAGTCTATTGTCCAAGAGATGCAGAAGATTTGAAGTCATTGTGCCTATTTGAAGATTTATCAAAGAATAGAGCCAAAGATGGAAGATTCATATATGTCGAAGAACTCGAGTCTATAAAACAATAGATTATAAGACGAGTTGGAATAATTCACCGACACTTCTCAAATCCAAGTCGGCAACGTTTATTTAAAAGACGCATGAAGACTTAAGAAGAAAGAAGAAAAAGAAGCCCAAATCAAGGCCCAATCAAAAGCCCATCACCACCATGTACACGCCTATATAAAGGCCCTTACTTCACAAAAATTCACACTTAGTTTTTAGTTTTTAGTTTTTCTCTCTAGTTTCTAGAGAGAGAAAGTCTTAAACTTTCTCTCACTAGTTCATCTTTTTCTTTTAATCTTTCAAGATTAAACATCTTTGTATTGCTTATTTCATTAATCAAAGTTCTATTTTAAGCTTTTATTTCTTAATCTCATTCTACTTTTCTTTGATTTAAGATTGATTTTGGTGTGATTATCATGTGATCCGTGTTGTTCTAATTGATTTCATGCTAAAAAGTTAATCTTTTGATCATTTTATAAGATTTCATTTGATTAAGCTTTGAGACTTTGGTGCTTATTGGCTTATTTTTATGATCATCTTATTTTTCTTATTAAAAGTTTTATTAAAAAGTTTATGTTTTTATTGTTTGATCTAAAAAGTTGCTTGATTTCGAGTTAGATAACTTGATTAAAGTGCTTATTTGATTCGGTTTTGTTGATTCTATTTAGTTTTGGGAATAAGCTCAACTTAATAGCTTATTTTCTAGCTTTTAGCTTGAATCCCTTAGATTTCGGAAAGGGTTTTAATCCCCTTTCCGATTGGTTTTTCCGACCGGGAGCAACATCTAACCAATTCCCTTGATTTTAGGAAAGTTTGTTACTTCCCTTTCCGATTGGTCCCTTATTCCGACGGCTCCCATCTCCACATTCCGATCGAGTGATCGGATTAGGTCTTTGATATTCAGATTGGTAACACAAGCATTCCGACGGTCACTTGCCCCTTTCCGATTGGTTCATTGTTTGCACATATTCCGATTGTTAGCTAGCTGCATATCCGATTGGGCTTCAAATCTCATATTCCGATTTGGCAACATTTATATATTCCGATTGTGGTGTATGTGCTTATTCCGATTGACATTTTGCCCCTATATTCCGATCACCACCAATCGGAATACATTCCGATTGGTACACTTTTTCCCATTATTCCGATTAAGTTGTTTTACTTTGCTCCGTTCTTACTTTCTTTTAGTCTTTTCCAATCAAGTCCATATTTTTACCAAGTTTTCCAAGAGTTAGTTTTTATTGAGTGTTCATTTATTTTATATTAAAATCTTTAAGTTTTCAACATTTATTTTAAACTCGTTTCTTACTTTAATTTTTCAAGTCTTTAATTTTACTCTTCGACACTTAATTTCTTGTCATTAGTCTAAAATAGATAAACAAACCAACCACTTTTTAATAACCAAGAACAAATCATTCCACTTTAAACTGAGATCAATTCGAGAGGATATCGAGACAAAATTGAACCTAGCAAAAACAGTGTATTAAATGGCGCCGCTGCCGGCTCCTCTCGTTAAGATCAAAAGTTTTTTGTGAGAATTTGGATTTTGGGATCCGTTCCCCGTGAACGTTACTTTTTCCTAAAAAATTTCAAAAACACTAAAAAATATAAAATTTTCAAAAATCCTAAAAAATTAAAAAACAATAAAAACCAAAAATATTTTTGCTTTGTTTTTCTTTGTTCGTTCTTTTGCAGGTGTATGCGCACTCGATCCACGTCCTATCAAGAGCCCGAGCCTCTCGATAACTTAGACATGGCTGGTGTACAAAACAACAATAACATACCACCTCCGAACAACAATAATAACAACAACAATCCGCCTTTCAACAACATGAACAATAACAACAACAATGAGCACCTTCCGGATAACCGCCCGATGATTGAATTGCTGCAAGCTCATGTTGATGGCAACACGGATCCAATTGTTATACCACCAATTGCCGCCAACAATTTCGAGCTCAAGTCAGGCTTTATCCAGATGGTCTCAGCTCAACCGTTCTTGGGACGAACCATTGATGATCCACACGACCACATCAAGAGATTTCTACAACTCACTAACACGGTCAAGTTCAATGGAGTTTCACAAGAAGTGATAAGGTTACAACTTTTTCCCTTTTCTTTAGAGGGACAAGCCCGGCATTGGCTTGCTAAGGAACCGCCACAGAGTATTCTCTCGTGGACGGATTTGGAAACAAAGTTTATCAACTACTTTTTTCCACCCTCTCGTACTACCGCTTTGCGGAATGAGATTATAAACTTTGAACAAAAGTACGATGAGTCGTTCAGTGAATCTTGGGATCGTTTTAAAGATCTTTTAAGAAAATGCCCACAACATGGTTTTACCAAAGTACATCAAATCAATACTTTTTACAATGGTTTAAGCATGAGTGACCAAGATTCACTGAATAGTGCCTCGGGGGGTAATTTATTGGCTAAGACTTCCAATGCTGCTTGGGATATCATTGAAAACAAATCTCGTGTGCAAACCAAGAGTGTTAGGACCAATGTTGCTAGTGCTAGCACTAATGACAGCGACAAGCGACTTGACAAAATCACCACGCTTCTTGAATCGCTTGTCACCCACACCGTCAGCAACAACAACAGCAACAACGCCAAAAACGCACAAGTGAACGTTGTCAGCCAACCTTGTGAGATATGCGGTGGTCCTCACTCCTACACAACTTGTACTGCCACCCAAGATTACCCTGCTGAGAATGTGAATGCGGCATATGGCACCTATCAACAACCTGCTTATCAAACAAAACCCCAAGGTGACCGTAACTTGCTTAGCTATCGCAGCAACAACTATATTTCACCACCTGGTTTTAATCCTAACAACCAAAACCAACAACAAAACCTCAACCGCCCTCCTCAACAACAACAAACTCGTACACCATACATCCCTCCTCACAAGCAGCAACAACCACAACAACGAAACACCCAAGTTTACCAGCAACCTGCTTATCAACCACCCGCATACACTGCTCCTTCCAACCAGACCCCCGCATCACATCAAGACATTGGAACCTACATGAGGACTAACGATGTGATCGTGGATAACCTCCAACAGGAAGTGCGCAACTTGAAAGCAGACCTGATGAAACAAGGGAATGATCTGAGAGCTGATATGAAACACACTATGGATAGTCAAACGAATGACTTAAGGAACATGATGGCTAGCTTTTTCCAAGGCAATCAACCCTCTTCTTCGGGTACTCTTCCGAGTAACACCGTTGCGAATCCAAGAGGGGAGATGAAAGCAATCACCACTCGAAGTGGCAAAGGTACCAAGGAACCCGAGCTTCCTATACCTCCACCGGTGGTTGTGACTAAGGAGAACGAGTCACCTGCTCCTATTCCTCATCCTTCTCCTTCCCCAATTTCTCCACCTCTTCCTTCTACCCCTCCTCCACCCAAGGATGTGAGTGATCCTATTATTCCAAAGCCTTCCTCTTCTTCCAATATACCTTATCCATCTAGGTTGAGGAAAGAGAAGCTCAAAAGCAAGGATGATATTCAGGTTTCGAACTTCCTTAAAATGTTCAAACAATTGAATTTCAATATCTCCTTCGCTGAGGCTCTCGCTCACATGCCTAAATATGCTAAAATGTTTAAAGATCTTCTGAGCGACAAGGAAAAACTCCTCGATCTCGCCAACACCCAACTGAATGAGAACTGCTCTGCAGTGCTCTTAAGGAAATTGCCAATCAAGCTTGGTGATCCGGGTCGTTTTCTTATCCCTTGCAATTTCCCGGGAGTAGAGAATTGCATGGCCCTAGCCGATCTAGGTGCCAGTATTAATCTCATGCCTCTAAGTGTTTGGAAGCAATTATCTCTCCCAGAGCTAGTCCCCACTAAAATGACTTTGGAATTGGCCAACCGTACGGTTGCTTATCCAGTGGGGATAGCCGAAGACGTCATTGTAGGAGTCGACAAATTCACCTTCCCTGCTGATTTTGTTGTCGTCGACTACGAGATGGACCCCCGTGTACCACTGATTGTTGGTCGTCCATTCCTTAGGACCGGTCGCACTCTCATTGATGTTGAAGCCGGTGAGCTTATCATGAGAGTGGGTGACGATAAAGTAGTCTTCAACATGGGAAAGTTGTCTAAACAACCTTATTCCAACGAGAGTGTTAATTGTATTGACGTTCTGGATGAGGCTTGTGAAGCACACTTTATTGATGCTTGCAAAAGTATTCCTTCCTCTCTTCCCAATGTTGAGACCGTGTCCTCTATTGATTCATCGTTGTCTCTATTTGGAGATAGTGATTTATTTTGGAACAATCTTGAAGATACCATGGGAGATGCGAATTTAGCTACTAATGATTCTCCTATCGATGGGGATGAAGATATGAATTTCTTTGACAATCTTCTCACCGAAGACAATCCTTCTCCTCCATCTCCCACGGTTATTGCTATCGATGCCACGACTTTGAAAACGCCTCCCGTCGAAAATCCTCCGGATTTAGAACTTAAGGAGTTGCCGCCTCATCTCGAGTATGCGTTCCTTGAAGCAGAGAAGAAGTCACCCGTCATTATCGCTAAGGACTTGCAAGAAGAAGAGAAAACTCGTCTCATCAATGTGCTTAAAGCTCATAAGAAGGCAATTGCTTGGAAAATTTCCGATATCCGCGGAATTGATCCGAACTTTTGTACTCACAAGATTCTCATGGAAGATGACTTCAAACCCACAATCCAGAGCCAAAGAAGGGTTAATCCTAAAATTCATGACGTCATCAAACAAGAGGTTATCAAACTTCTAGATGCCGGCTTGATCTACCCTATTTCGGATTCGCCGTGGGTAAGTCCCGTCCATTGTGTGCCCAAGAAGGGCGGAATAACCGTTGTTCCCAATGAACACAACGAGTTGATTCCCACTCGTCTCGTTACTGGGTGGAGAGTTTGTATTGATTATCGCAAGCTCAATGATGCCACGAGAAAAGACCACTTTCCTCTTCCCTTCATGGATCAAATGCTCGAGCGTCTAGCTGGTAATGACTATTACTGCTTCTTAGACGGTTTCTCCGGGTATTTTCAAATTCCCATCGATCCCAAGGACCAAGAAAAGACCACATTCACTTGTCCCTATGGAACATTTGCTTACAAACGCATGCCTTTTGGTTTATGTAATGCTCCTGGGACATTCCAAAGGTGTATGATGGCGATCTTCCATGACATGGTGGAAGACACTATGGAAGTATTCATGGATGATTTCTCGGTCTATGGCGATTCATTCTCTGCGTGCCTTGCCAATTTGGAACGTATGCTCAAGCGGTGCGAAGACACTCGCCTAGTTCTGAATTGGGAAAAATGCCATTTTATGGTAAAAGAAGGCATCGTCCTAGGACACAAGATCTCGAAAGCCGGTCTTGAAGTAGACCGTGCTAAAGCCGATGTTATCGCTAAGTTGCCTCCACCTTCAACCGTGAAGGGTGTGAGAAGTTTTCTGGGTCATGCGGGCTTCTACCGTCGATTCATCAAAGATTTTTCTCAAATCGCTCGCCCGATGACCCACCTCTTGGAAAAAGATACTCCTTTTATCTTCTCCAAAGGGTGTCTTGAAGCCTTTGACTCACTTAAGGATAAGCTTACTAAGGCACCCGTCTTAGTTACCCCTAATTGGGAGCTGCCTTTTGAGTTGATGTGCGATGCTAGTGATTTTGCTATTGGAGCGGTTCTTGGACAAAGAGTGAACAAACATTTCCAACCAATCCATTACGCTAGCAAGACAATGACAGGGGCACAATTGCATTATACGACAACCGAAAAAGAGCTTTTAGCTGTTGTCTATGCTTTTGAAAAATTCCGCCCCTATCTTGTCCTTTCTACCACCATTGTGTACACCGATCATTCCGCGCTGAAGTACTTGTTGACAAAGCAAGATTCCAAACCAAGACTTCTTCGCTGGGTTTTGCTGCTCCAGGAATTTAAAATCGAAATTCGCGATAAAAAAGGAGCAGAAAACCTAGCAGCGGATCATCTCAGTAGACTTGAGGATCCTTACCAAGGGGATCATCCGAACAAAGAAATCAATGATTCTTTTCCCCTGGAGACCTTAATGTCTATCAACTCAACTGCTGACGAAACCCCGTGGTTCGCAGACATTGCAAACTACTTAGCGGGTGGAATCCTCGTTGACGGGTTAACATCCCAGCAAAAGAAGAAGTTCTTCAAAGACATAAAGACTTACTTCTGGGATGACCCGTATCTTTTCAAACAATGTGCTGACTTGATTATTCGTCGATGTGTTGATGGACCGGCAGCTTTCGAAATCCTTGATGCTTGCCACAAAGGACCCACTGGTGGTCACTTTGGTCCCAACTACACCGCCAAAAAAGTGTTTGATTCAGGATTTTATTGGCCCTCCATTTATCGTGACGCTCACGATATGGTTAAAAAATGTGATGCTTTCCAGAAACAAGGCACGATCACACATAAAGACGAGATGCCTCAGAATTTCATTCAAGAGTATGAAATCTTTGATGTTTGGGGTATCGACTTTATGGGGCCATTTCCTTCATCTAAAGGAAACAAATACATCCTTGTTGCCGTTGACTACGTCTCCAAGTGGGTTGAAGCCAAAGCTTTACCTACTAATGATGCAAGGGTGGTTTGTAACTTTTTGAAATCGCTGTTCGCTCGATTCGGCGTTCCTCGTGCTATTATCAGTGACCGCGGGACTCATTTTTGCAACGATCAATTTGCAAGAGTCATGGCCAAGTATGGTGTCAATCACCGTCTTTCCACCGCTTATCATCCCCAAACTAATGGGCAAGCCGAGATATCCAACCGTGGATTGAAGCGAATTTTGGAGCGTACTGTGGGAGAGCATCGTGCCGCGTGGGCCGATAAGTTAGATGATGCTCTGTGGGCTTTCCGTACTGCTTACAAGACCCCGATCGGTTGTACACCTTATCGTCTTGTGTACGGGAAAGCATGCCACCTTCCCATCGAGCTGGAGCATAAGGCGCACTGGGCCTTAAAGTGGGCTAACTTCGACATCAACAAAGCCGGTGATCATCGCAAGATTCAACTCAACGAGCTCAACGAACTGAGAAATGAAGCTTATGAGAACTCGCTGATCTACAAAGAGAAGACGAAGATCCTCCATGACGCAAAAATCAAGAACCGAGAGTTCCATGTTGGTGATCAAGTCTTACTTTTCAACTCTCGGTTGAAGATCTTCTCTGGCAAGTTGAAGAGCCGCTGGTCTGGTCCATTCACCGTCGCCAACGTCTTTCCGTATGGGACCATTGAGCTTTCTCAGCCAAATGGGCCCAATTTCAAGGTGAATGGCCAGCGTCTGAAGCTGTACTTTGGTGAGGACATCTCTCAGGAGATGATTCCATCCCTCACCACGTTCCCCATGAACTAATTTTGGGTCGAGTCAGGCTCGTGACTCGGTCATCAAAAACAAGCGCTCCTCGGGAGGCAGCCCGAGTATCTATCCTTTTACGTTTTACCCTCCTAAGTGTAGGGGGGCCTGCATAGGTGTTTGTATTTGTGTGGTGATGTGATTACAGGAATTAGTGCACTCTTGGAAACTTTGAAGAACCGTGCTCCCGTGTTATCCGAAATCCGGTTCTATCTCTCAACTATCGTGATTTAATTTTCTTCATACTCACATTTGAAATTGATCACTTTAGTCGTCTCTTCCTTAGCTTGAGTTAACCAACGTGCACAATGTCATAAGTGTAGGGGAAACTTTTCCCACATGCTTAAACATTGAGGACAATGTTTATCTTAAGTGTAGGGGGGACTTCTATCGAAGTTTTAAGTGGACTTTTCCATGAAAATGCCTTCAATTAATCGGAAAATCATCTTTTTCAACATTTTTCAAATTTTTAATTAACTTTGGCCATTTAGTCGTAATTTTTAAATTTTTATCGTTGCTTTCATATGTATATATTCCGCAATAAAGTCAAATATTAATAAAGTGGTGTAGCTAGTTTAGAAATCTTTGACATATTAGGCCCGTTGCGTTTATTTTGACTCAACCCGAATAGACTTATCCAAGTTTATTCTAGCTAGTATCCTTAACCATGTAGACCTTAATTGGTTTATTAGGCTAAGTGTCCACGAGTCTCATTACTTGAGATTTTAAATTGTGGAGGACGAGAAATGATAGAGTCAATTATAAGTCGGTACTCTTGCACAAGCTCACTTGGTGTAATTATTTGCCTATTCTCCCATCACTTGCTAATAATTTATCTGCAATAAGTAAGGTCTTACGATTTGAAAAGTTACTTAGCTTCTAGCCCAAGATCGTTTAAAAGTTGCTCGGTAATGATAAGAGTTCATAGCCAAGGCATAACTTATGAAGCGGGGCGCGAAGATTGGCGAGTCTGAAAAGGCCCTAACAAGGCATGAGGATTCAATTTTATTGCTGAAGATCCAAAGTGATGTGAAAAGCATTATTCCTAAAGTCAATGTGAAGGATCAAGACTCACGACGAAAAGCAATCAACTCCCATAAAGATCATGTAGAAGTCTATCCGAAAAGACCCTAACAAGGTATGAGGATAAATAGATCCAAGTCCGAAAAGGAGGCGGATCGTTGTATCTCAAAGTCCCAATTAGAGATTGAAGAAATAATCATGAAGTCGTGGTCAACAAGGTTGGAGTACCCCTCAAAAGTCTCCAAGTGAAGAAACTCTATTATGATGAGAAGACCATTATCTCAAGAACGTCTCTCGAAGATATGAAGTATGAAGTACATGCCAAATATCGGCCCGAGAAAGGTCTCAAATCGTGAACCAAGTTATGCCAAGATATGAACTTTTTGATATCCCGAGAAGCAGTTTTAAAAGATTTTGTCCTTTAGCTAACTATTGATCAAATCGTTCTACTTTGCTTTCAGCCCTAAATAACTATCGAAATAAGTCCAAAAATGCATCTTCATGATCATTCTAAGACAAAAATAAAATATAAGAGATACACCTAGGAATAAGGGAGTCTAAGCATTTAATTAAGCCATGTGTGTAAGTGTTTGAATTGCTAACTTATAATGACAATGATCTCGTTTTTAAGCTTAGTTTGGGGAACGTGAAACTTGAGGATGATAAATCTTCGTAGCACCGAAGCCCTAATGTAAGTCCTCGATCTCTTTGCAAGGTATTTCCATCCTTTTGTTTGCTTCAAAGTTTTAAATTTCTCTTAGTATTTTCATTTTCGTTTAGTAGTATATTAATAAGGCCAAGGTTGATTGATTATGAGAAAAGTGTAAATGTGCTTTGTCACTAAGCATTGCATGAGGGCATGGCAATGGTTAAGTGTAGGGGATTTGATAGGTGTGAAAACACCCATCCTTTTACCACTTAAATCGGGCTAAAACGAGACCAAAACACGTAATTAATATCATTTGTTTGGAATTATGCGTGGTTATTGTGTTTTCAGAGTCAACCAGATGAATAATGAAGAAAACATGGGATTACACGGGTTTTATCGAGGAAAAAGACTCAAGACGAAGTCTATTGTCCAAGAGATGCAGAAGATTTGAAGTCATTGTGCCTATTTGAAGATTTATCAAAGAATAGAGCCAAAGATGGAAGATTCATATATGTCGAAGAACTCGAGTCTATAAAACAATAGATTATAAGACGAGTTGGAATAATTCACCGACACTTCTCAAATCCAAGTCGGCAACGTTTATTTAAAAGACGCATGAAGACTTAAGAAGAAAGAAGAAAAAGAAGCCCAAATCAAGGCCCAATCAAAAGCCCATCACCACCATGTACACGCCTATATAAAGGCCCTTACTTCACAAAAATTCACACTTAGTTTTTAGTTTTTAGTTTTTCTCTCTAGTTTCTAGAGAGAGAAAGTCTTAAACTTTCTCTCACTAGTTCATCTTTTTCTTTTAATCTTTCAAGATTAAACATCTTTGTATTGCTTATTTCATTAATCAAAGTTCTATTTTAAGCTTTTATTTCTTAATCTCATTCTACTTTTCTTTGATTTAAGATTGATTTTGGTGTGATTATCATGTGATCCGTGTTGTTCTAATTGATTTCATGCTAAAAAGTTAATCTTTTGATCATTTTATAAGATTTCATTTGATTAAGCTTTGAGACTTTGGTGCTTATTGGCTTATTTTTATGATCATCTTATTTTTCTTATTAAAAGTTTTATTAAAAAGTTTATGTTTTTATTGTTTGATCTAAAAAGTTGCTTGATTTCGAGTTAGATAACTTGATTAAAGTGCTTATTTGATTCGGTTTTGTTGATTCTATTTAGTTTTGGGAATAAGCTCAACTTAATAGCTTATTTTCTAGCTTTTAGCTTGAATCCCTTAGATTTCGGAAAGGGTTTTAATCCCCTTTCCGATTGGTTTTTCCGACCGGGAGCAACATCTAACCAATTCCCTTGATTTTAGGAAAGTTTGTTACTTCCCTTTCCGATTGGTCCCTTATTCCGACGGCTCCCATCTCCACATTCCGATCGAGTGATCGGATTAGGTCTTTGATATTCAGATTGGTAACACAAGCATTCCGACGGTCACTTGCCCCTTTCCGATTGGTTCATTGTTTGCACATATTCCGATTGTTAGCTAGCTGCATATTCCGATTGGGCTTCAAATCTCATATTCCGATTTGGCAACATTTATATATTCCGATTGTGGTGTATGTGCTTATTCCGATTGACATTTTGCCCCTATATTCCGATCACCACCAATCGGAATACATTCCGATTGGTACACTTTTTCCCATTATTCCGATTAAGTTGTTTTACTTTGCTCCGTTCTTACTTTCTTTTAGTCTTTTCCAATCAAGTCCATATTTTTACCAAGTTTTCCAAGAGTTAGTTTTTATTGAGTGTTCATTTATTTTATATTAAAATCTTTAAGTTTTCAACATTTATTTTAAACTCGTTTCTTACTTTAATTTTTCAAGTCTTTAATTTTACTCTTCGACGCTTAATTTCTTGTCATTAGTCTAAAATAGATAAACAAACCAACCACTTTTTAATAACCAAGAACAAATCATTCCACTTTAAACTGAGATCAATTCGAGAGGATATCGAGACAAAATTGAACCTAGCAAAAACAGTGTATTAGGAAGCCTCGAAAGTTATACCGGGATCAAAAATCTTATCCTCGGTCCCGGATGAACATAATAAATGAGAGGCAGGAGGATAAGTCACAAATGGTAAAAAGGTCCTCTCAACATACGAGAAGTATGTGAGGTCGTGATCCACGAGAGGTGGCAAAGCCGTAAATGTATCAATCAAAGAATGGTCAATGTCACCTCCCGGGTCAAAGCACTCATCCTCATTTCCCGGTATGAAATGAGGAGAGTAAAAGCGATACATCACTTGCTTGGGTGTGCACGCGGTAGGACGGGGTGGCAACATAATATGAGAAATATCAGAGGACATATCTACCACCCGCGTCACCTCACCAGACCGAATCAAACGGAAACTAGGGTCAAATCTCTCCACCTCCTCTATGATGGGAGGTGGCATGGCTAACAAAGGATGCTCATCAATAGCAATAGAGTCGGAGCTATCAATGTCCTCAATCACCTCTTCAAAGAGAGGATTCACGTCACTAGAGATGTAGGCGTCATCAAAATCAAATAAAGGGTTCGAATAAATCTTGAAATTTTCCTTCGGAACGTCTTCATCGGATAGTGACTCGTCATCACTAGAAGTAAAATCATCATCGAGATCAAAAATGGGATTAGAGAAAGCCAAAGAATCGTTTCCCAAGATGTCGGTGGGAGGTAATGAGTCATAACTAGAAAGAGATTCACACTCATCGTCACTATCGGAAGTAACCGTAGGCTCACTTTGGATTGGAATAAGAGTCTCGTCACAAGGAATAGTGATAAGACCCTCATCCCCCATGATGAGAGAGGCATCGGTCTCTGTAGTAGAAGAATCGAGAATAGGAGTGGTAGAATCCTTAGGCTCGAGAGCCGGCAGGTCGAGAGAAGGAATTACAATTGCACTAGGACATTGAGCACAAAGATCATTCCAAGAAATAGTATTCTCATCGTCATCATCATCATAATAGAAAGAACGCACAAGAGGCTGAGTATAATCACTAAGATTAGATACTTGCTCTTGTCGTTGTCGTTGTCGCTTTTCCTCCTCATTTGCTTCTTTTAAAAGAACAACGGCTTCTTGAAGTTGCAAAACAATGGCGTGTGTTTCGTCTTTCAAAGCATTGAGTTGTTGAATTCTCTGAGAGGATTGATGATTGATGGTAGGATGTGGGGGCTCACAGTTATGAAAACCAGAATTATAGCACGGATGTGGCTCATAGGAAGTCATCGGTTGAGAAGAATTAGAACACGGATTTGGTTCATAATAATCCATCGGTGAAGAAAAATGAGGACACGGATTTGGCTCATAATAATTCATTGGCTGACAATACGAAGTATCGTGAGGGCCCCCACAATGATTGCAACACGGGTATTGGGAAAAACCCGGTTCATGTTGCGGATAGGGATTGTCATAGACGGGAGGGGGGGAGAAAGTATTGTAAGAGGAGAAGTACGAATTTGTTGAATTGCAAAATGGACAAAATCCAAATTGTGTATTGTCGATATCAAAACCACACCGCTCACAAATACACCATTGACATGTTTGAAAACCATGCCATGGTCTCCCACACCGAACGCAAGACGAATCCATGAAGAATTAAAAATAAGAGGGGTTGAGAAAAAGAATTAAACACAATAGAGGATAAAGAAGAATATTTTTGTATTTTTTTAGAAAAATATATATACACACGAAAAATCGAAAGAAATCGAACTAAAAACTAACACTAATACGTAATATTTTTGGTGTAATACTTTTAGGAAAAAGTATTACTTTTTGCTTTTTTAATTTTTTTGGTGCAATTCTTAGGAAAGAAATTGCTTTTGTGATTTTTTAATTTTTTTGTATTTTTAAGTTTTTGATTTTTTTGTGTTTTTGATTTTGTTAACAAGAAACGTAACGTTCAAAGGATGAACGGATCCCAAAATCCAAACGTCTTCACGACAAATCGTCAATCGTACGAGCGAAGCGGCAGCGGCGCCATTTTGAAAAAGAGATTTTGTGTACCCTTTTTTATTTCTATTATCGTTCCTCGACTCACCCGAATTGATTTCCAATTAACGTATCGACTTAACTTTGTTTTTGGTAAACGAATATATTTTAGTATTTTAAACTAATCTATTTAAAATTAATTCTAATAAAAACTTAAAATAAAACTATTTTAAAGCTTAAACAAAATTTAAAACTGATTTAATCAAAATGAAAGCTTTTAAAGCAATCTATTTTTAAACAAAACTAACTAAATTTAAATAAGAATTCAAATCTATATTTAATCATTAAAAACTATTTAAAAATTATGATAAAAATTTAAATAAAATATTTTTTTTAATATTTTTATTTTTAAAACTGTATTAAAGTTAATTTATATAAAACTTTTTAAATTTAAATCTAAAACTTTGTATATAAAATTTAATTAAACAAATCTGCCCAAGTAAATTAGCCTATATTAATTTAACGTTGAGAAAAGAAACACAAAAACAAGTCCTAGACTACTGGTAAGACGTTAGGCTGATGTACGAGGGGTCCAGGGATCGAATCCCTGGAGAGACGAAATTTTCTATTAATTTAATTTTTTTTTAGCTTTCGATTTCTGGAATTTTTATACTCAGAAAGCAAATCAAATAAACCATCAGCAATTTAAAAGGAAATAAGGAAACAGAAGAAAAGCATGTAAACAGATTAGAGCAATAAGCAGAGATTACGAATTCCAAAAGAGTTATAAAAACAGATAAGCAAATATAAGCTACTAAGATAAAAACACTAAAATAAGCAATCCAGACAAATGATAAACAAAAGCTGAAAATAAGCAAAAGAAAATGAACCGATTTAAACAATTAAGCAAAACTAGTATAAATCTAAAGTAGATTACAAAACTATATTAAAACTTAAACAAACTTATTCTAAAAAGCTGATGAGTCTAATAAGCATAAGCAAATCCAACAACTAGCACTAACCAAATGAAACTAACTAAAATAAGCATTCCTAAACAATATGAAAACCTAACAGAAACTTAAACATTAAACATAAGCCAATTTAATCAAACTACAATAATAAATAAAAAAAAAAGAGAATGAAGAACCTGAGATGACAACCGTTGGGTAGAAGAAGCGGCGTTGTGCCGTCTTTGAACAATCCGAATCAAACACCTCCTTTTCCACCAAAAATCATCATCACCAAGTCTCGATTAAGCTTCGAACAGTGTTTTATATATTTTTTTTTATTTTTTTTTTATATATCAACTCGAACAGTAATCAAATCAAACAGGATTTGGAATAAATTGAGAAAGAAATTAATTAAAATATTAATTAGAATGAACAGTAACATCAAACATTAACCAACAAACTTGATTTACAGAAACTTTAAATGAGATGAAATTAATCAAAATAAACTTTTTCATTAATCTTCAAAAAAAATACATGAACTGGAAATAAAGAAAATACAATAAAACCTAACACTAATTTTTCAGAAAAATTAAATCTAATTAAACCTACTCCTAAATTTAATTAAAAAAAACTGAAAATAAATAAAAAGCTTGATAGATTACACATGAGATGGGGTTTTTATAGCAAAACCCTAAACTTGGTGCCTAAGGCTTTAAATCTTGGCCCTTCAATTCTTCTCTCTCTTTTTCTTCAATGATCAACGGCTGATATTTAGTCTCGAGCCACGGATTGCCAAGCTGGATATTGGTGTGTTGGTTGTGTTTGTTTAAGCCAATCATACGCAAGAAAAGAGCCACGTAGATGAGGTGAGGACCACCATCTTCTTCTCGAAATAAGGGGGAATTAATTTCATATGTGTGAATTACCTATTAAAGGTAAAAGCCCTAATTTTTGGTGTAAAAATCATGGTGATTAGGGTTTATGGTAAAAACAAATGGAAGCTGTGTTTTAGGAGAGAAGGAAAATGTGGGTGGGTTTTCACTTTGGTATTATCGAATGAAAATAAAAAGAAGAGTGGGGTGGAACGGTTGGGGTTAAAGGGTAAAATTCGTATGTGGGTGAGTCCATGGTAACAAGTTGTGGGGTGTGAGTTTGTTTGTTAAACAATATAGTGAGGGTATACGGTAAGAATATGTGGGGTAAAGAGTGAAGGGTACATTCGGGTGTGGGAGAGTGCATCATAGGAGTGAGTGTTTTGGTTAAACAAATCGTTTGTGTGACTGGTGCGTAAGTTGGAATGGTGTTTGACCGGTCAAAATAAATAACTCCAATTTTCAAAAATTTATCCGTCCCATTTAATTCCAAATGGGCTAGGCCCAATAAAAGAAAATTTCATCCGAATGATAGTTGTGAAAATGGGCTTTTGGGATTGGGCCTTTGTGGACTTGTTTTGCCAAACATAAATAATAACCATCCAAAACTTGGGCTTTTGGGCCCAATAAGTAATTGTGGGTCCCACAATGCTCGAAATCTTCGTAAATCATTAAATCCACTAACGTAAGCTTGATTCTGGCGTTCTTGTTCATTATCTTCAATCTCGTGTCGGTTTAGCCGGTTTTCTTTATCTTTGGCACACTTTTGAACTTTTCTTCGACATTTGACCGTGAAATCCCGTGTTTTCTCTTCTTTTGATTATTTGTACCTATTTTAACACAAAAACACAAAACCACGCGTAATTCCGACATTTATGATATAAAACACATGATTGGGTCTTGTTTTTCCTTGATTTTAGTGGCAAAAGGATAAGTGTTTACACACTTATTAACTTCATTAAATCAATTGATATTAAAAACATCGATTGGGTTAATATTTTTAATATGGGGGAGAAAATGTGATTTAATATGGGAAATTATCACAAATAGTCTGACTTAATGTGCTGGCTCGTCCCGACATATGCAAAATATTTTCGAATATCGTGGCATATGTTAAGGGGGAGCAAAACGGATTTGCATATCAAAATGGATTTTCATGGTGACATATACTTACGCTAAACCCATTTATTTCACGACGATGAAGATTGTGGTGACATAAGGATGGGAGGATAGGTTAAGTCCTATGACTCTTCTAGAACCGGAGGAATCTTCCCAAGGACATTCCATAGCTAGAAATAGTAGTCCTTAGGAAATATGGAGAAAGATTGTGAACGTAACTGAATGCCGACCAAGTACTTAAGTTAGCACTGGAACAATCACAGCAAGGTGCTAGTTATGACGTATTGGTAAGCATTGAAGGGGTTGAACAATGAAAAAGAATTGTAATGATAAAGGGTGTAAAGAAAGAAGCCCTCCTTACAACTTTAGGCAGAAACCGGGTCAACACATATGCTATTGAGATCATTTTAATGATGCTCGATATTGAAGATAGACATCATGGACCCAGTGATGCAATGCACAACCCATTCCAGCTAACTCAGATATCTCTCAAAAGGTATCTGTTTTAATCACACAGAGACAACACATTATCTATCGATTTATATAAATTGGTATTGAAATGGTGGCACTCCTCTCCAGCCTCCGATCACTAAAATCCAAAATGCACGATCGAGTCTAGAGCCATTTAAGATCATCAAATATCTCATTAGGACACACTTTCATAATTCCTTGCTTCTTCACACACTGTGAAAAGTAAGAAAGATATTAAGAGTCCTACGCAAAATCTTCATGATCTTGCCTGAAGATCCGAGTAATACGAAAGTATTTACAATGAAGATGGAAATCCTTCTTGAGCGAATATCAAAAAGCTCATGGTAGGTGACTTGTGTGATTCTTTATGAATCAAACTTGTGATAACCGGAAAGCAACAGTGGTTTAATTCTTAATTGAATTTAAACACGTTCCAGGCCTCTACGTAATATCTTAGTGATCTTGCAAGAACACTCAGAGTGATACCTTAGTGTTCACAGTGATGAGTGGAAATCCTTCTAGTGTTAACCTTAAACAGAAATTGGTAGGTAACTTGCAAGATTCAATATGAATCAAGCTCGTGACAACTGGAAAGCAACGATGGTGCGATTCTTTAATGAATCAAACTTGTTCTAGGAATCAGAATTGACGGCTTCAATCATGCGGATAATTTTATCCAAATGATTCACTCTTTATGTTCGCAGTCAGCTTTCGACGGTCGAGTAAAGAGAACGGGTTTACCCGCGAAATCTTGTCAAGGAGATTTTTAATTAAATCTACCTGCCACAGGTACGATATTTTATATCGTCCAACGGACTTCACCGACCGGAGGTAAAATGCTACCGAATTAGAATGAAATGTTCAAAGCCATTTCGTTCGTGTCTACTTATGTTGCGGCATTTGAAGACGGTGGCGTTGCGGAATCCAAGAAGAATTCGTCCCCGCATGCTTATACTTTATCCACTTAATATTTCATCTAATTCTAGAAAGCCTAAAAGTCAAGTCTTCCGCTGTATCGAACTCTGAAGCTTTCAAGAATTACAAATGTATAAGTATGTGGGACTTGATGTCAGGAAGAGGCGAAGATCACTAGTGAAGGATGCACAAGATCAACGCAAGAGATTAATGCTAAAGATGGATATTAAAGATCACATCAGCATGTTCACCAGAAAAGAAAAAAGAAAAGAAAGACGAAGAGTACGAGCTCAAGACAAGCATAGTATGCTAGGTTTATTTTATTATTGTAACTTGGGTAGCGCCCTTGTTTGGAGTGACCTCCCTTAGGGGGAGATTGTTGGAAATACGTTTTACGTATTAGAAAGGATCGGTCACTGCAACAATAGTCCATGTAATAGCTCGTAGTTTAGTTATTTACATTTATTAAACAAAGCCCAAAACCAAGCCCATGAAATGTATGGGCCGGCGGCCTAATGTAAACCCAAGCCCATCTCATGGGCTTGGGTATATAAACCCTCTCCTTTGATGGAGAGGGTGGTGATTTTCATTTTTCAAATAACACATAGTTCTTAAACTTTCTCTCTCTAGATGTGTGAAATCATCTATCTTTCTCTCTCTAAAACATAAGCAAGATTTACATATCCTACATACACCGCAACCATCATATCAGGCATCACCTACCCAAGCTATCACTTCTCCAATGGGCTATACTTCTGAGCAACGATATTTTCCAATTGAAGTACCACAAGCACAAGCTTTTTATTCCCATTAACTTCCACCACTTCAAGAACCGGTGTTTACTCCAAATGATTCGCCAACTGATGTCTTGAACCATCTCAGTGCCTACTTGTCAAAACTTGTTGCAACTAGAGGATTTCTACCAACGAATAATCAGCTCCGTACTTCTTCAAATCCTCGCCAACAAGCCACTATTCAAGCCGGTCAAGTAATGGTTCAATCTATTCAAGGAAGGTAAAACTCATATGGGCCAACTACAAGGACCGTGAATGCTCAACCTGTGAACTCTCAAGCAAGTGGAAATGGAAGCCATATTGGTCCTCAAAAGGTTGTGACTTTCTACAATTATCGAGGACAAGGTTATATGGCTAGGCAATGCACTCAGCCGAAAAGGAGAAGGGATGCAACGTGGTTTCAGGAGAAGATGTATTTGGTCGACGCTCAATCTAAGGGAAAGATTTTGGATTTAGAAGAATTAGCATTTCTTGTAGACCCAGGGGCAGCAGATAATGAAGGCATTGCAGTCGTCTCTACTTCTAATGCAGCATATCAAGCGGACGATCTTGATGCATATGATTCGGATTATGATGACATTCACTCAGCCTTAGCTGCTCTCGTTGCTAATCTCTCTCACTACGGTTCTAATGTCGTTAGTGAGGTACCAACCACAACCAATCTTGTTAATGATGATAACCCACATCAAGTTGGACTGAAAATGACAACCTCGAACAGCATTCGGGAATTAGTAACTCAAATGATGTGGTATCCAATCCTACATATTTGAGTGAACCTCAACCAAATGCTACGATGGGTATGGAGTCTTATGCTCAACATGATTTAGTAATGGTACCTAAACATATTATTGATAACATGAATATGGCTGTCCGATAAACCGTAGATACGAATACCACCCTAACAGCTGAGCATGCGTTGTATAAGAATAAGGTCAAAGCTTTTGAAATGGTCCCTCAAGCAGAGAAAATAACTCTTTCTGAATTTGACCAATTTCGTACTTAAAAGATAGAACACTTAAACGAAATAGAATCTTTAAGAGCTAATATTTCCAATGAATTAAAAGAAAAAGAGTCGGTGGTAAATGATTTACAAAAACTTAAAACGGATTTTGAAACTCTCGAGTCTAAAAAGTTTGAATCGGAAATTAATGCTAACAAACTTCTTAAATTCAAGGAAAAACAGCTTTTAAAACAATATGCTTCCACAGAAAAGATTCATCTTTTAACTAAATCGTTTAAAGAATTCGAACTTAAGCATCTTAAGGATTTATCACCTAATCCCGGTTATGCAAAACAAGATTAGGAATATATTCCTTGTCTTTATGATGCGACCCTTGAAATTGAGTATAATGCAGTTCGTTTTTTCTCAGTTCTTGCTAATAGAAAGTCCAACCAATATCGGGTTTTTAATTGTTCTTGGTTGTTAAGCTTGCTTGGTTAATCTATTTGCTAATTCAATCAAATGCTTGCAAAACGGAAAAATATTACCTACATATATGTAAAACAAATTGCAAATACCACGTTTTTATTCAAGTAGAAATTCAAAATGCAAAATATGAAACTAAAGGGACTGAAATTGTAAATTCAATGAAAAATAAATGCTTGAAATGTAAACTCTAACAATTATAGGGACTAAAAGTGCAAAACAGTAAACTATAAGGATCAAAAATGCAACAACTATAACAAACTTGCCAAAAATGCAACAAACTAACAAAATGCTAACTGAATTTTAACAACTTCCAAACTCCAGGGACTAAAATAATGCAAACCCTAAAAACATGGAAGATTAGCCAAATTTAAACGCTGTTAGAACAATAGGGACTAAATGGCAATTATGGAAACTTTTTAAGCAAAAACGGGACAAGATAGAAAATAAGCTCGTTTGAGCTTAATATTCAACCAAATTTGATGAAACAACTTGAAAAACTCTTGAAATCTCAATTAAGCTATGTGTGTCCAAGGAAATTTGCTAAAAATGAGAAATAAGCAAATGAGTGCTTATCAATAAGCACAAATTAAGCTATAGCCAAATCTAATCAGTCACAACTTGAATTTTCTATTAAAACTGATTAAGCAACTGATTTTAAGAATGGGAAATCAAACCAGAACGTTTTTCATCCAGAAATAAGCTCTAAAACTGAATTAAGCTAAAATTGAGCTTATGTTGACCAAGCGTTGACCAGCTTTTTTTTCAAAAAGCTAAAAATCTCAAAAATCATGTAACTCAACTACTTCAATGGATTTGTGAAGAAAAATTGCTAAGTTTATGAAGAGAATTCTGAGATACAAATTTTCAGTTCACAAGTTACAGAAACTTGAGTTAAGTCTTCATATCTGATTTTGGCTTATAACTAAGTGATTATTGTAAACTGTATAAAATCCTTTTAGACTCTGATTCTTTATGATGTAAGCTAAGACTGAGAACAAATTTGGTGAACTTTCATCAAGTAATGAATGAGAACTGATCAATTGAAAATGGCAAGTTCTAAAACTAAAACTAAATGAAAACTGACCCAAACTTTTTAAGAGCCATTTGCCTGTTTGACCTTCTACTTGACTTGAAAATGCCTTAAAACTCTTTTATAACACCTATTAACTACAAATGAACTCTAAAATTCCAAAACTCACAACTTGAAAACTCTTTTTAAGCTACATCCAAACACTCCTTTACTGCCTTGTATGAACTTTTTTACAAAGGCTTTTTAAAATCTGAATTAAGCTGACTCAAAAGCTATAGCAGTCTAAACTCAATGATCAAAATGAAGAGTAATAAAGCTCAATGCACACAATTAACTCCACTAGAACTACAAACCAATTATAAGACCAAAAGTGACTGAATCAAGGCAGTTAACTAGAATAAAGTCCAAATCAAAGAGCAAGTAAACAGGATTAAACTACTAACACTCTAAGATCTAACAAACAGCAACTACAAGCAACTTTTATCAATCAGCCATCAAGATTACTCTAGGAAAGAAAGCATGCAGTTAACTGTTGAGTGGAACAAAAATCAAGGACTTTAAAACCTATTGTAGAATTCCTTTGAGAAGAAGAGGAGCGCTGAGCTCTCTTACCCTAGTGATAACCACCACCTTATCACTAGGAATCAATCAATCAACAATAACTGCTATCTAATCAATAGGAATCATCAATCTGCTTGAACAACTTCAAAAACTATGGAAATGACTGAATTCTGATCAAACAGCAATCTAACTCCTTCAATGTTAGTTATGATCCATCAATGATTATAACAAACACTTATCAGCAACAATAGTATCCAAATGCAGCAAGAAATGAACTGGAATGATAAGAACAGTTTTGGCGGGAAAGCTTGAATTCAAAATTCATTAATGGAAAAACGGTTACAAGGTTTGTTAGAAGCTAGTAACTAACTAACTAACTCAAGAGTTTGTCAGACTCTTGAGTAGCTAGGGTAAAATTGAGGGAAAAAGGAAAGGAAATGGAGAACTAGGTGTTTTTACAAATTTTTTCTACAAATGAAAATGAGGTCTAATCTAGCTATTTATAGACATGAAGGAAGAGTTTGTTGGGGTTGGTGACGTGTCATAACCAATCCCAGCTTGCCACGTGGAGAATTCTGCATATTGCACTTTGAAGGTATGAACAAGGAATTGGGGTTTTCTTCATTGATGGATTTCATGTTAATTGATTTGCACCATTGTGTTTATCTCTTCAAAACGATCATATTTGATGTTGAACACTTTCCATGAAATTGCTTGTAGCTAAAACGCGATCCTGGTAAATTTTCCTTTGAAGAAGATGACACGTGTAAGCATTTGATTGGTTGAAAATCAGTCACACGGATTGCACTGTTTGGATTTGGTAATAAATGTGAGATGCTGAGTGGATATTAATTATTTGATCCGTGTGCTTCCTTTTCTTTTCTCTCATTGGCTAGATTCCTTGTCACATGGATCAAACTTGGATAACTTTCAAAAGTTGGCAGAACAAGCCCTTGTACTTGGCAGATTATTGTTTTAAGCTACAATCTTCATTCTTTTGACATATTTGGTCCTTCAACTTCCATCCTTGAACAAAATGGTCCTTTGACTGAGTTGACTTGAGAGTTGACCAAGTTTGACTTGAATCTTGACTTTTTACAATATTTTCACTTTTAGTCCTTCAACTTTCATAACTTGTCAAGATAGGTCCTTATACTTCAAAGTCTTGTCACTTTTGATCTTCTTTTGTCTTTTTCATCCATTTGAGCTTGATTTTTCCTTGTTTGCTTGAAAATGTATCTTTTTACCTACACAAGTGCACACAAACACAAACATACCACATAACACTGTTTTTGCCAAATAAATTGGTATTTTGCTTCATGTTTTAGGGTTATTTGTTATTAAAAGGATATGAGTTTAAGCTCATATCAAATTCCCCTACACTTGAACATTGTCATGTCCTCATGCAATATTATATTTTAAAGCTCAAAAATTTACATTTCCCTCATAATTAATCCACCTTGGCCATATGAGATGCATCTACACTACTCTAAACTAAATGATGCATGATTTTGACTTTTAATAATGCAATGAACAAAATACAATTCTATCTATTTCTTTTTGATTTTTCTTGAAATGGTTTTGATGGAAATAACTCATAAAGAATTCAATGGCTTAGATTAGGGCTTGAGTACCATGGACATTTATCACCCTCAAGTTTCACTTTCCCCATACCAAGCTTAAAAATGGGATCATTGCATTCACAAGTAAAAAGTGCATCAACTTATTCATGACAATTAAATGTGGAACCGGTTATTATTTGAGCAAATTGCTTGTGGGCAAATTTGTCATTATTCAAGTGTGAAGTATAAGAAGTGTAAAATCCAAAAATAAGGAAGCACGGTTTTAATCCTAAGTAATCCTCTCATCCATTACTTGGAAAACCGCTCACAATTAATACAAGTCCGTATTAAGAGTAATAGGTCATTCGCCTTATGTGTAAAATCCTCATGTCATGCTTTCATAAGTAGCTACACACTCGCTAAGGAAAGAAAAAATAAAACTCACGCAATAATTTACATCCGCCATCTTTTTGAGACTTTGGATCTTCAACCCCGCAACCCGTCAAGGTAATATTGGATTGGAGCAATCTACTGAATCCCCGCAACCCGTCAAGGTAATATTGGAACTCAATAGTCACTATAATTAACACCACACTGCCCCTCTTGGGAGTCTTGCATTATTATTTTTTTTCTTTTTCTTTTTTTTTTTTTTCTTTTTCTAGCCACTCATTTTTTTCATAAGCCGCTCTTATTTTTCTTTATTCCTCACAAAGAAATTTGAAAAGAAGAAAAGGAAAAACACCCGCTAAATATGGAGCATGACATAAGTCTAGTACACATAAAACGTGCTAACTTAGAATCTTAAGACGTACTCATATCAACCATAAATGATTAGCCAAAAATGCATAAGAGATTACAAACCAATTAAAACCGTACTTGATTATTTATTAACAATTATATACATGCGAAGAAAGTAGAGGTCAAGAAAAGAAGGGTTTAGCCACAAGTAATTATCATGAAGTCTATCTAGCCCTTTTACACTTGCTTCAACTCTATCATTTCCCATTCTCCACAAATTTAAAATTTCAAATAATGAAATTGGTGGATGCTTAGCCTAATAGATAAATGAAGGACTACATGGTTAAGGATACTAGCTAGAGAGTGCTAAAATAAGCAAACTCGGGTTGAGTCAAAATATCCATGGCGGGCCTAATATGTCAAAGAAATCTAAACTTGTTAAAACCATGTTTTATTATATTTTTTTCTTTTTATTTATTTTGATGAAAAATAAAAGAATATATACAATGCAAATGTGATATGCAAAATGAAAAATGATTGATGCAAAAATTATGAATGCATATTTTTGTTGGCCAAAGTAGATCAAAAATTTGAAAAATGTTGAAAATTCAATTTTTCATGTTATCATGCAAGACAATGACAAGTTCTAGGTAAGGTCACTTCGATAGAAGACCCCCCTACACTTAAGCTAAACATTGTCCTCAATGTTTAAGAGCATGGAAGTGTAAAAACTTCCCCTACACTTATGACAATGAATAGACTTTGCTTAACCCAAGTTAAGGAAAGGACAACTATTAGTGAAATCATGTTTAAGCACAAGGTGTCAATGAAAATTCACTAAAGTAACAAAGTGAACCGGATACAAGGGCCTCCTCCATAAGCTCCAAAGCATGAGATGAGTGAGCAACCCTACAAACAATCATGAAGACAAAAGAAGGTCTCCCCTACACTTATCTCCAAGTCTATGCCTTTATTTCTAACCTACAACACTCTAAACCTAGTTATACGATGCTTGAGTTAATGAGTCTCTAGCTCGACTCGTCCCTCAATGAATTAATTCATGGGGAAAATGGGGACCTCTTGGACCATTTCAACGGAAATGTCCTCCCCAAAGTAATGTTTAACACGGTGACCATTCACTTTAAAATTTGGACCATCGGGTTGGGACAACTCAAGAGTTCCATATGGAAACACTTGAACAATAGTGAATAGACCGGACCATCTCGACTTAAGCTTGCCCGCAAAAAGCTTCAATCTTGAGTTAAAGAGGAGAACCGGCTCTCCAACTTTGAACTCACGATTCTTGATCTTAGCATCATGTAATTTCTTAGTCTTTTCCTTGTAAAGCAAAGAATTCTCATAGGCATTGGCTCTCAACTCATCCATTTCATTGAGTTGATCTTTCCTATGTGAACCGGCTTGGTTTAAATCAAAGTTAGCCCACTTGAGAGCCCAAGATGCCTTATGTTCTAACTCAAATGGAAGGTGGCACGCTTTTCCATAGACAAGCCTATAAGGAGTACAACCAATCGGTGTTTTAAAAGCCGTCCTAAACGCCCACAAAGCATCATCAAGCTTATCCGACCAAGAAGCTCGATGTTCTCCCACCGTTCTCTCTAAAATCCTCTTTAAACCACGATTTGTGACCTCGGTTTAACCATTTGTTTGAGGGTGATATGCGGTAGAAAGTCTATGATTCACTCCATATTTTTTCATAACTCTCGTGAATTTATCATTACAAAAGTGCGTACCACGATCACTTATGATGGCCCGAGGTACACCAAATCTAGCAAATAATTGTTTCAAAAACTTTACAACCACTCTAGCATCATTAGTAGGTAAGGCTTTAGCCTCCACCCACTTGGACACATAATCCACCGCCACAAGTATATACTTGTTTCCCTTAGAGGATGGAAAAGGTCCCATGAAATCTATTCCCCATACATCAAATATCTCACACTCTTGGATAAAATTTTGTGGCATCTCATCACGTTGTGTAATTTTTCCTTGTTTTTGACAAACATCACAAAATTTCACCATCTCTTGGGCATCCTTGTAAATGGAAGGCCAATAGTAACCCGAATCAAAGACTTTCTTGGCGGTGTAGTTAGGCCCAAAATGTCCACCCGTAGGTCCTTTATGACATGCCTCTAAGATTTTAAATGCCTCGGGCCCATCTACACACCGTCTAATGATTTGGTCCGCACATTGCCGAAAAAGATATGGATCATCCCAAAAGTAATACTTAACTTCCTTAAGAAACTTTTTCTTTTGTTGGTAAGTAAGACCCTCAATAAGCACATTGCCCACAAGATAGTTTGCGATATCCGCAAACCAAGGTGTGGCATCCTCTTGGGAAGAGATAGACATGAGCTCCTCTAGTGGAAAGGATTCATTGATTTCTTGATGTGGGAAATCTCCTTGAAAAGGATGCTCAAGTCTACTCAAATGATCCGCCGCTAAATTCTCGGCCCCTTTCTTATCACGAATCTCTATCTTAAACTCTTGAAGCAACAAAACCCATCTCAAAAGCCTAGGCTTAGCATCTTGTTTTGTCATAAGATACTTGAGAGCGGAATGATCCGTATACACTATGGTTTTGGAAAGCACAAGATATGGTCTAAACTTCTCAAAAGCATATACTATAGCAAGCAACTCTTTTTCCGTGGTAGTGTAATGAAGTTGTGCACCGGTCATGGTTTTACTCGCATAGTGTATAGGTTGAAAATGCTTATTAACTCTTTGTCCTAAGACGGCCCCCACCGCATAATCACTAGCGTCACACATAAGCTCAAAAGGTAATTCCCAATTTGGAGAAACCAAAACGGGAGCCTTTGTTAATTTTTCTTTAAGGGTCTCAAAAGAGTCTAAACAAGCTTGGTCAAAAATGAAAGGAGCCTCTTTCTCCAAGAGGTGAGTCATCGGTCTAGCTATCTTAGAAAAATCTTGTATAAAGCGCCTATAAAATCCCGCATGACCTAAGAAACTCCTCACACCTTTAACCGAGGTGAGTGGGGGAAGCTTAGCAATCACATCAATTTTAGCTCGATCAACTTCTAATCCCTTATTGGATATCTTGTGTCCTAAAACAATCCCCTCTTTCACCATAAAGTGACATTTCTCCCAATTAAGCACCAAACGTGTTTCCTCACAACGCTTAAGCATTCTCTCAAGATTGGTGAGACATGAGCTAAAGGAGTTTCCAAATACGGAAAAGTCATCCATAAAAACCTCCATGGTTTGCTCTATCATGTCATGGAAAATCGCCATCATGCACCTTTGAAACGTCCCCGGTGCATTACATAGGCCAAAAGGCATCCTCTTGTAAGCAAATGTACCGTAGGGACAAGTGAATGTGGTCTTTTCTTGATCCTTAGGGTCAATGGGTATTTGAAAATAACCCGAAAAGCCATCAAGAAAATAATAGTACTCATTTCCCGCTAAGCGTTCGAGCATTTGATCCATAAAGGGAAGCGGGAAATGGTCTTTCCTAGTTGCCTCATTGAGTTTTCTATAATCAATGCAAACTCTCCAACCGGTCACAAGTCTCGTGGGAATAAGCTCATTGTTCTCATTAGGCACCACGGTGATTCCACCCTTCTTTGGAACACAATGAACCGGGCTAACCCATGGAGAGTCGGAAATGGGGTAAATCATACCCGCATCTAAGAGTTTAATCACTTCCTTCTTAATAACCTCATGGATTTTTGGGTTAACTCTCCTTTGGTTTTGAATGGCGGGTTTATAGTCATCCTCCATAAGGATTTTGTGAGTACAAAAATGTGGATCAATTCCCCTTATGTCGGATATTTTCCATGCTAAAGCTTTCTTATGTTTTTTAAGAACTTCAATAAGTTGCTCTTTCTCATCCTCTTTCAACTCTTTAGCAATAATCACCGGTAATTGGTCTTTTCCTTCTAAGAAAGCATATTCTAAGTGGGATGGAAGTTCCTTAAGTTCAATGGGAGGTGGACTCTCTATGGAAGGTTTAACTATGGACGGTTCCTCAATGGTAATCTCTTGTGGAATAGGAGAAGGAATAGGGTCCTCATTGAGCAACTTTTGGATTGTAAGAATATCTTCTTCCCAATTAATGGGAGAATCATCATCACCAAGAAAGTTGGACTCAAATTCCTCCAATAGGAAATCACTCTCTCCAAAAGGTGTTAAAGAGGGAGCAATTGAGGTCACGGTTTCAACATGGGGAATCTCATCACTAGCACTCTTACAAGCATCATGAAAGTGTTCATTACACACTTCATCTAGCACATCCACAATGTTAATAGTCTCACAAGGTCTAGACTCCTTAACCTCTTTTCTATCACAAACTTTCCCTAATTTAAACACCACTCTCTCATCTTCTACTCTCATAATTAATTCTCCTTCCGCCACATGTATCAAGGTACGACCCGTTCTCAAAAACGGTCTACCAACAATCAAAGGCACTCTAGGATCCATGTCATAATCGACCACTACAAAGTCGGCCGGAAAGGTAAACTTATCCACACCTACAAACACATCTTCCGCTATACCTACGGGGTGAGCTATGGTTCGGTTGGCTAGTTCAAGAGTCATCCTAGTGGGAGTGAGCTCGGGAAGAGATAGTTGTTTCCAAACCGATAAAGGCATGAGATTTATGCTCGCCCCTAAATCCGCCAAAGCCATGCAATTTTCAACACCGGGAAAATTACAAGGTATCAAGAAGCGCCCCGGATCTCCAAGTTTTGTTGGTAAGGTTTTAAGTAACACCGCGGAACAATTTTCATTAAGTGATGTGTTGGGCAAATCAACAAATTTCTCTTTGTTTGAGAGCAAATCCTTGAACATCTTAGCAAACTTTGGCATATAAGCAAGAGCTTCCGCAAAGGATATATTGATGTTGAGTTGCTTGAACATCCTTAAGAAATTGGAGACTTGGATTTTATCTTTGTTCTTTAACTTGTCCTTTTTCAACCTTGAAGGGTATGGAAGAGTAGGTTTTGGTGTAGGTGGAATAGGTGTTGTGGTGGAAGATTTGTCTTTGTTAGCTTCTTCATTGGGAAGTGTGGAAGGTAAAGGAGAAGTATGAGGTGGTTGAGAAGGTGTGTTTGAGTGAATAGGAGCATTTTGAGGAGGTGGAGTAGAAGTAGAAGGCTTGTCACAAGTAGGATCACAAGTGGGTTGAACAAGAGTAGGTTTAGGAGGTGAAGGATCCTTTATTGTTGTTCCACTCCTTGTTGTAATAGCATTGACATTGGCCCTAGGGTTTGTTTGTGTGTTAGAAGGTAAAGCCCCTTGTGGTCTTTGAGTTACCGCCACTAAAACCCTATTGATTTGTTCCTCCAATGTACGTTTCATTTGGTCATTCATTCTCTTCTCAATTTCACGCATTTTCTTGTCAACATACTCTTGAGTCTCTTGCATCCCATATCCTTGAGTTGGATTTTGAGGGTAAGCTTGATTTGGTATTGGAGCATATGCTTGAGTGGGAATAAATGGAAGTGGTTGATTAAATCCTTGTTGTGGTGGATAAAAGGTATTTGCTTGAGGTTGAAATTGATTGGGTGCCTTGTAGTTATTTCCTTGGTATGGTGGTCTTTGCCCTTGATTCCTTACTAAAATTTGAGGAGGATTTTGTGGAATTTGGGTGGGTGGTTGGGGTGGGAAGCCGGGTGGAGTAAGGTAATTTTGGGATTTGTAAGAAAGGTTATTTGGATTGATATTAGGTTTGAAGTGTTCACGATGTTCCTCTTGGTAAGCATAGCATTCCCCTTGATACCCTTGCACCTTATCACATTGTTCATAAGAATGGGGACCTCCACAAGTAACACAAGAAATGGTGATGGCATTCACATTATTCGAGGAATTGTTCAATGTCATGCTCTTAAAATTTTGAAACATTTCTTGTTGTCTTTGCAAATTCCTTTCACTATCTCTATCCATCCTTTGAAAAATCGCTTCTTGAAACTTGAGGAGTTGGTTGTCACAAGGGATTTGAGAATTGTTTTGGATAACATGAACCCTTTCTTCAAATTGATTGTTTGTTTGAACCATTGCTTTAGTCTCAATGATGTCCACAGCCTCTTGGTATGTCTTAAGAAGAATATTCCCTCCCGCGGAAGCATTGAGTGAATCTTGGTGGTGAGCTTTAAGGCCATCATAAAAGAGACTTATTTGATGAACTTGATCCAATCCATGATTAGGGCATCGCCTCAACAACTCACTATACTCTTCCCAAGCATCACTAAAGGATTGACTAGGTTTTTGTTGAAAGCTCATAATTAAAGTCCTCAAAGCCATAGTCTTTTGTGGAGGAAAGAACTTGTTCAAAAACTTAGTGGTGAAACCATCCCATGTGGTGATACTATCGGGTGGTTGGGTGTCTAACCAATGCTTAGCACTCCCCTCTAAGGAAAATGACACTAACATCAACCTAATGACCTCATGTGGAACCCCATTATGCTTAATGGTATTGCAAAGTGAAAGGAATCTCTTAAGGTGAGCATGAGGATCCTCATTGTGTTTACCAAGGAAAGGTGATAATGCAACCATATTGATCATAGATATATGTAGCTCAAATGTGTTGGCGGGAAAGTCGGGAATCTTAATGGCACTAGAATATCCATGAATGTTGGATTGCATACGTTCATACAAAGTACGATTATCAATAGCCATGGGCTCTTGTGGTGGAGTCAAAGCACGATTCTCGTGATCGGCTTGGTGGACGGTGGTGGTCTTACTCTTTCTCTTCTTCTTCCTTTTCGGAGGAAGAGGTTGTACACCAATCGGTATTTGTGCACGCCCGCGAGTGAGCATGCAACTCAATACGAGGAATGAGAGAGAAGCTCTCGTGTGACTTTGAAGAGAAATGGATTATCCTCTTCGAGTTTCAATATTAAATATCCACAAGAAAATAACAATATATGTATTTACTACTTTGGGTGCAAGACCCTCAATGAAGCCTTCCTTCTTAGAATACTCCCAAGTGAACGGGGGGTTAGGTGGCGCGAAGCACTTAAGTACCTATTGACCCTTAGATGGCATTTTATAGCACATCGCCTTTCTATTCACTTAAATGTTCGTTTTCTTCGAATTGTTGCTTATTGAGAGTATTTATCTATTCTTGCTTTATTTTGTTTGATCGATACACGTGTCAAGGACCGGAACGCCCCTCAACACGGTGTATTGCCTCGGCAATACTTATGGAAGATATGTAGATTGATTGTTCTTATACGTATACGTATTTACTTATAATAATATATGGAAAATATTTTTGTATTTATGAGTTTTTTTAAGGGAAAATACTATATGTACATAAAAACCGAGAGAATCCAATAATATATATTTTTGGTTGCAATCTCTTAGGAAAAAGATTGCTTTTTGGATTTTTTATTTTTTTGGTCAATTCTTTAGGAAAAGAATTGTTTTGTTAATTTTTTAGTTTTTATATATTTTTATATTTTTGATTTTTGATTTGTTTTTGATTTATGATACGTAAAAAATAACGTTCACAAAGTGAACGGATCCCAAAAGCCAATGAAAACCGTCAATCGATAGTCTCTCGTGTAGTCAAAGAACCGGCAGCGGCGCCATTTGAAATTGAGTATAATGCAGTTCGTTTTTTCTCAGTTCTTGCTAATAGAAAGTCCAACCAATATCGGGTTTTTAATTGTTCTTGGTTGTTAATCTTGCTTGGTTAATCTATTTGCTAATTCAATCAAATGCTTGCAAAACGGAAAAATATTACCTACATATATGTAAAACAAATTGCAAATACCACGTTTTTATTCAAGTAGAAATTCAAAATGCAAAATATGAAACTAAAGGGACTGAAATTGTAAATTCAATGAAAAATAAATGCTTGAAATGTAAACTCTAACAATTATAGGGACTAAAAGTGCAAAACAGTAAACTATAAGGATCAAAAATGCAACAACTATAACAAACTTGCCAAAAATGCAACAAACTAACAAAATGCTAACTGAATTTTAACAACTTCCAAACTCCAGGGACTAAAATAATGCAAACCCTAAAAACATGGAAGATTAGCCAAATTTAAACGCTGTTAGAACAATAGGGACTAAATGGCAATTATGGAAACTTTTTAAGCAAAAACGGGACAAGATAGAAAATAAGCTCGTTTGAGCTTAATATTCAACCAAATTTGATGAAACAACTTGCAAAACTCTTGAAATCTCAATTAAGCTATGTGTGTCCAAGGAAATTTGCTAAAAATGAGAAATAAGCAAATGAGTGCTTATCAATAAGCACAAATTAAGCTATAGCCAAATCTAATCAGTCACAACTTGAAATTTCTATTAAAACTGATTAAGCAACTGATTTTAAGAATGGGAAATCAAACTAGAACGTTTTTCATCCAGAAATAAGCTCTAAAACTGAATTAAGCTAAAATTGAGCTTATGTTGACCAAGCGTTGACCAGCTTTTTTTCAAAAAGCTAAAAATCTCAAAAATCATGTAACTCAACTACTTCAATGGATTTGTGAAGAAAAATTGCTAAGTTTATGAAGAGAATTCTGAGATACAAATTTTCAGTTCACAAGTTACAGAAACTTGAGTTAAGTCTTCATATCTGATTTTGGCTTATAACTAAGTTATTATTGTAAACTGTATAAAATCCTTTTAGACTCTGATTCTTTATGATGTAAGCTAAGACTGAGAACAAATTTGGTGAACTTTCATCAAGTAATGAATGAGAACTGATCAATTGAAAATGGCAAGTTCTAAAACTAAAACTAAATGAAAACTGACCCAAACTTTTTAAGAGCCATTTGCCTGTTTGACCTTCTACTTGACTTGAAAATGCCTTAAAACTCTTTTATAACACCTATTAACTACAAATGAACTCTAAAATTCCAAAACTCACAACTTGAAAACTCTTTTTAAGCTACATCCAAACACTCCTTTACTGCCTTGTATGAACTTTTTTACAAAGGCTTTTTAAAATCTGAATTAAGCTGACTCAAAAGCTATAGCAGTCTAAACTCAATGATCAAAATGAAGAGTAATAAAGCTCAATGCACACAATTAACTCCACTAGAACTACAAACCAATTATAAGACCAAAAGTGACTGAATCAAGGCAGTTAACTAGAATAAAGTCCAAATCAAAGAGCAAGTAAACAGGATTAAACTACTAACACTCTAAGATCTAACAAACAGCAACTACATGCAACTTTTATCAATCAGCCATCAAGATTACTCTAGGAAAGAAAGCATGCAGTTAACTGTTGAGTGGAACAAAAATCAAGGACTTTAAAACCTATTGTAGAATTCCTTTGAGAAGAAGAGGAGCGCTGAGCTCTCTTACCCTAGTGATAACCACCACCTTATCACTAGGAATCAATCAATCAACAATAACTGCTATCTAATCAATAGGAATCATCAATCTGCTTGAACAACTTCAAAAACTATGGAAATGACTGAATTCTGATCAAACAGCAATCTAACTCCTTCAATGTTAGTTATGATCCATCAATGATCATAACAAACACTTATCAGCAACAATAGTATCCAAATGCAGCAAGAAATGAACTGGAATGATAAGAACAGTTTTGGCAGGAAAGCTTGAATTCAAAATTCATTAATGGAAAAACGGTTACAAGGTTTGTTAGAAGCTAGTAACTAACTAACTAACTCAAGAGTTTGTCAGACTTTTGAGTAGCTAGGGTAAAATTGAGGGAAAAAGGAAAGGAAATGGAGAACTAGGTGTTTTTACAAATTTTTTCTACAAATGAAAATGAGGTCTAATCTAGCTATTTATAGACATGAAGGAAGAGTTTGTTGGGGTTGGTGACGTGTCAGAACCAATCCCAGCTTGCCACGTGGAGAATTCTGCATATTGCACTTTGAAGGTATGAACAAGGAATTGGGGTTTTCTTCATTGATGGATTTCATGTTAATTGATTTGCACCATTGTGTTTATCTCTTCAAAACGATCAATTTTGATGTTGAACACTTTCCATGAAATTGCTTGTAGCTAAAACGCGATCCTGGTAAATTTTCCTTTGAAGAAGATGACACGTGTAAGCATTTGATTGGTTGAAAATCAGTCACACGGATTGCACTGTTTGGATTTGGTAATAAATGTGAGATGCTGAGTGGATATTAATTATTTGATCCGTGTGCTTCCTTTTCTTTTCTCTCATTGGCTAGATTCCTTGTCACATGGATCAAACTTGGATAACTTTCAAAAGTTGGCAGAACAAGCCCTTGTACTTGGCAGATTATTGTTTTAAGCTACAATCTTCATTCTTTTGACATATTTGGTCCTTCAACTTCCATCCTTGAACAAAATGGTCCTTTGACTGAGTTGACTTGAGAGTTGACCAAGTTTGACTTGAATCTTGACTTTTTACAATATTTTCACTTTTAGTCCTTCAACTTTCATAACTTGTCAAGATAGGGCCTTATACTTCAAAGTCTTGTCACTTTTGATCTTCTTTTGTCTTTTTCATCCATTTGAGCTTGATTTTTCCTTGTTTGCTTGAAAATGTATCTTTTTACCTACACAAGTGCACACAAACACAAACATACCACATAACACTGTTTTTGCCAAATAAATTGGTATTTTGCTTCATGTTTTAGGGTTATTTGTTATTAAAAGGATATGAGTTTAAGCTCATATCAACCCTAATTGGCAAATCGAAAGAAGCACCTTATGTTCGTAGTGATGAGGAGACACAGTCACTTGCGGAAGAAACTCGATCTAAAATGTTTCCAACATTCCATAAGCTTGATTATGTTAAACATAATAAAGATCAATTTGATAAAAAGACCCGTATTCGATTACAAAAGGAATTATCTCAATTATCAGCATGTGTGCCCCCAAGTTTGTCAAATGAAAACCTTTCTAGTACGTCTCCTACACTTGTCAAAAAGGATTTAACTAAGTTGATTCCACCGGTAAGGAAGGTGGCTAATAGCATAAATGCGTTACACCAACACTTTGTTGACTTTGACAAGGTCATTCTGGAACGTACGACGGATTCGGCCATAACGGAAGGTGAATGAAAATTTAAGCACACTAGAGCTGCGTTTCGAGACGAAATTGTTCCATTTGTAAAAAATATTAAAGCGTGTTTCTTCAATATTGACCAAGATTTGGTTTTGGAAATAGATGAAGTTAAACGTATTTTTAATTAAATGGATGATGCTTATGAAAACGGTTTACTTGAAATAGAACGGATTTCACGCCAAAATGATCAACTTCTGAAGCAAGTGATGTCCCATGATATTGTTTCTGTCTGTGTGAATAATAGTGTTGATAATGATTCTATTATGCATAATTCTGAATCTGTGGATAATGTGGTAGATAGTACTTGTCACAAATCTGACGCTAATTTTTTAAAGCTTCAAGATTCCTATAATTCGCTATCAAAATGTTTTGATGCGATTCAAAAACATTGTCTTTCACTTGAATGTGAGAACCAATCTATTAAAGATATTTTTGAAACGTCACACAAAATTTTTAATAAAGATGCTCAAAATGTTAAAAAGAGTTTTCAATTAACTATACGATCAAAACAGCGTTGGAAACGTGACAAAGTTGCTAAATCTTTGCCGATAGTAAATGAGAATATGGAAAGGACACTTGATGCCGCTAACACTCAATCCTTGATTGAGACCCTTAATCATAATTCGGTGGAGATCTCATATTTACATGCGATAATTCGTGATAAGGATATGGCTTTGGCTGAATTATAAGAATTGCTTCGCGTTAAGAAAACAACTGCCATTTCAGCCCCGCCCTCTAGTGTTCTTAAAGTGAGATCTACAAAGAACCATCTCCTTGTCGTCACACCAATAAACAAGGGCCCTAGGACTAAACCATCTCAAACATTAGTCAATAAAGATAAGGCAAAATCAAAACTAGCTTCTAATATTCTCGTGTTGCCTTCTACAGGAGTGATCACCACTACTAAGGCTCCAAGATCTAAGCTTAACGGAAACATGAGGATTGATATGATCTTGCCCCAATCTAGTAGTCAAGTGAAGAAGAAAGTAAAAGCTTACCCTAGGAATTTTATTTCTGTTTTGAATAAAAAGAATCATGTAGCTAAAGCTAAAGGCTCTGCGGTTGTACAGCGTTCTAAGCCTACAGTGAATTCTAATTTGAAATGTTGGAATTGCAATGAATGTATGTTTTCTAGTCGTCATGATTCTTGCCTTATTGACCATGTGAATGAGATGAATACCCAAAAGCACAATTTAGAATGGAAACCGACTAGGAAAGTTTTAACCCAAGTTGGATGGATGTGGCGTCCCACTAGTAGGACTTTCACTATACTAGGAAATGTGTGACCTTTAACTAGGATCACTCCCACTACAGCGAAGAAAGCGTGCCCTTTAACTAAGAGTACTAAGACTACCAAAACACAAGCGTGTCCTTTAACTAGGAACACCAACAATACTCTAGGAATAAAGTGCCCTTTAAATAGGTCTACTCCCACTGTAGTGCCTGTAACTAATCCAACACCTAAGGAAAATGGACCCATTAAACTAGAAATTAAACAAATATATGTTAGAAAACGCCGGAAATCTACTGATAACACTCATGTTAGCACTTCTGATATTGTATCTACATCTACTAACATTCTGGAACCAATAGTTTCCAATGCATTGTCTACTTTTGTTGTCCCAAACAAGTGGTCTAAATCGCCTTGTGGTATTTAGACTCTGGTTGCTCCAAGCACATGACTGGAGATCGCTCTCAGCTCAGAAATTTCGTAAGCAAGTTTCTTGGTACGGTTCGATTCGGTACGATCATATCGCAAAAATAATGGGTTATGGTGAATATCATATTGGGAATGTTATAATTTCGAGAGTGTATTATGTGAAAGGTCTCGGTCACAACTTATTTTCTGTGGGATAATTTTGTGATTCAAACCTAGAAGTGGCTTATCGTGAGCATACCTGCTTCATTCGTAATTTGGAAGGGGTTGATTTATTGAAAAGTACTCGAGGGAATCATTTGTATACTTTGTCTCTATAAGACATGATGGCCGATTCTACAGTATGTCTTCTCTCCAAAGCATCGAAGACTAAGTCATGGTTATGGCATCGAAGATTATCTCATCTTAACTTTGACGCTATTAATCATTTGGCGAAAAACGCACTTGTTCGTGGTCTTCCTAAACTTAAATTTCACAAGGATCATTTGTGTTCCGCGTGTACAATGGGGAAGAGCACTAAGAAATCATACAAACCCAAGATTGAAGACACCAACCAAGAGAAACTTTATTTATTGCATATGGATCTTTATGGGCCAATGCGTGTTGAAAGTCTTGGTGGTAGAAAGTACATCCTCGTCATGGTGGATGATTACTCTCGGTTTACATGGGTGAAATTTCTTGCAACAAAAGATGAGGCATCTAAAGTCATCATCTACTTTCTCAAGATGATTCAAGTGCGTCTCAACACTATTGTCCGACGCATTCGTACCGATAATGGAACCGAATTTATGAATCAAACCTTGCATAAGTAATGAAGAAGTTGGCATATCTCATGAAACATCCGTTGCTCGCACTCCAGAACAAAACAGTTTTGTTAAAAGGCGAAATCGCACACTTATGGAAGCAGCTCGAACGATGTTCATTTACGCAAAGACTCCATTATTTTTATCGGCAGAAGCAGTATCTACAGAAGTTACACCCAAAACCGGTCACTAATTCAAAAACCCCATGGTAAAACACCGTATGAGCTTCTACATGGTAAAGTACCAGATTTATCATATCTTTATGTATTTGGTTCTCTTTGCTATCCAAATAATGATGGTGATAATTTGGGAAAACATCAACCAAAGGCTGATATTGGTATTTTCATTGGTTATGCACCCGCAAAGAAAGCTTACCGAATCTACAATCATATTTCTCGCAAGATCCTCGAAATTATGAATGTTGATTTTGATGAGCTGACAACGATGGCTTCTGAGCAAAGCAGCTCTGAACCCACACTTCATGAAATGGGACCCAATAACATTAGCACTGGTCTTGTCCCAAACAACCCTACTTCATCATCATTTTACACCACCTTCTAGGAATGAATGGGATACGTTGTTTCAACCGGTCTTTGATGAATTCTTTACTCCTCCAAGAGTTGTTGCTCCAGAACCTGTAGTAGTAGCTCCGATTACCGAAGTTGTCGCTCCAGATAACAAAGCTTAATCGGATACATTTGCACCAACAATTGGTCAAGATATACCATCAACGAGTAATTACCAACCAACACATGTATCAAATCCCCACGTCATGCCTGTTGATGATGAAGAGGATGATGATAATAATCACGATTTGGAATTCGCTTAAATGCGTGAACTTCCATTCTTTGGTGTACCAATTCCCGACCCTAATCAAGCCGGGTCGTCCACCTCAGAGGAAGCTCCTAATACGTTCTACTCCAATCAACAGACTCGTGAACATGACAGCAAGTGGACAAAGTATCATCCTATAGATTCTATTATTGGTGACCCTAATCGTCCGGATCCACACGAAGTCAGTTAAAAGAAAGTGAAATGTTTTGTCATTTTAATGCTTTTCTCACTGAAGTTGAACGTAAGACCTGGCAAGAAACTTTTACTCAATCTTGTTGGATAGAAGCTATGCAAGAAAAACTTAATGAATTTATGCGTCTTGATGTATGGGAACTTGTCCCATACCCGGATCAAGTGAAGTTACTCACTTTGAAATGGGTTTAAAAGGTGAAACTCGACAAGTTAGGTGGAATTTTGAAGAACAAAGCTCGACTAGTAGCTCGTGGATACAAGCAACTATTAGGCATCGACTTTATGGAATCCATTGAACCCGTTGCCCGTTTGGAAGCTATTAGACTATTCCTCGCTTATGCAGCCCACATGAATATGATCATCTATCAGATGGATGTGAAGACGGCATTTCTCAATGGTTAAATCAAGGAAGAGGTCTATGTTCAACAGCCAGATGGTTTTGTGAATTCTAAATATCCTAATCACCTGTACAAGCTTAAGAAGGCTCTTTATGGGTTGAATCAAGATCCACGCGCGTGGTATGATCTATTGTCACAATTCCTCATAACGCAAGGCTTCGCTAAAGGCAAGGTGGATCCCACGCTGTTCATGCAGAAACGAGGTAAAGATATGATTATGGTACAAATATATGTTGATGATATTATATTTGCTTCCTCGACCCAAACCTTATCGGATGAGTTTGGGACACTCATGTCTTCCAAGTTTAAGATGTCAATAATGGGCAAGGTATCATTTTTCTTAGGTCTTCAGATATCTCAGAATCTTAGAGGCATCTTTATCAATCAATCCAAGTATGACCTTGAATCACTGAAGAAAGATAAGATGGAATCTTTGAGACCCCGTGGATACTCCAATGGTAGAACGAACTAAGCTAGATGTAGATCCACATGGGATTGCCGTTGATCCATCACTTTATCGTGGAATGATCGGTACCCTTCTGTATATCACAGCTAGTAGACCCGATCTTCAATTTGCTATATGCATGTGTGCTCGGTATCAAACTCAGCCTACTGAGTTACACTTAGCTACTGTTAAACTTTTCTTTCGGTATATTAAAGGAACCATTAATCGGGCACTTTGGTATTTGAAGGAATATTCGATTGCACTTATGGCATATACAGATGCGGATCACGTAGGTTGTCAAGATACAAGGCGTAGCACGAGCGAAACTTTGCAACTACTAGGAGATCGACTAATCAGTTGGGCATTGAAAAGGTAGAAAAGCGCTGCAATTTCAAGTACGAAGGCAGAATACATAGCCATGTCCGGTTGCTGTGCTCGAATTCTTTGGATGAGATCGCAATTAACCGACTATGGTCTAGGTTTCAACAAAATTCTGATGTACTGCAACAACAAAAGTGCAATTTCCTTATGCTGCAACAACGTTCAGTTCTCCCGGTCGAAGCATACTGACATTCGCTACCACTTTATCAAGGAGCAAGTGGAAATGGAGTGATCGAGCTTTACTTTGTTAGATCTGAGTATCAATTGGCAGATATTTTCACGAAGGCTTTAGATCGCGCTCGAATGGAATTTTTGGCCGACAAGCTAAGATTGAGAACTTTCTCGCCCGAGGCTCTAAAGGAATTGGCAGATGAAGCGAAAGAATAGTGGTGGTAAACTATTCTCCGTATCCTTGGTGATCATTCGTATATATTGTTTATATTTTTATCCACAAAGGCAAAATACAAAAATATAAAACCATAAAAAAACCAAAAAAATTGAAAATTTTCTTTAAAATCCAAATATATTTTTACTTTATTTTTGCAAAGGCATGTCTTTTTGTACGATAATATTTTCGGCCTTAGAAATGTTGATTAAAATCGACACGACACCATAAATAGAGTTCATACAAAAGTTGTAAATATTTTAAAACATGCCTATTTGGCTTGTAGTTATTTCAGACTGCAACCAGCTTTTCATATTAAACTCAAGCATTTCTTATGAAAGCTATGACTCAACAACGGGAATTAATTTTCTCGGGCATGGTTTACTTGCAAACCATGTAAGGGATTGTGTTTACTTTATAACACAATCTAACACGGATATATGTACGCATCAGTGCATTTATTTGTTAAAACGAGAGAAATCTTTTTTTTATGAAGTTATCATCTCTACAAACCGAAGTTCTTTGCAATTGGTATCTACATACTCGACGATACGACTACTCAAACAGTGACTACAGCTCTTTCGATAGAACACGGGTCAACAATTGAGGGGGAGCAATTTTCAAGCATTCATAATCTTCGACGCCAACAGTGTCAAGTTCACAAATTGGTGTCAAGACAAAAATACCAATCGTATATGTGGTGTCAAGAGATGACTTCAGACGTGGCGAGGCGACTAACATTTGCCGACAAGAACCATTTGATCTTATCATATGATGTTCTCATCAATCAGGTCCAACCTTTTCAACTCCATCTAATATGGTGAATATGTGATCATTTTTCTAATCGGTATCATAAATCAATTGGATTTGATATCATGAAGATAATTGGATTTGTATTTTTCTTCCCAAATTTTCTTAAAACTTCATTAAGTCAATTGATATCAAAAATATCGGTTGGGTTAATATTTTTAATATGGGGGAGAAAATGTGATTTAATATGGGAAATGATTAATCTCAAATTGTTTGACTTAACACGATAGCAAAAGGGGGAGCAAAACAGATTTGCAAGTCAAAATGGATTTTCATGGTGACATATACTTACCCTCAACCCATTTATTTCACGACGATGAAGATTGTGGTGACAAAAGGATGGTAGGATAGGTTAAGTCCAATGATTCTTCCAAAACTGGAGGAATCTTCCCAAGGACATTCCATAGCTAGAAATAGTAGTCCTTAGGAAAGATGGAGAAAGTTTGTGAATGTAGTTGAATGTCGACCAAGTAATTAAGTTAGCACTAGAACAATAACAACAAGGTGCTAGTTATGACGTATTGGTAAGCATTTAAGGGGTTGAAGAATGAAAAAGAATTGTAAAGATAAAGGTTGAAAACAAAGAAGCCCTCCTTACAACCTTAGGCAGAAACCGAGTTAACACATTTGCTATTGAGATCATTTTTAATGATTCTCGATATTAAAGATAGACATCATGGACCCAGTGATGCAATGCACAATCCATCCCAGCTAACTCAGATATCTCTCAAAAGGTATTTGTTTTAATCACACGGAGACAACGCATTATCTGTCAGTTTATTCACTTCGATAAATTTGGTATTGAAATGGTGGCACTCCTCTCCAGCCTTCGATCACTAAAATCCAAAATGCACGATTGAGTCTAGAGCCATTTGAGATCATCAAATATCTCATTAGGACACACTTTCATTATTCATTACTTCTTCACACAATGTGAAATGTAAGAAAGATTTTAAGAGTCCTATGCAAAATCTTCATGATCTTGCCTGAACCTCCGATTAATACGAAATTATTTACAATGAAGATGGAAATCCTTCTTGAGCGAACATTAAAAAGCTTGTGGTAGGTGACTTGTGCGATTTTTAATGAATCAAACTTGTGATAACTGGAAAGCAACAGTGGTTTAATTCTTAACTGAATTTAAATACGTTCCAGGCCTCTACGCAAAATCTCAGTGATCTTGCCAGAACACTCAGAGTGACACCTTAGGGTTCACAGTGATGAGTGGAAATCCTTCTAGTGTTAACCTCAAACAGCACTTGGTAGGTAACTTGCAATATTCTATATGAATCAAGCTTGTGACAACTGGAAAGCAACGATGGTGCGATTCTTTAAAGAATCAAACTTGTTCTAGCAATCAGTATTGACAGCTTCAATCATGCGGATAATTTTCTCCAAATGATTCACTCTTTAGGTTCGCAGTCAGCTTAGGACGGTCGAGTAAAGAGAACGGGTTTACCCGCGAAATCTTGTCAAGGAGATTTTTTAATTAAGTCTACCTGTCACAAGTACGATATTTTATATCGTCCGACGGTCTTCACCGATCGGAGGTAAAATACTACCGAATTAGAATGAAATTTTCAAAACTATTTTGTTCGTGTCTACTTATGTTATTACATTTGAAGACGGTGGTGTTGCGGAATCCGAGAAGAAGTCGTCCCCGCATGCTTATACTTTTTGCACTTAATACTTCAACAAATTCAAGAAAGCCAAAAAGTGAAGTCTTCCGCTGTATTAAACTCTGAAGCTTTCAAGAATTACAAAGGTATAAGTATGTGGGACATGAAGTCACGAAGAAGCGAATATCACAAGAGGTGGATGCACAAGATCAAGGCAAGAGATCAATGCTCGAGATTGATATCAAAGATCACATCAACATATTCACCAAAAAAGAAAAAGAAAAGAAAGACGAAGACTACGAGCTCAAGACAAGCATAGTATGCTAGGTTTATTATATTATTGTAACTCCGGTAACGCCCTTGTTCGGAGTGACCTCCCTTAGCGGGAGATTGTTGAAAATACATTTTTACGTATTTAGGAAGATTCGGTGACTCCAACAATATATTAAGTAGTAGCTCGTAGTCTAGTTACTCTATATTAAGTTTAGTAAACAAGGCCATGCCTAACCCATGGAATGTATGAGGCCGACGACCCATTGTGTAAGCCTAAGCCCATCACAAGGATTGGGTATATAAACCCTCTCCTTAGTTGCAGAGGGTGTGGTTCACATTATTATTTTCACACAGTTGAAGGTGTTTTCTTTCACTTTCTCTCTCTAAGTATGTGTGTTCTCACCATCTTTCTATCTCTTTCTCTCTCTAGAATATAAGCAAGATTTACAGTATCCTACAATCTCTATATTATATATAGGTATAACTATGACTTGATACCACACCTCTAATCCCAGTCATATGGGACATGGCACCTCTAAACCAATATAATTTGTTTGTTAGCTAAAAAATCTCAAAAAACTACCAAAATTAGACTATGAAAACGCAGTTTGTAAAAATCGGGCCGCAATTTACCAAAAGTTGCGTTTTCATACTGCACCTATATATAATAGGTTAAAACCAATTTTTTATTTTTTCTTTATTTTCCTAAAAACCCACTAACGGCAAAAACACACAGCAGCTTAAAAAACACACAAAAAACCCTAACTAAAAAAACCTAGCCGTCACCTCTACAATCCTAAACCATCAATACGCAATCCATTCGCAAATCATTGAATCATCGAATATTATCATTCAATGATTTTAAATCCATCATCCGCAAATGGTAATAAAATCAATGTAACTTGATCTCAAAGGTACCCTCCCCCAACCTCCTTCCTGCCGACCTCTTCATCCTTTTCTCTTTGTTTTCATATTCATCTAAATGAAATATTTAATCTTTAACACTATGTTGAATCTTGGGTTTGATTAAGATGATTACATCTAATTTTTTATTTTTTTAGATAAAAATAGTGATATAAAAAATAAGGTCAGATCTATGGTTTATTTAAAAAAAAATTTCAATTGAATGTGTATAATTTTATATCTTTTTGTGAATGATTACTCATTTTTTATGGGTTTATTATTTATAAATGCCCTATAAGCATCATTTTTATGGGTTCGTTATTTATAAATGCCCTATAAACAGGAATTGGTATTGAGAAAATTAATTCACTGGGATAAATTCTTCGTATACTCAGATCTTGAGAAGAAGTATTTTTTATCTGTGATTCTTCATTGGTCAAATAAATAAGTAACAAGTTGGTTTTGTGCCAGGGGAAAGTATTTTTGCTTATGAAACCATTTAGTTTTTCCTTGGTGCAGACCTGAAGCTGGCGAACGACAGAAAGGTGGAGCAGCTCGATAGCAATTCTTGAATCCAATATGAAAAAGAGGTACCTTTATGCTATTTTAATTTTTCTAAGTCTGAGCTCCGCATGTTTTTTCACTTAAGCGTCTTCATTTGCTTGGAACTTAAAAGGGGGGGAATTTTTGGCATTACTCAGATACTAAAAACAAGTTACTGTATTTAGATAATAATATGAGTGAGTACTACTCAAATGCCTTATCTAAACACCCTAATTTGGATGACACGCTATTAGAAATAAGATGGTTCATTGAAAGTTATTTGTATATTAGTTCTCCTTTCATAATTTGTATCTCTATGATCAAGGAGCCAACATAATATGCAATTATAGTGTCGATGTACAGATAAGCATATGTTTATATAACATAGTGGTATTCGATAGGGTGGTAAGAAGAGCAGGGAATGTAGTCCCAAGTTACAAGCCATATCTATTCACAGTAGTGTTGTTAGTTTTTCACTCGGTATCCACGTATTTGCAGGTTTCGAAAAAGGCTGATTAGCTGGTGCAAAAGAAATAGCCAATCAACAACTTGCAGATTTCTTTAATACTAATCTTTTCCCAGATCTATAATAACATACCCTAAACCATATTCATGCCTACTGGTTAAGGTTACCTACTTTCTTTTGTTCAATTATCTCACACAATCAAATAAACTGTCTTTTTATTTTTAGTATGCTAATCAATGTTACAGTTTAGTTTTCGCCTTGGTTCCATTTATTGAAAATGGATAAAAAAGGTTAGAAACATGGTCAATGAGTTTGGAGAACTATTGACTCTAGAATCAATAACTATTTACACCAGTTTAGTTTTCGTCTTTTTATATTCATTTTCATGATTTTGGGCTATTATGGCAGACACATAGATCTCAATAAGCTGTGCACGTGACATAATTTGTTTTCTTGGTCATATATTCTGGATATTATATGCATGTCCATATTGAAAGGTTAGTTATAATGACGTGTAGATATTTAATTGTATGTAACGGTTTGAAACCCGACTTTTGAAAATCATGTTTTTCAACTATGCCTCAAATGCTAATGTTTGATGAGGGATAGTCATTTATAAAGAAAACAATAACAACCTTCTATACATTATATGTCCCAAGTCCCAACAGATCTGTATTCCAATCATGATACTCAATATTGATGGATGCCCATTTGTTAAATTTCTTTTACGAATTGTTGGAATACTTTTTCAAGTTGTTACTATTTCCAGGCCAACCAATTTGGATTCATGGACACTAGATCAACTAAAGATGAAGGCTTCTAGAGACAATATTCATGCTTTATGGACACATGCTCGAGCTTGGACACGATCTACATACGCCGAAGCATGTATGCACTTTGGTTTCTTATAATGGGTTGTTTTATTCTATATTTTTTAATGTATTCTATATTTTATTTTGTGGGTACAATCAGACGAGAAGTTTGGAGTAAGAAAAATCCAGTCGGTTCTAGCTTAACACCCAATCTATGGTTTACATTCTCCAATTTTTCTTAAAAATCTTTCCTAAACACCCCTATTATCTAATGAATGATTAATTATAACTATATGATCTAACAAACCAAGGGGTGTTTGGATCTGTAATTTTGATGTGATTAGGTGCTTTTGATGATGTAAGTCATGATTGAGAGGCTTCTTTCTTCTTCTTTTTTTGGTGAAGAATGGCAAGGTTCTCTATCGAGGGCACTTTAGGGGTGAGTTATCGTTGTTATGCAACAGTTTACCACTATTGTTTTTCTGTGATAGTAGGTTTTATTGTGTAGCTCAGAAGTTTCGTTAGTTTTATAGTTGTTGTAGCGGAGGAAATATGAACTGCAATATCCTGTTTCTTTCATCAGTTTTACCCTATTGTTTACCCTGTTAATTTCTGATCATGTTTTTTGTCTTGTATGAACTGCAGGTACCAAAGCACTCTAGGAAATGAGGCATATATGAGACCACATCATGTTTTTTGTCTTGTATTATTTGGGTTCCATAGGTCGAGTGTAAGGACGATGCGCCCCGACATTTCTTCAATCAAGCCCTGAATGGTTGCCTTTTCTATGAGATAAGTCGCTACACAGTCGCCTTGAATGGTACTAAAGTCAAGCATGTTGAACTTAGGCTGAAGATTATACACAAAGGTCATGAATCCTCTGTGTTAAACCATGTGACGTGGATAGTCATGTAGTATAATCATACGAGCAATCTCGTGGCGACACATGTCAGGGTAAAAGGCTACAGGAACCGACGGACTTCTGTAACTTCTTTTAGGTGTATCGTTGATGGGAACCGCAGAGTCCAAACTAATCTTTGAAGAGTCCTGTGCTTGGTCTTGAAGAAAAAGGGGGCAACCACTTTTGGCGATGTGACGTCTGAGGTGACTGGTACCTGCAATCTTAAAACCAGTCATATATGCGAAAAGGAATTGGTAAGTGACCGATTCTTTTTTCTCTTTTTGAATTTCTCTGCCTTTGAGCGCTATATTAGATCTGCCGATATTAGATCCACCGGACCAGCCTATAGGTAAAAAAACACCAAACTTTGACCATTGTTCTGTATCGTCGGTCCCACCCCTATTCATGTTCAAAATAAGATGGTCAAAGAGAAGACAACTGGACCTCTCCTAGCTGTGTGAATGCCAACTTTTCTTTTAGGAAAACTTGCAATATGCGCAACTTGCGCAACTGTACACAACTAAGACCAGTTAATCATAACTCATTAATTTACACAATCTGTTTATTCCGCACATAAAAGTAGCTATCGTTTTTCGGATTTATTAATTAGTCTTACAACGAAATGTTTGTTTTACTTAAATCTGCTCCAAGGCAAATGCCAACCCCACAGGGCTAATCCTAGTCTTTTCTTTGTGCAGGTTCCGGTGCACCTTCTTCAATGTATTTGGAATGAGATAACCAGACGACAGTTCCTGCTCGCAAGAAGATATCAGAAATGCAAGTTCGACATCACAGGGATCCCTAACGAAGATGATTTGGCCTTTTAGGATTTTGTAGTATTATGTAGCGATTTAATGAAGTTAGGTAAATACTGATGTGGTCTCATATATGCCTCATGAAGGTGGTTTGAATGTTAGGTTTCTCCAATATCATGTCATGTGTACCCAATGTTTATTTGCAATCATCGTTTGCGTTAAATGCTTCTCAAGTTTTTTGTCGTCTATCGCAGATGCTGTTTCCTTTTACCCTGTAGGAAAAAGACGACACCCTTCCGAATATGGTGGTTTCGGCTATAAAAAGATTTGAGCAGACGATGGTCCCGCCTTTTAGCAACATATCGGAACTATAACAGTTGGGTTCATAGTGATTCCCGATGAAGGTGACTTGATGTTTCTGGTTTTGGTAATATTGACAATGTTATTTTGATAGGTCTTATCTGAGTTTAGTACGACTAATTAATTCTCTAGAAACTAAATATCTAAGTTTCCATCTTAGTCATTTGTAACTTAAAAATGTAATTTTGTTTATGTGGTTTAAAAAACAGTTTTTCTTCTGAATTAAGAGTCCTAAAGGCTTGGCGTTGTTTATCACTAATATTATAGTGGGGCTTAACATCAAGAGAATCTAGACGTGGTGCACGTTGTAGCTCAAACGTCTCACTGTATCGCACAAGGAAAAGTTGGCAGTGGCTTTGATGCAAATTCAGTTTTCACCATAAGTTATCTCCACTGCTCATGTTCTCTCTCTCATTTCCTTTTATAGGGTGTTTTGATAATTAACAATCTCACATGAAAATGTTGTTTTACCACATTCACTGTCGATGGTTTACTATTTCAATTTATGGATTAAAACTAAATGTTGTTTTGCCAAGGTCATTGTAGTTGGTCATCTTATTATGCATAATAGAAAACAAATTAGATTAACAAATTGGTTTATATATTGTTTTCAAGGATATTTTCATCTTATGAAATGTATGTTTTTAAATGTTTTTTTAAATTTAGGCACCAAACCTGATATTGATAGCACATATTTGTAGTAGGTGTTAGTAAGGACAACAACAAAATGATTGCAGCTCCCAAGGGAATGTCGATTGTCTAATTTTTGGTAGATTCGTGAAATAGTAACGTTATGACAAATTACATAGTAACTTTCTTAACTGATGCTTCATTTTATAGGGAATGTTCATCCTTAAATTTATATTATAGGCGGTTAAGAAATCTAAAAGTCAAACTCGTCAAAAGTCGGCTGTTTCACATCTACTGAAACCCATCACGTCCGTTTAGTTGGTGGAGGGGCTCACTTTGACCTACCAAGAGAGATGAGTAAAACCCGACTTACATACTTATATGAATTTTGATGAGTTGACTCATAATTAATGGCAGATGGGTGGTTCTTCTGATATGGGTATCATCAGTATCCAAATTACTCAAATAACCCGATGATGGACGCGAATGGTTATACTGTATATCTTCTTCAAATGGACAATGAATATAGTGTGTTAGTTATAAGAAATGAATGTGGAGAGATTGTAACATACCCATTTATAAAGTGTTTTTCCGTCTACTTTTTCAAAGTTATAGATATCTTTTCTTTATTTGGCTTTTCACAAGGCACGAGGAACCTAGCGTGTGGACGCAGATGAGGTATGTTGTACTTATTTTCAATCTCTTCATGTTGTCCAAAGTTCTTTTGTTTGTTTACTCCCCAATGTATTTGATTTCTCTCTTTTCTCTATTTTGATTAATGATGTACAGTATTTACTATATATGGAGTCTCTTTAAAAATCTATTAGCAGATAGCTATAAGCAATTTTCTTGAACCAAGATCATGATTAAAGTTTTTCACAAACTCTCTATTCATGCATATGCCTGCAAAAAAATCACTTATTGAAATGATCCCATTCTGAAAGTCTTAATAGCAGGCCAGGAGTTGAATCCTTTCCTTGTCGAAAGAAGGACTTAAAGCAATAATAACCCCGTAATTTGCATGGTATCCAAGTACAATCAATTAGAGGAACTTTATGCCACCATGATCAAGGTCTGGCCCACCTTTCACAATTTCATCAAGGAGCTTGCAATTAAGCACATACAGATGATGATCTACAGCCATTTTGAACCATTTATCGTTATAGAAGTTTCTCTAGGACGCAAACCACCAGATTTAGATAGTGATAGTTCGTCAGATGATGGATAAGGTCATAGGGTTTGAAGAGGAGCAGCCTATAAAGGTAGCTTACTCGTATTCACAAATAAGTTTAGTGCGTTAAAATTCCTCACACGTGACATGTATATATTTAATATATGAGTCGTGATTATATTCTGTTCGATTCCTCTACTATATATTATGTTTAATTAATATCCAGTAAATTTTTAAAAGGTAGAACATTTCTTGATATTTATATTTGATTTTTGGTGTTTCTATCAACTCTTTTCTTTTGTTGTTGTAATAGAATCTGTTGTGAAGAAACAAACTGTCACTGTTGGCTGCATCATACCATACACGGATCAAGCCGGAGCAATTCAAGAAAAACTTGGTGATTGATTTACCCAGAATGGCAATGGTTGGAGTTTTTCATTCAATGTTTGATCAGCTGATAGGTTCTAAGGAAGCGAAGAATATGTCATAATTTTCTCGATCGTGAGATGTAATAGCCGCGGATGGATTGGGTTTCTTTCGAGCCATGAAAGAGCGAATGTTGCTTTAACAAATCTCATACAACAAGCAACATGAAACGGTTCGAATACGCATAGACTAAGGATGAGACGAACAAAATAAATATTAATTAAGTAGCATCTACGATTCAGATAAACATAAATTGCTAGATGTTGGAGACCTCAGAAGTTGAGTGACTGTGAGTAATCCATGAACATGTTTCTGGAAATTTACAGCCTTGACTTATCTTGTTTCCCAAAAGTATGGCCCAGTTTTAGGAAGACGAACATACGAATGGCTAAAAGACTTGATCAGAAATGAAAATGGTCAAATGGGCTTAAAGTCTTTGATTATTGCTCTAATTTTTAATGCGTTACAGAAAGGAAGAAGTGCTAAAGAAGAGGTTGAGTTCCAGAAACTTCTTGGGCCTACAAATGTCAGATCAGCAATGGCTGAGCTGTTAAAGTCAGATAGAGGGGATGAAAATGACACAGTTATGATTTCAGAACTGATTTCCGGGCGCCATTCTAGAGGTAACTGCAAATTCTGGGGACACTTGATAACGGTTTAGGGGCATGCACGAACTTCTATGTTTTTACCTTAGGCTACCCGCACTGCTTCTGATTCTCAATTCCGGTTCCATGTTGTTGATTCAAATTCCAACTTGATTTTTAAGTTATCAAGTCGTGATTTTTAGTGCAAGTGTCATGTTTCCGGTTTATGCTTGTTAGCCTCAAAATATTGAGTCAAACAAGAATGCTCGGTCATATGGTTATTATGTATCGTATTTTATAACGTTGTAATAGGTAGTATATTAGTCGTGTTATACGGGCTTAACTTTAGGCTAAAGTTCATTAATAAGTAAGTAAAGCCCAAAAGGAAAGCTCGACCCAAACTATATAGTCCATAAAGAAGCCCACATGTGGGTGGACTATATATACCCTTCCTAGTATGTTAGGAAGGGTGTTGGTCATTTCATTTTTCTCCTAATCTAATATTTCACAAGTTCACACACTTCTCTCTCTTTTATCTCTCTAGTTTATCTCTCTAAAATTCATCTCATATCTACCTTTCTTTCTTCATTAATCGTATAGAATCATCATATATTAGGGACAACAATGATCTTATTAATCTATGAGAATATTTTATCAAAATACTGTAATCACTGATATAAAAGTGTTGTTCTATTGAATCATGTCAAACTTGCTTGGAATCATTTTGTTTCAAGTACATACACAATTTGAGTTAACTGGTATTTTTACAAATGTGTTGATAATTGGTACCTTTAGTTGATAGTTTTTTTTACTGATGCTGAATAAAGTTAGAGAAAATTAAAACCTTGAACCTATTAGGCAAAATGGATCCAAATGAGTTGGTAAAGCTCACTAAAATCTTCAACCTCGAGTAAAAACCAGGAAGGATTTACAGATAGTAAACATATGGCCCCTACAACCAGTCACCAGTTGAGATGAATTTTCCCCTTCCATAGTATCGTTCAAATTATTTATGCCAGTTTTAATTACGAAAATTGTAACTGCATTATTGTAGATAAAGTACAGCAACCGTCAGCAGCAAAAGCCCGTTACGCCCTAACTTGCCAAGAACGTGGCCTGGTAACTATTATAGAACCCAAGATCCTTGCTGATGGGACTCATGATATCCAAAAGTATGCTCAAGTTAGCGAACGTACACTTGCATCCTGCTACAAGACATTGAATGACTACCATGTTTTTCTTGAAGGCGCAGTTTTAAGAGTTTGCATGGTCACGTCTAGAAGTGATTCACAAAAGGTTCCACCTGAAGTGGTGGCTAAGCATGCAGGGGTCGTGTGATTCTGATACTCGTGGTCTGGTAAGTACGTTATGATAGAAACAATAAATTTTGTGTTGTTTGTTCTCTTCCTTTTGCATAAGGACCAGGTGAAAAGGCAATTGGTGCAAGTGATGAAGGGACAGTGATGCCCAGACATGGGAGATGGATTGTGGGTAGATATCAAGTTTCTTACTCGATCTTATTTATATGATGGTCAATGAGTCCACATGTGAGCAGACTAGCACCCTTACTCAAGGAAGCCCACCTAGAATGGAGCCCAGCAGCTTTAAAATTAGCACATATGACAACAGTTTATAGCATTTATAAAACTAGAATGCATGATATTGCAACTAGAAGACCATCAACATCATTTGGTAATGCTAATGATGTCTGGTGGAGTTGATTCACTTAATATACCCGATCAAAGTGAATTGATGTAGCTGATCCAACAATCAACATTACATATCAGCGTGCAAGTTCCCTCAAGACCAGTAGCAACACTTCTAAGAAACAAAGCGATCAATAGTTTACTTGAGAAACTATATGAGAAACAAGGGATTATACGAGTATGTAAGAGGTTGTTTGGAAGACCGCTCTCAACTTTTTTCTGATATTCAGACTATCAAGCCTACTCATGTTTTCAATGTTGTTGGTGCCACAGGCAGACCTAATGTCGATTGGTGTGAATCTCATAGGACAAAAACTATATGTACCAATGTGTCTCGGCACATTGAACATAGTTGATGTTTGAAGAAAATAACATGGTCTCTTAATGATAAATTTTGCTAATAGATGCATTTTTTATTATGATGCTAAACACCCCGAGGGGTTCTGGTATCAGTTTTTTAAGAAATACACCAAACTTTGTCGGATCGTTTTATTAAAAGAATAATTTTCTAAACCTTTGGTCATAGATTATGTGGGTAGTAGTATTTAAACATCTTTCAAATTGACTAGACACTTTGTTAATGGATCATGTAACTGGTGCGAAAAAACAACTACTGCACGGGGTACTTTCAATAGGATTGTAGATAGATGCTACATTAATATTTATCGGAACATAGTTAGATAGATGTAACGTCTTATGATGTATTCATCATAAGTCATATAATCATTATGGTCAAACAACCCTTCACTTTTTTTTGAGCAAAAAAAACAACCCTTCACATTGCCGCTATATATCTGGCTACCGACCAATATGACGGATCGACAAACGTTGTTTATTAGAAATAAAACCGAAACCCACCCGTTGATTTTTGAACATATGAAGATTAACATGGGACCAAACCGAGCCGTTAGGTGAGCCCTGTTTATTAAAAATAAAACCGAAACCCACCCGCTGATTTTTGTACATATGAAGATTAAGATGAGACAAAACCGAGCCGTTAGGTGAGCCAAGGCCTAACACAATCAAAGATTACTTTCGTGTTAACAAAATTGGTTTTATCAAACGAACAACTATATGTCCCACTGTCAACCAATATAACGGATCGATAAACGTTTCTTTAAAAAATATAAAAAGACAAACTGATATTTATATAACCAAAGATTCAGATAAGATAAAACACGTCCGTCGAGTAGCCAAGGCGTAAAAATATCAAATATTAGTTTCGTTTAAGTTTTCTTTTAACAAAAATAAGCCTCAAAACATATATAATGCTTTGGTCACCATACGTATAATAGTATAATACCACCATCGTTGAGATTATTTCTAATATTGTTTTATGTTTTGAGGTATTTAGTGTTTCTATAAGTACAATTAATTTATAATTGATTATTCAGATGTTGTAAAAAACAAACAATGTTATTTGTTCAGATTCAGACATTTACGCCTCAAATTCAGGCTAAAATATGTGAATCTAATCGAGAGCCTCTTAATAAACAAACTACACCTAAATGAAACAACATCTGACCATAGTCCAATAGAAAACATATAGACGTCGTCTTAATAAATAACAGTTTATTTGCACAACAAAAAATAAGACAATATATCCTACTTTAAAAAATGTTACAAAGATTCTTACAAAAAAATATACAAACCAAACAAAATGTATTTGTACAACTAAAAATTCACATGAGACAAACCACGTCCGTCGGGTAGACCGAGGCCTAATAGTATCAAATATTACTTACTTTTTGTTTTCATTTTAACAAAAATATATAATTAATACACCAACATATATATGTATATACATATATACAAATATAACTAATGAACAAACGTACTTTTAGAAATATTTACAAAACATTTCGGATTGTATAATAAATTATATACTCGAACTATTAAAAATTAAAATATTAAGAAATTTTTATTTAAATTCTAATTGAATTTAAATTAATAAAAAAAACTATTTTAAACATAAATTCAACGTTAAACATAAACTATAACTAAAATATTCTAGAGGTTAAATTAAAAATTCAATAAACTAAAAACACACAAACCATAAATCCTCATTAGCAACAAAAAAACGACCCCGCCCGTTGGGCGGGTTAGGACGCTAGTATATATATATATATATATATATATATATATATATATATATATATATATATATATATATATATATATATATATATATATATATATATATATATATATATATATATATATATATATATATATATATATATATATATATATATATATATATATATATATATATATATATATAGGGGCACGCTATTTGCAGAACCTTTTTTTTGGTACAGAACTTACAGAACCAATTTTTTACAACTAATAAAGCATAGTGTACATGATATTAATGCAAGATGGCATTTTTGAAAATATATATTACTCATTTTAAATAAGAAAATTAAGTTAGGGGCAAACTGGGTATTTTGATTCACAAATGTTTTTTAATTTTTTTAATATTTTTAATCAAAAATATGATTTCTAAACATTTAATTTTCGAAATTATTAATTATTTTTTGGGCAGTTTTAAGATTTTCCTAGGTCATAAGTTTTTTTATAAAAAAAATCATATTTGTTATTTTTAAATATTATAATTTTACACAAGATTTTATAACATAAAACATACACGTTTCTCAAAATATATAACATAAAAATACATGTTTCTCTAAATTTATAACATAAACATACATGTTTTTATAAATTTATAACATAAACATACATGTTTCTTTAAATTTATAAAATAAACATACACGTTTTTGTAAATTTATAAGATAAACATACATGTTTCTCTAAAACTTATAACCTAATAAAAACATAAATAGAATACGAAAATTTTGATATCACGTGTGCACTCTTAAAGAATAACAAACATGCACGACTTCGAGAACATATATGCACGACATCTAAAACATATATGCACGGCTTCGACTTCACTAGAACATGTATGCACAGCTTTGACTTCATTAGAACATATATGCACGGTTTCAAGATACCCAATCCCTGTATCAAAACAAAAACTACACATTAGATGGTTAATCATATGAGTCTTAGATTAAGTAATGACAGACTACAATTCAAATTAATATATACATTCATTTACAACATACTTATGCTCGTATATTGTATAAGACATGGAAATCCTCATTTTAACAAATAATAAACAAACCTACTTCGTTCAATTAATTCGAATAAATATTTTCAACACCATATTGTATTTTTAGTTTATATTGATGATACTTTGATAGTAAATGTCTAAAAACATCATGATTTGATAGTCATGTTTAACATTACTAACTTTTGATAAATATCTTTTAAATACACCATCAGTTGGCTAAAACTCTGGGTTGATGGATGTCCATTCGAATCTTATCTATATTGTATCATGCCACTTCATATTACTTAATATAAACAAAAATGAAAAACATGTCTGCTACTCCATTATCATTTCATATCACTCCACAAAAATCATATGAAAACATAAATGAAAACAAAAAGTATGAATGAACAATAATATATAGTGGCCAAAAAGACACTTACCCGTGACGTCGAATAAATACAAATCTTAAATCTACAAAAGTCTAGGGAAGGGGAAGTCGTGGTCTGGCCAGACATGAGAGATCGTGGTGGCCGCCGGAGGTGATGTGCACTCGTCGTGACCGTCGGAGACATCAGATCGGTTGATCAATAACAACCGGGTGAGATTGGATCCGCTTCACTTATTCTTGAGATCTTGATGAATTCGACCCATTCATCTTATTTTCAAACGTCGATGATTACTTGAGACAAATGGATCGATAATGTTTAATCATTTTCAGCCGAATAATAATAGATCTACAAAAGAGGTGGCGTTTTTTTGATGATATATAAAGAAAGTAAGAAACTGGTGATGGGATCTAGAAAGAATAAAATGCGTATTTGACTTTTAGAATGTGATATAGGTTTAGGAAAGTAGCTTTTTTAGGAGTAAATACATAGTACCTAAATTGTCCCTAAATAATTTATTTTTAAAAATTAAGTAATACACATTTACAAAACAGTCATCTTGCATTAATATATGTACATCATGTATTATGAGTAGTAAAAAGTTGGTTCTGTAGGTTCTGTACCAAAAATGAGGTTCTGCAAATAGCACTCCACTATATATATATATATATATATATATATATATATATATATATATATATATATATATATATATATATATATATATATATATATATATATATATATATATATATATATATATATATATATATATATATATATATATATATATATATATATATATATATATATATATATATATATATATATATATATATATATATATATATATATATATATATATATATATATATATATATATATATATATATATATATATATATATATATATATATATATATATATATATATATATATATATATATATATATATATATATATATATATATATATATATATTTATTATTATTATTATTATTATATATATATATATATATATATATATATATATATATATATATATTATATATATATATATATATATATATATATATATATATATATATATATATATATATATATATATATATATATATATATATATATATATATATATATATATATATATATATATATATATATATATATATAATATAGGTATAATTATGATTTGAAACCACACTTTTTAATCCAGTCATATCCCAGTCGTATCTTTTAGCCAATAGTATTTCAGAATTTCCTAGAAAATCTCCAAATTCTACGAGATTCCGATTTGAAATCGTAGTTTTTTGAAAATTGCGCTTTGGAAACTGAAAATCGCGTTTTGAAAATACGGACCAGTCCGGTTTGGGCCGAGTCGGGTCTGGATTAATTAAAAATATAGTCTTAGTTAGGATTCGAACCTGGGGATTTTGTTTAAAAGACAAAGAGTTTTCCCATCTAAGCTAACCAATTATTTGTGTTCATATATGCAAAATACAGTTAATATATCCGTAAAAAATAATGGTATCCGTTTAATATTATGATATATTTTGATTCTTAGAAAATATCTCAAGATATCATCCTAATCTATAATTTTTTTATTAATCACGTATTAATCTATTTATCATATACCGAATGCTCCCGTATCATCATCTCACAACTCTAATATCCACAACCCTAACGCCCCCTGGATGTTTCTTCTAATTTTCAAATGTCTTCGATTCTTCTTCAATCCTAATGAATGTCTTCTATGTTTTATTTTGCAGGGGATTTTTTTATCATGTTAATATTATTTTGTTGAAAGATATACATGGATTTGATATACATTCTTAAACCACAACAAAAAAGGTATTGTTCCTTCTCAAGACTATCTATTAACTTTTTAGACTATGTTAAAGCGACAGTCTTTTTATTATACAGGGTTTTTTCTTTTCCCTAAAACCCAAACATCCTTAATAACACTTAATCCAAGTCGGGTTTCGATTAAGAAGAACGAAAGATCAGTAAAAATAAGCAAAAATATCAGCATTAAAGAAAACTCAGAAAAAGTTTATTTTATATAATGATTAACGGGTTTTTTTTATTTATTGTGAATTATATTGGTGAATTGGATTCGTATGTGCATCTGATTTGTTTGAATTTGGTTGTTTGAACAAAGGTAAATAAAGCTTGGAGGCCGCTGACACCGAAAAACTCATTGCTTCTAGCCTAGAAGCAAAGGTTCACCTCCATATCTATGTAATAAGATCAAATGTGTGTGTGAAGCTAGACTTGATGCTGGCTATGTAAATCGCATTAGGGCTGGCAAGATGGTTAGGTCAGATGGGTTTGGAAATGGGTGACAACAGGACATGTCCCAATGGAAGAAATAGAAAAACCATGTATAGTGTTCACAAAAGGAAGATGAGTTATAAGTTGGATAGAACAGTAACCTCTTATGCTTTTGAAATTAGTCGAGTAGATGGGCGTATGAAATATAAGTTATTCAGGTCAGTAGATTAAGCTGGCCACCTACACATAAGCTTAAATAAAATCCCTTAAGGCCTTCTAGGTTTTTGAAATTAGTAAAATAAGAAAATATAAGGATGCACACTATTTAAGATACATTTTGGATTCGGTTTTGCTCAAATGGAACAAAAAAGTTCGAACGAGCAACTGCTAAACTGCCTAGATATGTTTACTACTATCTAATAATAGTGGTTTGACCATTATTTTCCTAGATATGTTTGATACTATCAATATTACACCTCTTTCTCATGCGTAAGCAGAAGACGGATTGAGTTTAATAATTATGGTGAACTATATTATCTCTTATAACCTGTCTACCGCTACCTGTCACCACAAAGATTGTCTAGTTCTACCAACCATAACTCATGAATTTGGTTTTCTTCACATCTGCCATGGTTATTATCGACATCACTTCATCATTAACGATCACCATCACTGAAACCATTGGCACTGGTGTGGCAACCGTGCCATCATATTCCCGCGCCACAAATAAGCCACAAAAGTGTTTTATTTTTTATATTACTCGCCACATGATCTCTTGTGTATTATTCATAAGTTACTGAAACAACTTCCATATTTCAGATGCATTCCGTTGTAAAAGGCGTTGCAGAGTATTTCTCGACACCAATAATCAGTGGAAGAAGTCGTGATATGGTAGACAAAACTATAAGATAATTGATGCTAATCGCTCAAGAGGTACGCCATAGTTTTATGTCACAGTATAATATTGTTGAATATAAATTGTTTTTAAACTGTGCTGATAAGGTAACTGTGGTGGTGTTTGGATTTGACTGTTTCAAATTTGTTGACGACTACTACTCGAAATTGGGCAGTGCATAATCTATAAAACATGTATGCAAGCCTTTAGTTTGTATCCATGTAATCTGTACTTTCAAACCATCAAATCATCCTTACCTTTACAACAGCTAATTATTTGGTATATTTTATGTTTCTGTTTTGTAATTTGATTACAAGACAATACTGTATGAGCAGAATAAGTTTGGTATTTATGAAAAGAGAGGGTGGTTAATGAAGCTGCAAAATTAGAGTAAGATGATGTGTTAATTTAAAATGTTAGATGTTAGATTGGTACTGCATGATCCTTATCATTATTTAGATATTCCATTTTCCTAATTAAATGTAAATACCGTCACGACGTCACCATTCAGAGTTGAAGTGGAAAAATGATCGGGTTGGTTGAAACGTGTTACTTTTTGAAATTAATTTTCACAGTTGTGATGCACATCAGTTCCAGAGTAAGCACTAAGACTTATTTTCTTTTCTGAAAAATTAATAGGTGGCTATTTCAACTAATATATTATAATCTGTGCACAGGTGAAAATGAAGGCAATGATGAACTCGGTACCAGTAAAGGTTCAACAAAGAGTTGGTGTTTCTATTAGGCTAGAAAAGGAACAAACACACCGTAGTATTTTATTTTATTTTATGAAGAAATGTTGTCGTTTATACAAATATTGCCAGAAGTCCTTCATAGAAAGGAGGAAATACTATCACAACATCTTTCTAGGATGCATATGAAAGGGAGACTATCATTTGACGCTATTATCAGGTATTGCCTTATACAAATTTATTAAAATTCCTGCAAACATGAAATTTACTTTAGCATATATTATGTGTTGGTAACACCACCTAACAATCTAATTCTGAAGTGAACAAATTCACAGATGCGGAATTATGTGTGTAGAGAGTCAAAAAAGATAGTGAACATGAAATATATCTTGGTGAAGTTTGAGAGGCCAAATCCAATGTCATTACAGAAGCCCGTTATAGCGTGTCTACTAATGCCAGTCAAGTCTACGATTCAACCATTGACAACCATCCCACACATAATCTGTGTCTAGCTTCAGGCCGAAGTTATTGGTACAAATTCAGCATAGAGAACACAATCAGGTGGGATTTCAAGTGGTGATGACCATTGTTATATTTGAACATGTATATGGTTCAATAATGTAGACTATGCACTGATATTTGAAGCGGGACGGAGCAAAACTATGATGTGATCCACAACCTGATCAAAGTTAAACACATTGATGGTGGTCGTGAATCCTATAAATGTCGTGTTGACAGGTAACAAATAATCGTATTAATTCGAGATAATGAAATGGGAGAGTTGAGTTGAGTTGATTGAGTAATACGTCAGCTCATGCTGGTATAAAGCACCTTTTTGTCCAAAATATTTATTTTTATAAACTTCGTTACGTTTTCAATACTGGTTTTAAAACTTATATTACTTCTATATTTTTATTTGGCAAATGATTCGACAGGTTTTGTGTATCAAAGTATATAGATTGGGAGAGATTAACTCACTGACATGTTTCCCTCCAACTGGCCCATTTATACTAAATGGGTCAAAGTGGACATCTTCTTGAGCAAATCCTAGAATGTTACAAGATGTTTTTTTAGGTGCTGGTGCAGCAAAAATCAATATACACATCAATGGGCATGCTACAAGATGTTCTCATATTAGTTTCTTTATTTTAAAGGTATGGTTGGTTCAGTAAGTATGGTTGGTTCAGTAAGACGCTGTCAACATTGGAATGGGATAAAGGTTTGACAAATTTTAGTGTTAGTGATCTACTCATTGAGATATCCCATAACGCAGGTACTAATCGTGTTGGCTCACCCCCGCCATCTGGCTTGCCATGTCATCGAAGATTTCCTTTAGTTGTGATTCATTTGACGCTGCTATTGCTGCCAACATAAACAAACATGGTGGAAAACACCTTCCAGCCCACTGTTGTAACTTCAATTTGGGATGCAGAGGAAACATGTGACACCTTTTCATTCCCAACGAAAGTACACGGTATAGAAGAGAATGAGCCCGAGGATTATTTTTTTTGCAAAAGAGCATTTAGTGGACGAATCTCAGTTTGATGGAAATCACATGGATGGTTTTACAAAGGAAGTACAAAGTATAGAAGAGAATGAGCCTAAGGATGTTTTTCTTGAGGAAGAGCATTTAGTGGACGAATGTCAGTTTGACGGAAATCACACCGATGGTTCAACAAAGAATATCCACCTGCTTACTGATATATACAACGAGATATATATAGCACCTTTATTATCTCGCATGCCAAAAGAGATGAAGTCACTATCACTTATCTCCTAATAATATCAAGATTCATTCAATAATGTGAAGAAAACTCTTCTTGAATTATTAATATTCAGTAATCAGCAAGGGATGTAATATATTCCTCACATAATTGATCCGGATGGTTTATTTTTCGTGCATTCTTAATTTATTGTTTTTTAATTTAATAAATGTGCATAAAGTGAGAGGTGTAATGTCGATTGAGCTGCTTGTAGGTTTGACATAAGTTCTCTTATTAACAAACGTTTTTCAACATCCAATTAATCAAACAAATCTTTTAACAATAAACTTTTTATATACACAACCTGTTCACGTTAATATGATTTAAGAAATTTGAATTTTTTGCAAGTCTATATTAGTAACTTATAACTTACATCATATTAGCATTAGACATTTGAACCTTTTAAATGTATAATACTTAAGGCGTAAGAATTATAATCATTGAAGAGTGTACTTGGATTTACGTTTTAGTGGCACGCTAATTTATTATGTTTGGTAGTCAACGTAGACAGACCGGATAAGACTAAATCGATTGGATTTAAAACCGGTTTATTACATACAAAAATAGTTTTAAACCGATTTAGTTTTAGTCAAACCAGTTTGTTAACCAACTGAATAAAATTGAAAGGATATGGGTATGACTGGTTAAAACCAAACTGATTCGGTTAAAAACTGGTTACAACGAAATCGATCCGGTTTAATACATGTTAAAACAAAACCAATGCGGTTAAAACCTGAATCGTTTAAGTCAACCTGGTTATTGACCGATTGACTAAATGAACCAACTTAAAAACAATGAGTTTGCAAAAACAAATATATATATATATATATATATATATATATATATATATATATATATATATATATATATATATATATATATATATATATATATATATATATATATATATATATATATATATATATATCAATATATATATATATATATCTATCAATATATATATATATATATATATATATATATATATATATATATATATATATATATATATATATATATATATATATATATATATATATATATATATATATATATATATATATATATATATATATATATATATATATATAGAGAGAGAGAGAGAGAGAGAGAGAATGTATTTGTACAACCAAATATTCACATGGGACAATACACGGCTATTAGGACAAAACACGTCTATTGGAGGGCGAAGCCCTAAAACATAAAAAATGAATTTCGTGTAATTTTTCTGTAACAAAAATGAGTCACACTTCAAACATATAAAACCAATACCCTAACGTACTTTTAAAAAAATTTGTGAAACGACCCCGCCCGTTGGGCGGGTTACGACGCTAGTATATATATATATATATATATATATATATATATATATATATATATATATATATATATATATATATATATATATGTATATATATATATATATATATATATATATATATATATATATATATATATATATATATATATATATATATATATATATATATATATATATATATATATATATATATATATATATATATATATATATATATATATATATATATATATATATATATATATATATATATATATATATATATATATATATATATATATATATATGCATATATATAGTATATATATATATATATATATATATGTATATATATATACTAGTTGCAAAACCCGTCCGATGGACGCGTATAACTTCTTATTTTCGTTTAATTTTTTTTTGGTAAATATTTTTTTTTAAATTTATTTTTTATATAGTTGTTTTTAATGCATTATCAGTCGAGATAACTTGTATTTGTTGTTTAAGTTTTTTATTTATGAAACTAATTGTTTTTAAGTTTTTTATTTGGGTTAGTAATTGTTTATGTTTTTATGCATGCCATTGGTTATTCAATGCTTTATTTAGTATAGTTTTTTAATGTATGATTAGTCGGTATGACCTCATATATATGTTTTCAATCTGAATTGATAAAAAGTGTCCATTATGAAATGTCTAAAAATATGTTCAAAATACTTGAAGATGGTAGCATGAAAATATCGTAAATCTTATACTTCTTCAAAATTTAATTTATGTGTTGTGTAAATCCATTATAAGGTTTAAGAAATTTATACCAAGAGTCAAAATAGATTTATGTATTCAAAAGGTCTAAACCTATTGGCGAGACAGGAAAAATTCAATTCTTAAAACTTTTCTATATATTACTATAGTGGATGCTATAAGTTAGATTATGTTATTTTTAGATTCAGTTATTTCTAAAACTATCATATTTAACTTTATTTGAAGATTAAATATAAAAGTGATAGTCTATGATGCCTAAAGTTGCTAAACAAAATGACAAAAAAAAGGCCTATTGGATTTATACTATAAAGAAATTTTACATCAAAAGCATTACATACTTTCGTTACAAAGTACATTCATTTGTTTAAAAAAAACTATAGAAATCTTGAAACGGCTAGTTTATTTTTGAACCACCATAGTTAAAAGACTTTATGGTAGCAAAACTAATAAGTTTGTCCGCCGGGTAATGAGTCAAATAGGTTCACGTTGAACGTGAACCTCTTGTTTTCCTCGGTGCTATTCTATATTAAAGAATTGCAGAAATGCATTACGCACTCTATAGCCTTTATTCGCATAAGTGAGTGCCTGAAAACTATATAACCAATAAGAAAAACTAAAAACCAATGACCCACATAGAGTAAGAATCCAACAACGATATTACCATTTTATTTTTCATACACACAATAAGTTATGCGTCCATCTCATTAAAAGTGCTAGGTGAAATAATATCCATATAAACAGTCGCTTCTTGAAAGCAAATATATAGAAACACTGAAAAAGTTATATGATTAGAGGGTGTGATTCGGGTTGACCTGGTCGGGTTTGGATCAACTCGGATCGGGTTAACTCGGGTTGAGGCTAAAAAACTCATACATGAACCTGAGCCTATTTAGAACTTGGGTCACTCAGGTTCGGGTCAGTTCGGGTCGGGTCAATTCATGTCCGGGTCAACTCAAGTATAAGGAAAAAGTCTAAAAAATGGCTAATTTAAGTATTAATACAATGTAAAAAGTGTTACTCGAGTCAGGTCAAATCGGGTTCGGGTCAATTCTGGTTAAAGGCTAAAAAATATAAATTCAAACCCGAGCCTAATTAGAAATCGGGTCAACCTGAATACGTTTTTGGACCCGAGTGACCCGACTCGAATAGGCTTATTCGAGTTCGGGTCGGGTTTGCTTTTTCGACAACCCGCATTCATTTTACAAATCATGATAGAAACTGATCTGATAGAAATTGTTCCCAATGTGTGTTTTCGAGTCTACATTGAAGAGAATAGTTTGATAGAATAAAGCCATTGCCCCAGTTTTGTTTCTTTCTAAAAGACAGTAGTATACAGTACTAAATAGCATGCCAACTCCAGAAACATTGCTTTATAGGGACATCTAAGCAACATGACATACGTCAGGCTTGCAACTTTATAGATGATGTAGAAATGATAGGTTTACTTGGGAAGCCTACTTTATAATATATCAAATGTCCCAATACATTATCAGCTTTTAATAAAAGGAATGATATTTAAAATCTTCTAAGATATAACAAAAGCATAGAAGATACACAATGAAGCACAAGCACACTAATCATATGCAATACAAAGAATTTGTCTTTTCTACATGTATATTTTTACAAAATATGGCATTAGTTATCTCACAAAATCACAAAAGGGCTTTATCAGTAAAGATAAAATTGGCAAAAATACGGTTTTAACATACGCAAAGACAGGTGAAACCCTTATGTATATCGCATATAATAACATCTATCTACACATTTGTCTACGAAAGCACACTCCTTAATAAGCTGGTTCAAGAAAATAACTGGCATCTTAGGAAAACATGGCGCTACTAAATATGCCAGATGTTGCTAACTTCTATTATTTCTATATGCTTCGTTGTAGAATGAATAAATTAAATGATATCCAGCTTCTTTTCAATAGCTACAGATTCATCGCCCTTTACCTAAAATTGACTTATTTTCTTTGAACACTTCTTCACAACAGCATATCGAAGTTTTCAACTAGTCCATCTCACTTTTTTCCTTTCCAACAGCCACATTAGCATCGTGTTGACAGTCTAATGAATGTACATACCTGCTCCGTTTTGTGTATGAGTACCATGGCTGCACGGGCCACGTAGCTTGTCCTACATTCACTATTGCATTCCTGCCAACTAAACGGAAATAACGTCATATAACATTCAAGAAAAATACCCACTTTGCAAATCTTAAGTTGGTTTGTTTCACTAATAAAGGGGTTCGAAATTGCGTATTAAAACTACTAAATATGCTAACTTTTATATAATATAAGGAATACAAAAGGACCTACTTCAATCAGTTAGTTCAGCGTGCTTATCAACTATAAAAATGAACACACAAACATGTTTATCTTCAAGTGTTAATTCTCTCTAAAATAGGTATTTAAACTTTCTAGCATAGAGTGTTAACTGATATGTTTCAAAATCTGTTAAAAGGCCCCTCATTTTTTCTCCAAAGTCTCAGTTAGTTTGTATTGTGTCTACTCAAACTAATATCTAAGAATGATTGAATTCCAAACACCAGTAAATACATTCATAATATAAACTATGAGCACGACATAACCTAGCTGTAATTATATAAGACTTTAATCCCTATCCAAGCATGTCAGAAATCTTAGAAGCATATAAAATTATCAGATAGACTTGAGGCATAAGTGTCTTTTTCTCCTACACTTCCTTTGTAACTGACGTTATCACTTACCTGTTTAGGAGAGGCATGAAATCACATGATGTCATAAAGTTTACACATACATGAGTTATTAGTGAAAAAAGAAGTATGAGCCAGCAGCATACAACATATAGAAACTACACAAATAGTTTTTGCATTAGCCTATTTACACTATAGCTCAAAACCGCAGGCAAAATAGTCTATGATTTATTGAAAAACTTACCATTCAGTCACCCTCCATGCATGCCGAGAATGACCACTTTATTCTTTAAATGACCAAATGCAGCAATATACAATTACAACATTCAACCAAACGAAGCTGAGCCACTGACCACCCCATTCATTTGCATATCATGTGCTGCAGAGGTAGGAGTAATTCATTAAAATTCCAAATTATTTGTATACTAACCTATTCAGTGCAAAATTTGAGTGCGTGCAAAGTATTTTGTATGTATTATGTTAAGGAGGACCACAATCACATATATAAGCATTTCACGTCTTATATAGAAGAAATTTATATGAATAACAGACACTTACTGAGAGGCCCATAGTCATGCTAAAAGTATCAAATTCGTTATCCCAACCTTCTAAGAAACTATGCTCTAAAGCTTGAAGGGTGAAATATTACCATTTTCCATTACGCTAGCTGAGAAGGTCCAAGTAAACAACACAAAAGCTTATCCGTGGATAAAATAGAGTATCTAACGAATGAAAATTAGAATCATAGTTCGTGCAAGAAGTTATAAGTATCTTGAGCACTGAACTTTGAAATATGCCGTTGAAAGAGGCATGAAGGGTACGTCCCTTTGATTTAAAAATATCACTACGAAAAAAAGAGTTGTGAGAATTACTTACGTCAAAACTGGCTGTAGATTCAAGGCTAAAAAAAACTTCGCTCCTCGAAGACAATTTTTGGCACGCCTCTGGTAATAAAAGTTGTATAAGCAAGATTCTTTGCAATATAAAACAACAAAAAGGACATCAAAATATCGAAAATAAAAAAGATAAGGGCAACCAGATTAGGGTGGTAAAAAAGTTGGTAACACACTTTATTTGTACATGTGTACCTCTCTGTTTGTGTACCTAAAGAGTTTGGTAAAGTGATTCTAATTAATAAAGATGTTAGTAAAAAGAATTGGTATAACCTAAAAGTCTAGATTATCTGCCCTCCACTCTGACGCGGATATTAAGAGTGCAACGGGGAATTGGGGATGTAAGTCCATGCTCAGACATTGAAATATATATGGTTAGTGTAATACTCAGCTAATAATTGATCCATGAACTAAAAGTCGTATGTACACCAAATAGTATTCTGAGTCCAAATTCAGAACACACTTTTAGACATCCCACACTTTCAGACAATAAAAAGAAATACCTTACTGTTTTGTCGAATAAACTGTAGAAAGTGTTCAGTTCTAAGAGCTAGGTTAAGAGCACTTGCTAAGAAGAGTTTAGGTACAACAAGTTGCATAACAACCCACCACTTATACTGTAGAATAAAACTCATAAGTTAGAACGAATAGGAGTACATATAACTATTGGTTGCAAAAATATGATGTGCAGATACTTGAAATTATAGTGCAATTAAGTTAGCTTTGAATATTGTGTGTTGAGCCGAGTGTATAACTCAGGCTGCAGCCACAATTAAAGATGGCAAAAGGATTATTTTTCGTTTAGGAAAAACAATGTCTGAGCTTCTGTTAGAACCCAAAGATAATTGAGGCTACAGACACACTTACTTAAGACCCAAAGGTTACCAGATTCCGCCAAGTAGTATCTAACCATCCTTTTGCTTCATCGCTTAATAGTCTAAAAGGCACAGGGTATGGGACCTTAATATTCATCTCTATATATTTTAAAAGGCATAGCGTATGTTTACAATACACCTAAGTCCCAAAGCAGCCTTTTCTTGAAGCGGAAATTCAGTTCAAAAAAATTTAAAAAACCTGTTAGGATCTATATACACCGTCTTTGGAGAAAACAGTATAAATGTTCAGTCTGACACGCGAGAGATACCTCACTCATCCCACTCCATGCAGTAATCAAAAGTCTGATTTCAGCAACTAAGTCAAATAGAATTATAGAAGTAAATACCCTAAGATACAAACAGCACAGATAAGCTCCAAATAGAATTATAGAATTAAGTGCTTCTTGATGCACTTAATTGCGACATATGTTCCCCTCCAGTTTCTATGGTACACATTTTGAAAAGCTATCAGAACCATGTTCCATTATTTCTTCAAGATCTCTATTTCTTATAAACTATAACCTATATCATAATGCAAAAGAAAAAGGTCAGCATGCAATCATTGTGCCTATAAGCTGATAATTATAAAACCCGATTCAGATTAGATAATTATGTCAACTGTTAAAAAAATTGATTGAAGCAAAATAATAACTTCTGACCACAACATAGAATTCTTCTCTATCCTTCAAAAACACACAGAAGTATTATTTAAGAGCCCTGGCCGGAAGATAGAAGCACCTCCTAATGTAGACTTAAAAGAATTTGTCAGAGGGTTGATACTAAGAAGTGAGAACTTTTAAGTGTGCTTTAGGAGTACCCTTTTGACTAAAGAACATGTTATAGACAATCATTTGTCATCAGTTCTAATTTTCCTAGGAGCTCATGAACAAAAAGACACAAAATGAAATAATCATATAGAGTAATTAGTCATGAAAAATCTTTGAATGATTTAAGTGAAACAATACTAAGACTTGATTACCAATAAGTAACTAAATTACAGGTATATTAGAAAACACTAACGGTCTGTAAAAGTGAACTCATAACTGATAGGCCAGAGGATAACGGACAGAATAATCTAGTTAACATTCACACAAAAATCAAGAAAAGGTGTGACCACTAAATACCAACACCCTTCACATACGTTGTGCATATTTCTAATTATTAGGTTTTTTTACTACTTTACTATAGGAGGAAGGGGGCTACATCGAAGATCTAGCTAAATATGACAGAATTGTTTTCCCCGGTTTAAAAAATTCCTGGATGTAAACTCAGATATGAAAGCATTAAAGACCCAATTGTTTGGCCTGGTTTAAAAAGTATAATGAAAATAACAGATTACAACTTAATAATGTCGCCCATGTCTGCAATAAATAGGGCTTTTTACTTCTGTAGCAATGCAACAGAATCATACCTGTACACGACGCTGCTCTGAAAGGACCAGCTTTCATGGCTCCATAAGACAACTTATCAACATAACAGAACTTCATGTGAAGATAATCAAACAATCTAAAATTTGAAAGCCCAGACAAGTAAAAAACCAAAGAAGCGGTGTGAGTTTATAGGATTTAGGGTTACTGCTTGATGAAGAATTAGGGTGCGATTAATCGTAATAAAGTTTTATGTCTGGTTTTTATAAGGTGCGATTAAGCTCTTTTGGGTTCGGGAATTTGTAAGCCCATAACATAAGCCCATGCTGACGTGGATTAGAGCATCATTAGTGACGTGGCAAATCCCTCCTGTTATATATAATGTAAAGATATGTATATATATATATATATATATATATATATATATATATATATATATATATATATATATATATATATATATATATATATATATATATATATATATATATATATATATATATATATATATATATATATATATATATATATATATATATATATATATATATATATATATATATATATATATATATATATATATATATATATATATATATATATATATATATATATATATATATATATATATATATATATATATATATATCTTTACATTATATATAACAGGAGGGAAATGCCACATAAGCAGTCATTAAATCCATGTCATCAACTTCCTTTTATAATTTTCGTATTTTTCTTAAATTAAATACGTTTTAATAAATTTCGTTTCTATAAACTTGCTGATTTATTTAAAAAACAACTTACAAGGTTCAAACATAACACCATCCGAATAGTGTGTGCATTCATCTTAACCAGTAGACTAACACAGGCTTTTTGATTAAATTTTGAGAAACAAAATATTTAACAGAGTTTACTGAAAGTAAAATAAATTTCGGTATTATTTTATACGAAACTAAATCAGATAACTTTTAAGAAAAGGTGTGACCACTAAATACCAACACCCTTCACATACGTTGTGCATATTTCTAATTATTATGTTTTTTTACTACTGTACTATAGGAGGAAGGGGGCTACATCGAAGATCTAGCTAAATATGACAGAAATTGTTTGGCCCGGTTTAAAAAATTCCTGGATGCAAACTCAGATATGAAAGCATTAAAGACCCAATTGTTTGGCCCGGTATAAAAAGTATAATGAAAATAACAGATTACAACTTAATAGTGTCGCCCATGTCTACAATAAATAGGGCTTTTTACTTCTGTAGCAATGCAACAGAATCATACCTGTACACGACGCTGCTCTGAAAGGACCAGCTTTCATGGCTCCATAAGACAACTTATCAACATAACAGAACTTCCTGTGAAGATAATCAAACAATCTAAATTTTGAAAGCCCATGTTGGGAATAAATTAAGGCCAGATCACTTGGGCGCTGACAAGAACAACTCAAGCGTTGACAAGAACAAAGTGAGCGCTGATAGCTCAAAGTGTTGACAAGTTAAAGTCAAGCGTTGACAGATTGAAGACAAGCACTGATGGAAGATATAAGCTACACGTTTATTATATTCTAGAATACTTCTAGTAAGGATAGAAACGACAATGTATTTTCTATGTTTATCTTTACCTAGAATAGTTGATACGTAGCTTATTGTACAAGGCTTCTTAGTCTATAAAAGAAGGCTTTTAGGTTAATGTTTAGTATCAAGTTTTATATAAGTTTTCATTCGTAAACATCTTTCATTGTAAGCAAGTTCGACATTCATAATCAAAGTGAAAGTTTTGTTTACATCTTGTGTTCTTGTTTAAGTGTTAAATTCCGCATAACACTTAGATTCACAAAGCATATAACAAAAGGTTTCTCTACGTGTTATACTTGATCTAATCTCGTATACACAAAGCTAATCGATCTAAGTTTGGGATCAACAAGTGGTATCAGAGCTTGTTGAGGAACTTTTGATCTTTGAAGAACACCAGAACGATACACGAACACCAAAACCCTAATTTTCTCAAAACCCTAACAACATCATGTCTGAAGCAATAACTTCCTCCTCTTCACCCTTACCAAACATCAAGATTCCCATGCTTGATGCAACCAACTTTGACTTATGGAAGTTCAACTTTGAACAATATCTGGGGATCTTTGATTACACACTCTGGGAGATTATTGAATATGGAAACTCATTCAATAAGGCTCAAAAGATTCAGGATGCCATTACGGCAAGATCAGCTGTTGAAGGATGTCCTGATGAAGATAAGAAAGAAAAACCTGGAGATGGTAGAGCTGTAGGTGCTGAAGATATTGCAAAGAAAAGGGTTGACATGAAAGCCCTAAATATTCTGAAAGTCTCTTTGGGACAAGAAAATCAGCACAAATATAGAGGCTATGAATCTGCTAAGGATCTTTGGGAAGCAATTGAAGTTGCATATGGTGGTAATGCAGACACTAAGGAAGAAAAGAAAAAGCAACTTCTGCATGATTATGCTGTCTTCAAATCTCAGCCCAATGAGAAACTGAGTAGTGTGAGAAGCAGATTGCTTGACATCACAAGTAAGTTGTCCTTCATGGGGACACAAGTTGGTGATGTTGACACCAATGCTACCTTTCTTAAAAGTCTTGGTGAGGCATGGAAGATTGAGGCAAGATCTATTCTTGCCAATAATACTTACAAGAGCTCCTCGTTTGATGACATCTACAACAAACTAAGACTGTTGGAAGATGAAACTCTTTCAGCACATGGAAGCAAAGCTAGCACCAGCAACATGGCCTTCTTCTCTCATAATGAAGGCCAATTCAATCAGAAGGACTCCTTTATGCATCCAGTTACTGGATCATCATTTGTCAGCGCTGGAACAAGTCCTGTCAACGTCTCCTTTTCAGACGCTGACACATTCATGAATGACTGCCCAAGAGTTAAACCTGCTGGTTTGGATTTGGATACTGTGTGTGCTTACATTGCTTCTTTGCCCAATGGTTCAGTGATTACATATGAGGACCTTGAGCAGATAAGTGATGAACACTTGGAAGAGATGGACATCAAGTGGAACATGGCTCTTGCTAGTATAAGAGCAAATAGGTGGAATAGAAGGTTCAAAAAGAAGATGACCTTCAATGCTAAAGACACTGCTGGATTTGATAAATCCAAAGTTGAGTGCTACAACTATCATCGCATGGGGCACTTCATGAGGGAATGCAGATCTCCTAGAAGATCTGATGCTGGTAAACCCTCAAGTCAGGTTGTTAAAGCTCAAGACTCCAAAGCCATGGTTGCAGTTCAAGGAATTGATGGTACTGGATGGGATTGGAGCTATCTGGCTAAGGATGCTGAAGAGGACAAAGCTTTGATTGCTGATATTGAAGAAGAAGAGCATGTTGAATATGCTCTCATGGCACACTCCTCCTCTTCATCTGATAATGAGGTATATGATGATGCTTTTTGTAGCAAAGGTTGTAGGCTAAACACTGATAGACTTAACAAAGAGGTGTTAAAACTAAAAGATGATATGAGCACTGAAAGGTGTAAATTGTCCAATTACCAACTAGCTCTTACTGAAACTGAGAAAACCGTTTCTGAATACAAGAAAATGGAATTTGATTTAAAAGATAAGATAAATCTTAAAACATGAGCTAGAGGGTAGTATGGATATTAGAAATATCATGACAAAGGTCAATAGAGACCTACATGCTAAGTTAGATGAGGCCATTAAGAATAAAGATAATGTTGACCTCAAGATTCAAAGATTTGATAGAGCCACCCAAGCCCTGGGAGACTGTGTAGCTAAACAAAGAGATCCTAAGGACATGATTGGGATTGGGATGAATGATTACTCTCTGGTTCCACCACCAGCTGGTGACTTCTATGGTGTCCTTAGAAAGGATTTGTCTTGGACTGGTATACCAGAATGCCAAGAAGAGGAATTCTCTCCTCCACCAAGAGTTGTCACTCCAGTTGAAGAGTATCAACAAAAATTGACTGACCTAAATGAGTGGAAGAAAGCTAACCCTACTTTGTTTGTTAAGGGAGGTTTGCTATGTGAAAGTCCCAATGAATCACCACCCATTAAGGTTACTCACCCAGTTACTGGTAAAGCTGTTGACCTAGGCTCCAACACTGTTAGAAGACCTACCATTAAATATGCAGAGATGTATAGAAATAATAGGTCACCCAAGAGCCAAGTTAACAATCATGGAACAGGTTTCTTCGCTTCTAGACCTAAGAGTGTGTCTAAGAAAGCCTGTTATACTTGTGGTAGCTTTTAACATTTAGCATACAAGTGTGTCAATGCTCCCAAAGCCAGCACTGATAGGAACAATTTCAGCGCTGATAGGAGGAAAGTCAACGTTGTTAGGAAGTCAAACGTTGTCAGACCCAAACCTTGTGTGCAGCAAAGTCCACAAGTGATTAGACCTGCCCCATTCTTCTCTAGAAGGTCTAACACTCATGGACAAAGACCTTTTCAAAAGACAAACACCTGGTCAAATAGGCAATGGGTTCCTGTAGCAAACCCTAGGTTCAACGCTGACAAGGGTAATTTCAGCGTTGACAGGACAAAATCCAACGCTGACAGAAACGTGACCAGACCTAAATATTTGCAGCCACAAGGTAAGGGGTCTAAAGCTTCTTCAAGCTTAACATGGAGACCCAAGAAAGATCAAAACCCTAATAATAATGGAATTTCAATGACTTGCAATAGTTTTAATTACATTTCAAAGGTCATTACAAAACCAATTGGGGTTAACTGGGTTTTTCATCCTAAAAGGGATGAGAATGGGGTTGTTGTGAGAACTAAGTCTGTTCTTATTGAACAACCAGATGAATCCAATTCTTCTGAGACTTGGGTTCCCAAAGAAAACTAATTTGTTTTCTTTATGTGCAGGGCATTCAGAGACAGATCAATGATTATGGATATTGGGATAGTGGATGCTCAAGGCACATGACAGGAAAGGAAGACTATCTGACGAACTTCACTCCTATTCAAGATGGTGATAAGGTATACTTTGGAGGGGGCTATGGCACCATTACAGGCAAAGGAACCCTTCTCACCAATAATCTACGTTTTGAAAACGTCTTCCTGGTAAAAGAACTGGATTATAATCTGTTTAGTGTATCACAAGTGTGTGATAACAAAAATAAGGTTCTTTTCACTGATACTGAGTGTTTGGTGTTAAGCAAGGATTTTAAGATCCCTGATGAGAAGTACATTGAGTATAGAACACCTAGGCATAAGGACATATATAATGTGAATTTAAATGGGATTAAAGTGAATGCAAATATGTCTTGTTTTTATGCTAAGGCCTCAGTAGATGAAAGTAATTTGTGGCACAGGAGACTAGGGCACATAAATTTTAAAAATATAAATAGACTTGTGAGGCTTGGTTTAGTTGATGGTTTGCCTGAGAAGGCCTTCCACAATGACCACTCTTGTGTTGCATGTCTTAAAGGCAAGCAGCACAAGGTCTCATTCAAGTCCAAGCAGGTGCATACTAGTTCCAGACCTCTTCATATGCTTCACATGGACCTCTTTGGTCCAACTAATATAGAAAGTTTAAATGGCAAGTCATATTGTTTTGTTGTCACTGATGACTTTTCTAGGTTTACTTGGACATTCTTTCTAGCTATGAAGAGTGACACAGCTGATGTTCTTATTGAATTTATCACTCAAATTGAGAAAAGGTCTGGCAATGAGGTTAAAATGCTTAGGAGTGATAATGGTGGAGAATTTAGGAACAAGAAGCTAGATGATTTTTGTGCCAGGAAGGGAATTACTAGGCAATTCAGTATTGCTAGAACCCCACAACAAAATGGGGTTGCTGAAAGGAAAAATAGAACCCTAATTGAAGCAGCCAGAACAATGTTGGCTGATGCTCACTTTCCCATAGCCTTTTGGGCTGAGGCTATTAATACAGCATGCTATGTGCAAAATAGAGCATTGGTTAACAAAATTCAGAACAAAACACCTTATGAGTTACTTTGGGGAAGAAAACCTAATATTGGTTTTCTCAGACCTTTTGGTTGTCATGTAGTTGTACTAGACACTAGTGATGCCTTAGGGAAATTTAGTGCAAAAGGTGATGAAGGTTACTTCATGGGGTATTCAGTGCAGAGCAAGGGATATAGGGTTTATCTTAAGGAGGACAAACGTATTGTTGAGAGAGTACATGTTAGGTTCTTAGAGAATAAACCTAGTGATCCTGAAAGTGGTCCTAATTGGTTGTTTGATTTGGAACCCTTATCTAGAACTTTAAATTATATGCCTGTCACTAATCCAGACATTGTGAAGGTAACTTCAAATGTTGTGGAGGAACAAGTTATTAATGTTTCAGGTACACAGGTTGATGAGAGGGTTGGATCACAAGTAGAAAAGGCATCTCCTACATTTGAATATGTCACAATTCCCATTTGGACTGATGCTTTTGCTGCTGCTGCTGCTGGACAAGATAATGGTGGTTTCCAAATACCACCAGATACAAACATGCATGGTTTTTCAGGCGCTGACAAAGGCAAATCTAGCGCTGACAAGACCAATTCAGACGTTGACAACAACATTTCAGGCGCTGTCAGCCCTGACGCTGACAACCAAGATTCAAACGTTGACAACACTTATGGGCATCTTTTCTCTTCCAGTTTTGAACAAGGTGGACCTTCCAATGTTCATGAAGAGATTCCTGTTGCTCAAAGAGAGTTTGATGAAGAAGATATTGGCAACATGGAGCATGAGGTTGAGGACACCAGACTTTTTGAAGGAGGGGTTCTCACTTCCACAATGAAGAATCACCCCCCATCTCAGATCATTGGTGATGTTATGACTCCAGTTCAGACAAGAAGATCCCATCAAGGTCTTGGTGGATTTATTGCCAATATACACAAGAAGGTTGATACCCCTCTTGTGCAAGCATGTTTGTTTGCATGTTTTCTGTCACAAGAAGAACCCAAGAAGATATTTGATGCTCTCAAAGAACCAAGTTGGGTGGAAGCAATGCAGGATGAGCTTCACCAATTTGCAATTCAGGATGTTTGGGAGCTGGTTGATTGTCCTGGATATGTCAGACCTATAGGGACAAGATGGGTTCTCAGGAACAAAAGAGATGAAAGAGGTATTGTGGTCAGAAACAAAGCAAGGTTAGTGGCTCAAGGTTATACACAAGAGGAGGGGATAGACTATGAGGAAGTCTTTGCACCAGTTGCAAGGATTGAAGCTATTAGGATTTTTCTAGCCTATGCATCTTGCATGGGCTTCATAGTCTATCAAATGGATGTCAAAAGTGCATTCTTGTATGGCACCATTGTTGAGGAAGTTTATGTCATGCAACCTCCTGGTTTTGAGGATTCAGAGCATCCAGATAAAGTGTATAGAGTCAAAAAGGCTATGTATGGCCTTCATCAAGCCCCTAGATCATGGTATGGTACCTTGTCTACATATTTAGTGGACAATGGATTCAAGAGGGGCACCATAGATCAGACACTATTTACAAAGAAGAAAGGCAAAGATGTGTTGCTTGTGCAGGTCTATGTTGATGATATCATTTTTGGGTCTACTGATCCAAAGATGAGTGAGGATTTCTCCAAGCTTATGACAGACTAATTCAAGATGAGTGCTATGGGGGAGATGAACTTCTTTCTTGGTTTACAAGTTCAGCAGAAAGAAGATGGTATCTTCATCTCCCAAGACAAATATGTTGCTGAGATCTTGAAGAAGTTTGGCTTTTCTCCACATGAAAAGAGGGCTACTACTCCTATGGATAGAGAACACCCTTGGGGAAAGATTGGAGATGGGAAAGATGTTGATGTCAGGCATTATAGATCCATGATTGGATCCTTGATGTATCTTACTACTTCCAGACCTGATATCATGTTTGCTGTATGTGCTTGTGCACGTCATCAAGTGACTCCCAAAGAATGTCACCTTTATGATGTGAAGAGGATCTTTAGGTACCTAAGATGTTTCCCTAATCTTGGTTTGTGGTACCCAAAGGATTCACCATTGGAGCTGATTGCATATTCAGATAGTGATTATGGAGGTGATAAGTTTGATAGGAAATCCACAACTGGTGGATGTCAGTTTCTTGGGAGCAGATTAATATCTTGGCAATGCAAGAAACAAACAGTGGTGGCTAACTCTACAACTGAAGCAGAGTATGTGGCTGCAGCAGCATGTTGTGGTCAAGTATTGTGGATTCAGAACCAGCTGTTGGACTATGGGTATAATTTCATGCATACTAAGATATTTGTTGACAATAATAGTACTCTATGCATCATTAAAAATCCTGTACATCATTCTAAAACTAAACACATAGAAATTAGACACCATTTTATAAGAGATTGCTTTGAGAAAGGTTTAATACAACCAGATAGGGTTGACACTGAGGAAAATGTGTTAGATTTATTAACTAAACCTTTTGATACTGGAAGATTTCAGTACTTGGTAACAAGTATTGGAATGGTTAATCTCACTTAATATGTGTTTTGGATTCTTTTTGTAAAAGTATGTACAGGATGGTGCATTATTATTATTGGTCTTATTGCTGATTTAGATTTTCCACTATATTTTTCTAACACTGACAAAGGTTGTTTGAACACTGATAAGTGTTTTTGCAACGTTGTCAGCAATATAATTGTCTAACGCTGACAAAGCTTCCTTCAACGCTGTTATGTGTTATCGGGGCGTTGTCAGCAACAATGTTAGTTTTGTGGTTTTCAATCTAAATGTGCAGATGGTGTTAGCAGTATACCATTGGATACAGAGTTGCTTATGGATCAAAGGAGAAGCATTTGGACAAGTTTTTATTTATGGATGATGGTTGGAATGTTTCATTCCTATCTTGACATAAATTTTTATGTTCATGCATGATTTTAGCAAACTTTTTGTATCATAATTTAAGGGGAGGTTTTAGGAACCTTTAGGATTTTTGGGTATCCATATGATACTCTTATCACAATTCTAGATTGTGTCCACAGGTGAGTATGGGTTAGTTTTTCTAAACCATGAGGCACTGTAGCATGCATAGTATATCAACTTTGCATGCTGCCAAGACATTTTTGGCCTAGAATTGGTTGTGGTCTGTTGGGAGACTTGGGAATAATTTTGATATGGGATTTACCTGGGAGTAACAAGGATTTTATAAGGTAACTTGGTTGTTAAGAATTTTGGTTAGCAAGGGACACTAGAGGACTGTTATGTCTATCTTGCTTATGCAAGTGTGCATAACTGGACAGTGCTTGCCGCCCTATGATAATTATCAGCTTTTGGTTATCTTCTCTAGGATAAATTACTTGTTAAGGTCATTTTTCACTTTTAAAACAATTTTATTTTTGGACGCTGACAAGATTTTTCCAAGCGTTGTTGTGACCAAATTGGACGCTGACATGGCTTTAGGCGAACGTTGACAAGATTATAGCCGTTGGGCGTTGATGGGTTATTTTTGACCGTTGACACTTAATGGGACCTACCCAGTTGTTACTTTTTGACATATTTTCAAGCCGTAATTTTAGGAGTTGTTTCTTTCATTAAATGCATGAGATAACTTATAACTTTTTCAATATTTTCATGATTAGTTTTTGAAAATCTTTGCCTATTTTTGGGCCAATCACATGCATTCTTTATCTCCTATAAATTTGGCTCCTATTTTTAAACAGGGTATCTATAATTCTTGTCTAACACTTTTCTCTTATCAACCTTCATCTTCTACACTTCAAATTAACAGCTTTCATCAATGGCACCAAAGTTTAACTCAGCAGAATTGGAATTGGGGTTCAAGTCTCAACACAACATGATTGCTTATCTTGTTGCTGATAATGATTTGTTTCCTCAATACACACAAATGGTGGCGTATTTGAACGCATCCCCATTCAGGTATGCTCTTTCTCATGCACCACTCATTCCAGTCACACACATTAAGCAGTTTTGGAACACTGTCAGTTCCTCAACAGTTAATGGAGTGACCACATTAACTTCTATTGTTCATGGGAGGTCTTGGGTGGTTACTGAGGCCTTGGTACGCCAGGCCTTGCATCTTGATGATGCTGATGGTATAACCATCCTTCCCATAAATGAAATAGAACAAGGGCTTAGGGCTTTGGGATATCCTATTCCTGATGAAGGTACTCTTAATAAGTACCATAAGCAGGAATTTCCCCCAGCCTGGAAGTACCTAATTCACATTCTCCTTCAATGTTTGAGTCCCAAATGTACTGCACACAATGAGATCAATAGATCCATTGCCAGTGCTATTGTGTGCATTGCAACAGGGCAAAAATATAACTATTCTAAAATGATTTTTGAAGGGATGTGTAAAAACAAGGGGACAAAAATGACTTTAGCTTATCCCCGTTTTCTACAAATGATTTTTGATGATCAAAGATATTGTTCAAGGGATCACAATGATTTCTATAAAATCCCTGAACAACAGAAAGCTATTTTTACGAAGATGGATTCACCACCTCATAGAGACTTACCTTTAACCCCAGCCATGCTTGCTGTTATTGCAGCAGCACAACCCCAACAAGATCCCCAACCTCATATTGACCAACTTGAGCCTATTCCTGAACCTTTACCCTCACCTGAACAAATGCAACTTGACCAAGAACCCTTTGACGCTGACACATCAAATGTTGGCGTTGATGTGCCTATTTCCAACGCTGACACACAACCTTCACAATCCCAAACACCCCTTAACCAACCCACATCTACCCATTCTTCCACACCATCTTCCACACCACCTGAATATAGGTTGATCAAACGCCAAAGGACTACTGGAGTGTTCTCCTCTGGTGGTCCTAGCCATGAAGCAGAGAGAACCACCACCACAAGTGTGGCTGGTGACCTGGATGAGGCTGGGACTATTGGTTCTGGCTTAGAAGCTGGCCAAGGCAGTCCCACCATCATTAAGTCCTCATCCATGCCCGATGAATCTAACTTGGGAGGTCAAATCCCCATTTTAGAAGAGGGCTGACTGGAACCAATGACTCTTTTGGAATTGACGGCTGTCTGCATTAGCTTGCAAAAGCAAAATGCAGACGTAGTACAAATTGTCAGCTCACAAGGCCTTGAACTCAAGGAATTGAGGGAGAGGATTGTTGTTTTGGAGAGTGATCATGCTAGGAGAGGTATGGAGGAGTCTTCCAAAGGGGAGGAAGATCAAAGAAATCTGAGTGATAAGAGCAGTCAAGATGGTCAGTCAATGGATGTTGCTGAAGCTCTTACAACTTTGAAGGAACAAACAGGTTTTGATACGTCCTTAATCTCTCCAACCAATCTAAATTTATCATTTACAGCAATGTTGAGAGAGGTGTTGGAAATACGTTTTACGTATTTATGAAGGATCGGTCGCTCCAACGATAATTATGTAATGGGCTCGTGATCTATTTACTTTATGTATGGTCCATATAGCCCACATGTAGGGTGGGCTATATATAACCCATCCTAGCATGTTAGGAGGGGGTTGTTGATTCCATTTTCACTCTTAATCATATTTTCCACTTTCACTTTCTCTCTCTAATTCTCTCCCTTCTCTCCTTTCTCTCTCTAATCCCTCATCTAATTCCTCCATTTCATCTTTATTAATCAATCAATCAACCAACCTAATCCACCAAATCCATAACATAGAATAGGCCATTAATTCCGTAGACCTTCAATTGGTATCAAGAGCCTTGGTTAGTTTGGTTTATTCTTCTTTTATTTTGTTTGATTTTGGTGGGTTTTGATTTAATCATGCTTAAACTTTAAAAAGTTTGTATTTTTTATAAAAAGTTTGTGTTTTTATGTGTTAAATCATATCAAATCTTCAAATTTATTTACTTTTTAGATAAAAAATCACAAATTTTTATATAAAAATAAAATTTTTCTTATATAAAACATTAAAAAGTTTGTGTTTTTAAAAAAAGTTGGTTTTTTTTTATATATAAAAGTTTTTGTTTTTCTCTTTTTAATTTTGTGTTTTTATAAAAAGTTTGTATTTTTTTATTTCCATTTTATCACAAGTTTAATAATCAATTTATATAAAAAGTTGGTATGTTTTCTAAATTTTATCAATTTATATAAATTTTTATCAATTTTTATCCTTTTTTATTTTTTTTATTTTTTTAATCAGTTTATTATTTACATTTTTATTAATCAGTTATAATTTTTGGTCAGTTTTCAGTTATCAGTTATAATTTTTGGATTTTTCTTAATTTTTTGGTTAAACTACCTAATTGGTCAACTGTCCAAAGTTTCTGGTCCATTGTTTCTGTCCAAAATCAGTCCTGCTATCCAAAATCAAGGTTTTTGTCCAAAATCAATCTGCTATTGTCCAGTTCCGGGTGAAGATTTTTTCGAGTAACCTAAAAGTTCCGAATCAATAATTAAGTTCCGAATCAAGCAAGAAAACTTCCGAACCAAGAACTTCCGGATCAAGCCAGAAGTTCCGGATCAAGAAGTTCCGGATCAAGAACTTCCGAACCAAGAACTTCCGGATCAAGCCAAAAGTTCCGGATCAAGAAGTTCCGGATCAAGAACTTCCGGACCAAGAACTTCCGGATCAAGAAAAAAGTTCCGATTCGGAACTCTTCCGAATGAAGCCCATTCAAACATAACGGGCAAATCCTCGTCTTTTGAATAGACTCATTCCCTCTAAATAAACATACACCCAAGACTCAAAACCTTAAACAACACAAGATTCAAAACCTTTAACTGACTCACCCACATCCGACACCTCGACTGAAACCAAAACTCACAGACCCCTCACTCCCGACTCACAAAATCAAAACTTTCATCAAACTCTCGACTCCCTCTCTCGACAATAACAACACCACTCGAACCCTCACAGCATTGACTCAAACCTCCCTCTCGACTCACATTGATCAAACTAACACCCTCGTTTACAACGACACCCTCAAATACAAAAACCCCACCCTCAACCCATCCCAAAACTCAAACTTTCAGCTTCACTCGAACCTGTCACTCTCATCTCTCGGACACCCTACAACTCCAAACAAACAGACCCTCTCAATACCCCAAACCAAAACCCTCTCTCTAAACAACATCCGACTCTAAACAACTCCCCAAGACCCTCCCTCGTCAACAACGAAACAACATCACTCTCAGTCCTCTCTCAGTCCTCTCTCGACTCACACACTCAGTCCTCTCTCGACTCACCCTCGACACCAGAACCCCTCACTCTCTCAGAAACACAACATCAAAACTGACCCTCGAAATTTCTGACCCTCACATCACCCTCGAACCCCACTCCTTACACTCGACCCACCCTCACCAAGAACACCCTCGACTCAACTCACACCACAAAAAAAAAAAAGGACTCAAGAAGGACGCTACAGAAGAAGAGAGACTCACACCAACATTAAAAACATAAGAAACCTACCTGAGACCTTTTTGATTAAGATCTTGAAGCAACTTCATTCATATTCGCTCAATAGATCGTTTAGGATTTTATTTTTTTTGGAGGCGGAGGTTACAAGAGTTTTGAGAGATTTGATATTTGTGAGAGAGATTGACTGAGCGTTGGGTTTTTGTAACTTGTGAGGGACGGTTATCTGTGATTGAGAGAGAAATTAGGTTTGAGAGTGTTTTTGAGGCAGTGAAGTATAGATAGATTTGAGGAGAGAGAGAGAAATAAACGGGTTTAAGTATTGGGCGGATATAACAAGGAGAGGAGTGGGGCGGTGGACCTTCTCTAATTGGTCCACGTGTTGATGTTTGACGAAGAAAACGAAGTTAACTAGATCAAATTTTTTCTATTCTTTCCTTTTTTTTCTATTTTAGTGATATTGTGTACACGTTTTTTTATATAAAACTGTAAACCCTTACGTTTTTTTTTTATTTTATTTTATTTATTTCCTTTTATTTCCTTATTCTATTTTAGTTAAGTTATTTTTAAAAAAAAAAAAAAAAAAAAAAATTATTATATCAGTTTTTTTTTATAAAAAACGTTTTATAATTATATCAGTTATTTTTATTCTTTTCTTTTCCATTTTAAAATATCTTATTTTTTTATTATTAAATTTTTTATTTTGGAAAAATTTTGTTTTTTTTATTTTTCTATCTTTAAAAGATATTTTTTTTATTTTTCTTATTTTATTTTCCATTTTAAAATATCAAAAGTTTATTTTTTTAGTTAAATTTATTTTCTATATTTTGTCACTTGTTGATTTTTGGCAAATCGTATTGAGGCGGGTATTTTAAAAGAATTCACGTGGAAAAATAATTGACGGGTTCAAAGTTTTTTGTGGCTGGATTTGAAGACAAAGTGACGAGTGAACGTGACGGGATATATTTTTAGCAAATACGGATTTTTAATCGATATTTAATGGATTCGTTCGATTCGACATGTAAAAAGGGAGAATCGCATTTAATGCAAAACAATGTTAGGAAAAGCGGCATCGCTTCCTTTCAAATGCTCCAGTATCATCTTGTTACTCTTTCGGGGATTCAAGGAGGGAGCGAATTTGTGACAATCTTTGGACAAGATCGTCATATATTCATCGACTCAATCTTCACCACTTTGACCCAACTCGCCGAGCAACTCAACCATGGAAACTTTAATCACTCTGCATCGGCACTTGCATATAAGGCTCTTGTGACACACCTCACGCCTTTCCTCCAATTTAATATCATCAAGCCTGAAAGTTCAATGATTTGCCAATCGTTTCTTCGAGATACACATACCGAGCTTCGAGTCTTCCGTGATACGATTTTGAAACTCATGTCATCGGTCTCGTCTTCGATATATCAAAGATCACAACTTCAGCAAGTGTATGTTAATGGAGTGCAAGACTCTTCGATGCAAGAGGAACCTGGTCATACGGTTGACAACTTGGAGCCTAAAGATGGCAAGAGCACGGAATCAGGAGGACAACATGATACCAGTGGCACGTCAGGGAATGTTCACGAGATTTCTTTTGCTGACACCGTACCCGTTTATGACGAAGAGCCGGCAAACATGGTACAATATAATGTTGTTTATGATGTCTATGTTGATGACATGTCGCATATTGAGCATTCTGAACCTAATTATGACAAACATGGGATGGAAAAGAGTGATAGCAATACCACTTCTGATTCATCCGATATGAGTCATACTGGGGGAGAAAGTGTTCAAAATGCTATAGTTTATCATGATAAATGCTTTACAACTGCCTCATTAACTGATTCTGATTCCAAGATTAGAGAACTCGAAACGATTGTTGCTCAACAATCAAAAGATCTTGAGGATGCCAAACTTGAATTTTCTAAGAAAACGGACAAATTTGAAACATATTTTGAAAAACTTGAAAAGTCAAACGTTGTTCTTGAAAGAAAATTGGATCAAACTGTTCTAGATTCTAAAGCTGAAAAGGATAATCTTTTGAAACAAATTCAGTTATTAGAGTCTAAATTGGCATCCCAAGATAACGTGCTCAAAGAAAATGAAACATTAAAGGCCCAATTACAGGAAAAGGTTTTTGCTATAGCTGCATTGAAAAACGAGTTAAGGAAAACTAGAGGACCTAGTGTGGACACTAAGCTTGAAAAACCATCAATCTTGGGGAAACCGCCTACAAATCAGTTCGTCAGACAACCGATTGTCAGACAACCTACTGCATTTAGATCCGAGCGACCACAATCCTCGAGACCGCGGTTTGCCTCCCAAGTTGATTTGGTTCATCTTATTAGACCAGTCACTCCAGCAACTAGGCCCAATGTGATCACTCCAGCTTTAGCAAGACCAAATCATATGATTGCCTCTAGTTTCCCTAAAAATACCAAGACCACGTCTAGAACTAGTTCAAATGACGTTTGCCATGAATCTGATCTTAGGGAAGCTAAGCAAAAGACACATGTAAGAGATAGGAATTTCAAACCTAGTCAGATGCCTTCTAGTTTACCCAACACTGCTGACCATAGCATGTCCAATCCTAGGAGCATCAATCAATCATCTAGGGATTCTAGATCTTACTCGGACATTAAATATGCTACTTGTAAAACATGTAGAAAATGTGTCTTTACGGCAAATCATGATGCTTGTATCAAAAAATTGCTTAATGAGGTGAACTCCCGTGCTAGACTTAAATCCCAGTGGGTCGCTAAAATCAAACCCGTTGGTAAAATGTGGCGTCCCACTGGTAGATCTTTCACTCTTGTAGGAAACGAGTGCCCTTTAACTAGGATAGTCTCCGATTCTACAAAGACTACTAGGGAGGAAATTGCAAAGGATGATACATCACTTAAACCTGAACTTAAGATTTTCTATAAAAGGAAACGATTGCCAACTAAGACAAGTGAATCATCCCCTCAGGCCACCTCTGACACAAGTAAAGCCAACTGTAAACCCCCACGTGCTTCAAAAATAGATATCTCTAACCCATGCAAAAGTATACAAACTCCTAATGAGAATGCAGGTACCAAAGTTGATGTTCCAAAAGAACGAAGCGGTTCAATCGTTGTGTACCGTTCAACTAAGGACACTCTTAGAGTTTGGTTGCTGAAGAAGCAGATATCAGAGAAACAAATGTCTCAGGGGATTCATGGTTAAGCTGCAATACAAGGACTTATAGTCACATCACAGACTATAACTCGATCTTCAAAGAAAGGAAAGTTTATCGCCGATGATAAACTTATCCTAACAACGAGAAATTAAGTTTTCTCGGGCATGAGCTTATATTAAAAACATTCGAAGTTTTTAAGCTCATGCACTTTGGTTTATCATTAAATATCAGATGGTAACCCGTGCTTCAAATAAAGGAAAGTTTATCGCCGATGATAAACTTATCCTTACAACGAGAAAGTAAATTTTCTCGGACACGAGCTCACATTTAAAACCATTCAAAGGTTTTAAGCTCGTGTACACGACTTCTAAGTAAATGTCAGCTTAGGACTCGTTCTTCAGATAAAAGGAAAGTTTATCGCCGATGATAAACTTATCCTTAACAACGGGAAGTTTATAACTTCTCGGACTTGAGCTCGCTTTTAAGATATTCAACATCTTAAGCTCAAGTAATTGTTTTTCAAAACTTTGAACACAATTTTTCAAGAATTTCTCAAAAGGTTTTTCTAAATCTTTCAAAATTGTGTGTTCAAAAACGTTTTGACAAAACGAGCATGTCTTCTGGAATCGATAATATTTACGAACCTAGAAATGTCATTCAATAATGACACGGGGTTGTAAATAAAGTTCGAGCAGAAGTTCAAATTTTTAAAACATGCTCAAAATGGTTTGCTATTATTTCAGATAGCAACCCGCTTTTCATACTCAAGTCAAGCATTTCACCGGAAAGCTTTGACTCAACAACGGGAATTAATTTTCTCGGGGACGTGACGAGGTGACCAACATTCGTGAACAAGAACCATGTGCTTCTTTCATATGCTGTTCTCCATTATTCAGGTCCAACCTCGTACATTGCTAATATTGTGAATTCCTCATCATATATTGATCTTTGCACGTGTTAAATACCTTACACTTGTGTTTAAAAGGTATTTAATTTACGTTTCAAGTACACCCTCATTAATTTGAGGGGGAGCTTGTGTAACTCATGAAGATAATTGGATTTGCATTTTTCTTCCCAAATTTTCTTAAAATGCTATTAAATCAATTGATATTAAAAACATCGATTGGGTTAATATTTTTAATATGGGGGAGAAAATGTGATTTAATATGGGATATGATCAATCATAAATGGTTTGACTTAACGTGTTAGCTCATCCCGACATGTGCGAAATGTTTTCGAATATCGTTGCATATGTTAAGGGGGAGCAAAATGGATTTGCATTTCAAAATGGATTTCATGGTGACATACACTTACCCAAAACATCTCTATTCACGACAGTGACGATTGTGGTGACATAAGGATGGTAGGATAGGTTAAAGTCCAATGATTTCTCTAGAACCGGAGGAATCTTCCCAAGGACATTCCATAGCTAGAAATAGTAGTCCTTAGGAAAGATGGAGAAAGATTGTGAACGTAGCTGAATGCCGACCAAGTACTTAAGCTAGCACTGGAACAATCACAACAAGGTGCTAGTGATGACGTATTGGTAAGCATTGAAGGGGTTGAAGAATGAAAAAGAATTGTAAAGATAAAGGGTGTAAAGAAAGAAGCCCTCCTTACAACTTTAGGCAGAAACCGGGTCAATACATATGCTATTGAGATCATTTTTGTTAATGATTCTCGATATTAAAGAAAGACGTCATGGACCCAGTGATGCAATGCACAACCCTTCCCAGCTAACTCAAATATCTCTCAAAAGGTATTTGTTTTAATCACACGGAGATCAACACATTATCTATTGGTTTATTCACTCCGAATAGACTGATATTGAAAAGGTGGCACTCCTCTCCAGCCTCCGATCACTAAAAATCCAAAATGCACGATCGAGTCTAGAGCCATTTGAGATCATCAAATATCTCATTAGGACACACTTTCATATTCCTTGCTTCTTCACACACTGTGAAAAGTAAGAAAGATCTTAAGAGTCCTACGCAAAATCTTCATGATCTTGCCTGAACATCCGAGTAATACGAAAGTATTTACAATGAAGATGGAAATCCTTCTTGAGCGAATATCAAAAAGCTCATGGTAGGTGACTTGTGCGATTCTTTATGAATCAAACTTGTGATAACTGGAAAGCAACAGTGGTTTAATTCTTAAATGAATTTAAACACGTTCCAGGCCTCTACGCAACATCTTAATGATCTTGCCAGAACATTCAGAGTAATACTATTAAGTATTTACAGTGATGAATGGAAATCCTTCTAGTGTTAACATCAAACAGCACTTGGTAGGTAACTTGCAAGATTCTTTATGAATCAAGCTAGTGACAACTGGAAAGCAATGATGGTGCGGTTCTTAATTGAACTTCACTTGTTCCAGGAACATGAATTGACGGCTTCAAATCATGCGGATAATATTATCCAAATGATCCACTCTTTACGTTCGCAGTCAGCTTTGGACGGTCGAGTAAAGAGAACGGGTTTACCCGCGAAATCTTGTCAAGGAGGTTCTTTATTGAAACTACCTGCCACAAGTACGATATTTAATATCGTCCAACGGTCTTCACCGACCGGAGGTAAAATGCTACCGAATTAGAATGAAATGTTCAAGGCCATTTCATCCGTGTATATTGTTTTGTTGCTAACTGTCTTATGCAGCGTAACAAGAAGGTGGCATTGCGGTGTACAATCCAGAAGAAGTCGTCACCACATGCTTATATTACATACAATTAGTACTTCAACAAATTCAAGAAAGCCTGAAGGTCAAGTCTTCCGCTGTATCAAACTCTGAAGCTTTCAAGAATTTAAAAGTATAAGTATGTGGAACATGAAGTCACAAAGAGGCAAATATCACAAGTGAAGAATGCACAAGGTCAAGGCAAGGAAACATGCTCAAGACTAAAGTCAAAGATCACATCAAGCATATTCACAAGAACAAGATCGAAGACTCAAGCATAGATGCTAGGTTTAAGATTTTGTAAAAAGATGTGACCTCCCTTAGGGGGAGATTGTTGGAAATACGTTTTTCCCAATAAAGTCTCGGTCACATCTTAGTTAGCATAGATCACGAGTTATAGACTATTTAGAACTTTGTAACTTGGAGCGACCTCCCTTAGGGGGAGATTGTTGGAAATACGTTTTACGTATTTATGAAGGATCGGTCGCTCCAACGATAATTATGTAATGGGCTCGTGATCTATTTACTTTATGTATGGTCCATATAGCCCACATGTAGGGTGGGCTATATATAACCCCTCCTAGCATGTTAGGAGGGGGTTGTTGATTCCATTTTCACTCTTAATCATATTTTCCACTTTCACTTTCTCTCTCTAATTCTCTCCCTTCTCTCATTTCTCTCTCTAATCCCTCATCTAATTCCTCCATTTCATCTTTATTAATCAATCAATCAACCAACCTAATCCACCAAATCCATAACATAGAATAGGCCATTAATTCCGTAGACCTTCAAGAGGTTACACAAGGCGCTGAGGGAAAATATTTGAGCGTTGACAAGACAAATTTGGACGCTGATAGAAGTATTTTGGGCGCTGATAGAGGAAATTTGGGCGTTGACAGATCTGCATATGGAGGTGATGTATTCCAGTCATCATCTATCATCAAGGATGTTCCTACTCAGGTATTACCATCTACCTTACCAACCATTGCACTATCAGATAAGGGTAAGGGTAAATTGGTAGAAGAAATTGTTCCAAAGGATGCAGCCCAGGTTGAATTTGATAGAAGACTGGCTGAACAATTGATGGAACAAGGTGAAAAAGAAAAGTCACCATTTGTTGTGACTTCTGAAGAAGAAAGTGATGGAGCTAGCTCAGACTCAAGTGTGATGATTATAGAACCAGAAAGGCTTGAGTATGGTGATGAGCTTGCTAGGGAAAAGTTGAGAGATTTAAAGTTGCAGGTTGACTTTGACATGCCAGAGGTGGTTCAGATGTACAATTCTTGGGAAGAAAGCTGCATGGATAATCCAGACTTGACCATTTCAGATCAAATATGGGGTTTGGAGCTTCTTCTTAGAGTTCAGAAGGATTGTAAGGTGATTTTGAAGCACAAGGCAAGCAATATTCTCTCTGAGTTGAAAAGGGATAAAAGGGAGCTCTACTTTATGTTGCTCAGATGTCATGGAGTTGGATGGACACATCAGAAGCTGAAGGCTTTGACATTTGATGAGTTGGAACATAGGGCTTATCCTATTTGGGTGAAAGTGCAGGAAGAGAACACTTACAGACTTCTTTCAGATGAAAGAAAGGAGCAACTTGCAGAAGAGATGGAAATCAAGAAAGCTATGATGATTCCCAGGCCAGTGAAGAAGGGATTTACACTTGAGTTTCCAAAAGATATGAATCCACTATATCCAAGTGAAGCAGTTATTAGAAAGAGCCTCAAGCTCTCCCCATTAGAAGCTTCAGATATGGTGCAGGTGTTACCATTAGATTCCAGAAATCCAATTGTGAGTTATGATGAGGATGAATGTGGATTCTGGAAGATTGGAAGATTTGGCAAGGAGGTACACACTTTTACCACTCTCATATCTTTATTTGCAAGTTGTGATAGAGAAGACTTGGTGGACCTTTGGAGGTTGCTGGAAACCAAGTATGAGGCTGAAGCACCAACTTCAGCTAATGGAATAAAACTTTGGACCACATTCAAAAGAATGTGTGGGACAAATGAGGAAGATCCTGAAATATGGAAGGATCTTAAAGATGACCTCAGTGGTCTTCAATGGAGGTTATATTCAGCTGCTGGTGTATACCATTTGAGTTCTACAAAGTTTGCTGAGTATCTACTTGTGGATGCTCAATATTTCATATCCAAGGCTGTTTTGGAAAAGATGAAGGACACCCAGTTGGAGATAGATTATACAAGTGACGTGGCAAAGAATTTGATCAGATTTATTTATTACCAATATGAGAAGGTTTGTCAGACTCCTACAAGTTCTTAATGATTATTCAGAAACTTGATCATAAGAGTGGATATCAAGTTTAGGGGAGGATTGTTGGGAATAAATTAAGGCCAAATCACTTGGGCGCTGACAAGAACAACTCAAGCGTTGACAAGAACAAAGTGAGCGCTGACAGCTCAAAGTGTTGACAAGTTAAAGTCAAGCGTTGACAGATTGAATACAAGCACTGATGGAAGATATAAGCTACACGTTTATTATATTCTAGAATACTTCTAGTAAGGATAGAAACGACAATGTATTTTCTATGTTTATCTTTACCTAGAATAGTTGATACGTAGCTTATTGTACAAGGCTTCTTAGTCTATAAAAGAAGGCTTTTAGGTTAATGTTTAGTATCAAGTTTTATATAAGTTTTCATTCGTAAACATCTTTCATTGTAAGCAAGTTCGACATTCATAATCAAAGTGAAAGTTTTGTTTACATCTTGTGTTCTTGTTTAAGTGTTAAATTCCGCATAACACTTAGATTCACAAAGCATATAACAAAAGGTTTCTCTACGTGTTATACTTGATCTAATCTCGTATACACAAAGCTAATCGATCTAAGTTTAGGATCAACAGCCCAGACAAGTAAAAAACCAAAGAAGCGGTGTGAGTTTATAGGATTTAGGGTTACTGCTTGATGAAGAATTAGGGTGCGATTAATCGTAATAAAGTCTTATGTCTGGTTTTTATAAGGTGCGATTAAGCTCTTTTGGGTTCGTGAATTTGTAAGCCCATAACATAAGCCCATGATGACGTGGATTAGAGCATCATTAGTGACGTGGCAAATCCCTCCTGTTATATATAATGTAAAGATATGTATATATATATATATATATATATATATTATATATATATATATATATAATATATATATATATATATATATATATATATATATATATATATATATATATATATATATATATATATATATATATATTATATATATATATATATAATATATATATATATATATATATTATATATATATATATATATATATATATATATATATATATATATATATATATATATATATATATATATATATATATATATATATATATATATATATATATATATATATATATTATATATATATATATATAATATATATATATATATATATTATATATATATATATATATAATGTAAAGATATGTATATATATATATATATATATATATATATATATATATATATATATATTATATATATATATATAATATATATATATATATATATTATATATATATATATATAATATATATATATATATATATATATATATATATATATATATATACATATCTTTACATTATATATAACAGGAGGGATTTGCCACGTCACTAATGATGCTCTAATCCACGTCATCATGGGCTTATGTTATGGGCTTACAAATTCACGAACCCAAAAGAGCTTAATCGCACCTTATAAAAACCAGACATAAGACTTTATTACGATTAATCGCACCCTAATTCTTCATCAAGCAGTAACCCTAAATCCTATAAACTCACACCGCTTCTTTGGTTTTTTACTTGTCTGGGCTGTTGATCCTAAACTTAGATCGATTAGCTTTGTGTATACGAGATTAGATCAAGTATAACACGTAGAGAAACCTTTTGTTATATGCTTTGTGAATCTAAGTGTTATGCGGAATTTAACACTTAAACAAGAACACAAGATGTAAACAAAACTTTCACTTTGATTATGAATGTCGAACTTGCTTACAATGAAAGATGTTTACGAATGAAAACTTATATAAAACTTGATACTAAACATTAACCTAAAAGCCTTCTTTTATAGACTAAGAAGCCTTGTACAATAAGCTACGTATCAACTATTCTAGGTAAAGATAAACATAGAAAATACATTGTCGTTTCTATCCTTACTAGAAGTATTCTAGAATTTAAACAAAGAAGCGGTGTGAGTTTATAGGATTTAGGGTTACTGCTCGATGAAGAATTAGGGTGCGATTAATCGTAATAAAGTCTTATGTCTGGTTTTTATAAGGTGCGATTAAGCTCTTTTGGGTTCGTGAATTTGTAAGCCCATAACATAAGCCCATGATGACGTGGATTAGAGCATCATTAGTGACGTGGCAAATCCCTCCTGTTATATATAATGTAAAGATATATATATATATATATATATATATATATATATATATATATATATATATATATATATATATATATATATATATATATATATATATATATATATATATATATATATATATATATATATATATATATATATACATATCTTTACATTATCTTTACATTATATATAACAGGAGGGAAATGCCACGTAAGCAGTCATTAAATCCATGTCATCAACTTCCTTTTATAATTTTCGTATTTTTCTTAAATTAAATACGTTTTAATAAATTTCGTTTCTATAAACTTGCTGATTTATTTAAAAAACAACTTACAAGGTTCGAACATAACACCATCCGAAAAGTGTGTGCATTCATCTTAACCAATGTTTTTAGACCCGGGTCGACCCGGCCGGGTCAACCGGTTGAACCGGTTCCGGCTGAAAAAACGGGTCATATTGACCCGGGTTTCATATTTTCGAAACCCGGCTTGACCCGGCGGGTTTGGGGTGACCCGGGTCAACCCGGTTCTCAAGACCCGGCCGGGTTTCGAATTTTTCGGGTTTTTTTTAAATTTTTTTTTTTAATTTTACGTATTTGCGACGAAATTTTATTTTTACATATTATTTTGGTTGGTAAACAATTTATATTTTCAATATACGTAAGTTTTTGTAGTTTTTATAAGTATAATTTTGTTAATTATTAAAAATATAAAAAAAAATATTTTTTTTAGAAAACCGGGTTAACCCGGGTTGACCCGGGTCGACCCGGGTTGACCCGGACCCGGCGACTCGACCGGGTCAATCTAAGACCCGGGTTTTAAAACATTGATCTTAACCAGTAGACTAACACAGGCTTTTTGATTAAATTTTGAGAATCAAAACATTTAACAGAGTTTACTGAAAGTAAAATAAATTTCGGTATTATTTTATACGAAACTAAATCAGATAATTTTCATAGGATATTTACTTGTTTTTTATTTTTTAGAAATTATTTAGGAAGATCATTATCTTTTCCAAAAACTAAAAGATTTAGATTAGGGTTAAAAACTACTCGATTGGACTTTCCCCCGTCAGGTACTTTGTTCAAGTCTGTTAAGTTTTGATTTTTATTTAGAATAAGTTTATATAATGGTTGTTTTGTGATTGATTGATCTTTTTAAGGCTTTTAGGTTTTGCGGTGTAATTTTTTTAAATTTGTTTAGGTGCTTTATCTTTTAAAATCAGATTATGTTGATAGTTTTCATACTTTTATTTAGAATGAGTTTTGGTGATGGTGATCTTGTGATTGACATTTAGAATAACCTTTTGAAGTATAACTTGGATGGCAAAGGATTATGAAGTATAACTTGGATGGCAGAGGATTATGAATACATATGTACGGTTACTTTCTTTCTTTATTTTTATTTTTATGATTGTAATTGACTAATTTTGGTCGATTCACATCCAGAAGGTTAGTGCTACGGATGAGTAGAAATCGCTACGGTTGAGTAGAAAACGCTACGACTAACCATGGATCAAAAGTTTCTATATTATCCACATATTTATTCAATAAATTTGGTAAGTCACTTTCTTTGATTTTTTTGCGATTCTTGAAATTCTGCTTCAATTCATTGGGTACAAGGGACGTGGAAAATAAATATTCTGAACGGAGACCTCATTTGCAAGATGAGGCTCTAAAAACGATTTTGATGAACACAGTCCATAACTAAGGATAAATTGCAAATATTTATTCTAGTTTGTAGAATGATAGAGTTATTTTGATCAACTTTTTTATTTATATAGGTTAAAATAACTATAAACACATGACTTTACAATTTAGCAACAGTGTGGATGGGGCTATTTATGTGTCGTGTAGAAGGGTTCACTTGGAACCTAATTTACCACACCCACAAAAAATGTGACACGTTATGAAAACCCCCTTAGTCTTACTTGTGCTTTTTCTTTGTCCAATTCAAGATTGCGCTGAAGCTCCTTGGTTTTTCCACGTTGTGCAGCCAGTAACTTGAAAATGTTACATATAAGGAATTCAAATGGACCAACAGGGCTCTTTCAATGTGGCAACAATGCCCAAACATGTAACTATGAATAATGATGATATTATCGAAATAGTTTTACAGATTTATAACACTTTGTTTCCCATGTGTTGCCTCTGGTCAGGTTGCAGACGCATCGGACGATGACTACTGTCAGAAGTGTACCTTTAGTCTTGTTTTTCAAGAGATGACTACTAAATATTAACAGTTGCTTATCGGGAGTGTACCAAGTAATTCTTACCTGAACTTAAAACCCATATCTGAGTAATTATCAGCAGACGTAATGTATGTTCTCATTTTTTCTTAATGGTTTATTTGATAAATATTGTTTAGTTTGGTTATCAATTTGAGTTTTAACATTTGATTGTGTTAAACTGTTAGATTGCCATGTCTTCTGCAACTATAAGTGGTAGTCGAGGCTACTCCACATCAACCGTTCAAGTTCAAAACCAAGGTACACATATATTATCACTTGTGCCGATTTATTTCCTAAGTTTCATTGGATATAGTTTAGGGCCTTGATTAACAGATAGCTAGCATGGACAACGGTTGACCGGCTGGCTTATAAGTAAATTAACCACAACAAGTATAGAACTAGAATTGTGATTTGGTTTTCCATTTAATAAACATAGAGAATAAGAAGTTTATAACCATTCTTCTAAGGTTTAAGAATTTGATACTGGCGATAAAAATAACGCACATTGACCCATTTTAGGTAAACTGGTATGTTGAAAGGACTAAAAAGAGAACGATCATGTACTTTTTTTTAATAATTTGTGAAAATGCAGAAATTTGGTGGAGTTGTTTTAGCATCAGTTTATGTGATGCAAAACGAGTTTAAAATTCTCAACTGCATCGTCTCAACGTAAACATTTGAAGTAATGTATTATCGCTGGTATTTGAGGTTCGGTAGATATAAGAAATTTATAACATATAGATGGCATTTTGGTGAACTGTATAAGGCTGGGCATAATGGTCACCTTACCATCATCTCCGCATCAAAGCCACACAAGCTTTTCAACACACCAACTTTTCTTTGGTCCGAGTTAATCGCAAGGAAAGCAGTCTGCTCTTTCACCTTTTTTATCAATTAATCGTCGGAGATAGTTTGGGTTTCTGGAATCTTAGGTAATTACTAAAATTTACCTGTTCTTACTAGATGTGACAATTTCATATATTTTAGTATACAAGGTGAATCAGGGAGATGGTTAACTTTGATACGTAAATTCAAAGAAGTAACTAACTTGAAAAGAAACAAGTCAGTATATTGGATGGAAAAAATAGCAAGAGAGTCAATAACTAAAATCAAGAAGGAACGCAACAGGTCAATTTGATTTTTGCTTTTATGTTTTATGTCATATGTTTGGACTTAGATCCTTCTTTACAAGTATCTGTAGTTCCTGAATTTAGACAAGCAAGACTTAGAGACATTAAAAAGAGTACGCATCCAAGTGACACCCTTACCACTACAATAATGCTTGTCATGATTTCTTATGTTGGAAAATCTGCCGTACAAAACTCCTTGCATCAAATCGGGAGAATCATCGATGCAGGTAACCTTATTAATTAAGGGAAAGACATATACTTACAAAAGTGTTTTGTTGTTTTTATACAAAGGGTGTGTTTTTGTGGTTTTTATGTACCCACTTCAGGCAGCTTTTGGCATAGCTCAAAAGGTGAAGAACACTTCGGCTAACATGACATACCAAAAGTTCACATTTATGCTTCAATAACTGGACCTTTATGTCATTTGAGTGCGCTGTATTTTCCCTAGAGTTATCGAGAGAGGTAAGTGCGTGTTAGAAATTTATATATTTGTATTCAATATGTTTGGCTTTTTTTTCTTCTTAATTTTCATTTGGATCAACAAAACTGAGTTAAGTTAAAAAAAATTGAGTTATCGTAGGTGCGAGAAATCAAGCACATGTCGTGTCTACCCTTCTATTAGGCTGCAAATTCTAAACTTAGGTCTGCCTCTTATGTCTTAGTTGCGCCCTTTTGTTGTCTCGAGCTGCTGCTTCGGTAAACAACCCCATCTATAGGTTGAGTTAGCAACTCCTTATATGCAAACTCAACATTAAAACATGCATATACGTATTTGGTTTATTTGAATTATAATATTTGTAGGCTTGATCACAAAAATCAATGCTTTGTGTGACTTTCGGTCTTTAACCTGGTCATCTTTTATGCAAATTATTTTTAATTTTTTTAGAACTTTAGCTGAGGTAAAGCAAAAATTTAAAGTGGGCCTACCTTTTTCATTTGGTTTTCAGCTATTTCACATTTTACAAGACCTGTAGAAATATGAAAGAAATAAGTAGAAGCATATACTGACAAAATTAATGTTTAGAACCAATCTACTGAAACCGGGACGGACCAGTATGGGTAACATAGATCATGATTGTGATTCACACAACGTTTCAAAAAACTGTGTTTTAGTTGATCCGGTCGGATCATCGGCACACGGTTTTTCGCTCAAAACTAACTTCCGATTATCCGACCGGTCGGATTAACCGGAGTTTAAAACATTAATTTACCTTTCTTACTACTTACAAATGTTCATGTTTACTCATTGTTAACATCGTTTAAATTGATCATTGGCCACTTCTTTCTTTTAGACAGCAACGATTTGACTTTTCAACTAACAATTGACAAAACTGTAGTTTGTTTTAACTCATCAGCTTGACACAAGACAACCTTACCAAAGGATGATTTCATACGTAAAATTGATGAGTGGTACTATTTCTATTTAAACTAAGTAGTTTGGTACCCGCGTATCTGGTGATGGTTTTTAGGGCAACAACAACTCCCGTATATTGAAGATATGAATTGTTTACCAATATTAATATGTTAAAATAAAATTTCGTCGTAAATACGTAAAATATATTTATTTATTTTTTAAAAAATAACCTGAAAAAATCGAAACCCGACCGGGTCTCGAGAGTCGGGTTGACCTGGGTCACCCTAAACCCGACGGGTCTAGCCGGGTTTCGAAAATGTGAAACCCGGGTCAATATAACCCGTTTTCGGCCAAAAGCGAGTGAACCGGTTGATCCGGCCAAGTCGACCCGAGTTTGAAAACATCGGTTGTATATGAATGTAACTATGTCAAAGGAGGTTCTCTAACACGCCAAGTCGCAAACTAAATATCGTTGTTTTAAGAGTCAGGTTTAAAGATTCTATCTTGTGATAAAAATGATAAATACCCAAAATCGATACCAAATGTTGTGTATAATTGTAGTTTATTATGCATTTGAGCTAAGTAATATACTTTGTTATCGAGGACAAATTATTGATTTTTATTTTCTTATGATGTATATTAATTTCTTTGTATTCTTACTACAATTAGTAGAATTGTTACGATGTTTATAATTGATCAAAATAATTGTATGTAACCTAATTTGTTCCTTGAATATTCAAAAAGCTTTCCCGCTCATCAAGTAGCCTCAGACATGAGTTAACGAATGATAAAAGCATGTGTTGGTAACTTTATACATAAACTTATTTTAGAATATACAATTTTTAACACCAATATTTAGCTAAACAAATTTTTTAACACCAATACTCTTTTCTTTCTTAAGTTAACAGGTTAAAATAGATATATTGGTATGTGTAATTTCACTTGAAACGCCTTTGCAGTTTTACTATCGATTTATTGGCATCCACTCAAAAGGGTAATGAAGCTTTTTTCTTAAGCTACTTTGCTTTTGAAAAACTCTTCAGTACCCTTTTGTTCAAATGATGCATGATCTGTAGTCGGTGTTGTCCGTCCCACACTTATTATAGGACTATAATAATGTAGCCTTCTAGCTTTATGCATGTCACAAGGTTCAAACTTGAAAATTGGAGGTATTGCAATTGAATTTTTATATAGAACACAAGTTTTCTAAAGATATGGAGTTAGATGCAAATTTGAGGTTAAGAGGTATTCAATTCCATGGTGAGCTATACCAGAATGGTTATGAAGGAAATTATGGAGTGCTATTCAACAACATCAAATGTTTGGTCGGTGTTGGAGGTGGTCTTGGTGCACTCTCGCTATGATCATATCGAAATATCCCTTCATCAAGGAATTAATTTTGATTTATCACATGTGACCCAACATGCATCACGCTATGATTATCTAAAAAGCATATCGAATTGTATACACATAATAAGATTTAATATATAAAATCACAATTAATTATTAAAAAGTCCCAAACAAGATTTTAAAGTTTGTAAACCTCAAAAATATCCTAATTAAGCTAAAAAGTATTTTTCAAAATTTTAAAATCACTAAAAACTATTTTTAAACAATTAAAAACTACTAAAATCAATTAAAACTTAAATTAATTCTAGAAAATAATTAAAAGACCCTAAAAATATTTGGAAAGTTGCAAAAATCCTAATTAAGTGTTTAGAATCTAGGAAAAATATAAAAACTTAGAAAATCAGACTTTTAATTTTTAATAATAAAATAATATTAAAATAAGATTAAAAATCCAAAAATCATAAAAAATTCTAAAAACTTGCAAACTAGCTTAATTTAACCTAAATAACTCAGAAATGAAAGTGAAATTACCTAAATACCCTTAATGGGCCTATAAAATGGGCTAAACCCAAAACAGTAGCTTATTGGGCCAAATTTGGGCCCAATAACAAAAAGTGTTCAAAATAAGCCCAAAAAGCACAGTTTGACTCAAAATTTGATTTTAAACAACTTTTTTCAAAGGACCAAAAGCTGAAAATGTGAAATAAGCTAGCTTATACCAAGCAGCTTATTCTTAATGGGTTTTTTTGGCCCATTAAGCTATAAGCCAATGCCATAAGCTAAAATTTGTCACACAAGCTTCTTTTGACCTAAATAAGACTTCTGCAAAAAGAAATTTGAAATAAGCCCAAGGAATAAGCCTGAAAATGCAATAAGCAATCTACAGAAAACGACAAAATAGTCGTTTTTGAGTTCTAGGCCACCCCAAGTGCTGATTCAAGTTTCTATAGCTTCTAAATGACTTAATTAAGCAAAATCAACAAATAGTTTTCAAATAAGCTGACTCAATAAGCTGGAAAAGCAAATAAGCACTTATGTAAAAGTCAAAGAAGTGGGTTTTCTAGTAAAAAGTCAAAGTCAAAGTCCAATAAGCTCCAGTCTACTTAAATGGGTCAAATAATGAAGACCTATCACAAAAAATAAGTTGTTGCAAGTCTGGATAAGCTAGAATAGCTTATTGATAAGCTGAGTTCAAAATTACACTAGCAGGGGCTAGTTTTGAGTGTTGAGCAGTGGAAACTTTTTCCACTGCTTGACTTGTTTGACCTTTTGTCTTTAGTGACTTTTTTGGAGATTCAGATTACACAAAGGCACCCAAATGATCTTTGGATCAAAATGAGTCATGAACAATCAAAATAACACAATCACTAACACCCAATTGATACAGTTTAATCAATCAATCACCAGATATGATACAGACATGAACACTTAAGCAGTTGAGCACAAATAAGCAGTTTTAGCAATAATCAGCCAGCCAAATTCAACCAAATGCATACACAAGCTATTATAAACTCCAATAAGCAAGTCTAAACAGGTTTCATGCAATGGTTCAAAGAATTAAGCAAGATTCAAACCAATGAAAGTTACTGATAAACACTAACACATGCAGTTTTCTACTTTGCTGATGTAATTGACACTTAAGCCAGATTCAACACCTCAAATCTTTCAAACAGGTTACAATAAGTTTTTTTAAACCACTTTTAGCCCTAAGCATGCATACACACTAAGTGTTCCCAAAATCCTAGGTCAAAACAGGCAGTAACAAAGTTTATATAGCAGATTGTTTGATTCAAGGCTTCAAACCCAAAAACTTACAGTAAAACACTCTCAACCAAGCATATATCAGATACCAAGCATAAACAACACAATCCAACAACACAATACCAAGTTGCAAGCACAAACAGATAGACCCAAACACCCCTTAATCTTTTCAAAATCAATTTTTTCTAAGGCAAAGTGAGATTTAAGACTACCCAAGCATCAATTAACACAATAACAAGTAAGATTAACAGATTCAAGCAGATTTAAGCCACAAAATTCACAAGAACACAAGCCACATACAAATATCACCAAAAATCATGAATTTAAGCAGATTTTAGGATTGAGTATGCAAACCTCATGGATGTACATCCACACCCACAAATTTATGAGCTTATGTACTAGCAAGAACAAGTACAAGCTTCCTATAACACCCCTGCTAAGAATCAACAAGGTTAGAAGCACAAGTATAAAAATCAGAAACTTGAAAAATCTTGATTAATGCAACCTTGTTACCCCACACTTGATTATCCCCAAGTTATAAGCCTCACCACACCTTAATCAACTCAATTAGGATGCTATGATCAGCCCTATAACCCAAGAATTCCAAGATAGAAACAAGAACTTAGCAAAATATCAAGAAAATGAGAAAATGTGCAAACTTTTGCACACTCCTCTTTTGAAAACAGGCTTTAAACTTCAAATTCAGTAAGCAATAAACATAAACAAGCAGAAATAAGATGGCACTTGGTCTTTCTTCAAAACACTTAACTCAAATTCATAAAACTGAAAAGGGATTTACAAGTGCTTGAACAAAGGAAAAACCAAAAGCAAACGTCTATGTTGGACCCTATACCCTTTATATAGAGGGTGTACATGGTCAGTTTAAACCTAAAAACTTAAAACCCTAACTTGTAGAAGCCCAAAAATGCCCTTGAGGTTTTGTCTTCTTTGGAGAATCATGTGACTTGTTTTGGATTTATGTAAGAGCTGGCAAGTGCAAAGTTGATCCAAAGGTGTGTATGAAGCTTAGAAAGTAAGCACAATTCTCCAACGTTGGATTGCTGGTTTGTTTTTGTTTGGACGTGAAGGGTGGGGCAGGGGAGGTAGCATGTGACAAAAGGGATGATGATGTGGCATATTTTAAGGTTGAGATGTGATTAGCAGACCCTTAATCATTATTCTGGAAAGAATTAGCCTTTAATTCATAATGATTAAGGAATGCCTAATTGTGTTCTTGAGGTGATGAACACAAGGTTTAATCCGTTTTGGGGGTGATTAATATTTAAAAAGGTGTTAAGGCGCAAACGTTTGTTTAATTAACTAATCAGGGGTGAGTGGGATCTGATGTGGAGGCAGGGAAGAGTATGATTGGTGGAAAAGATTGAGTGAGCTACGTGGCATGACATGGTTGGTTAAGGTAAGTTTGGTGTCTGGCCAACTTAAACCCTCCTTCTCTTCTTCCCTTGTCTTTTCACTTTAAATAGCTATCAACGCCCAAACTAGCCTTATCAACTTTTGCAACTTTGCATTTTTGGCCCAAAAACTTTTACAAAGTGAATTCAGGGGTAATTCTTGCCATTTTTGAATTCTTCAAGGGCTGATTTGGCATTTTGATGATGGATAATGGTCTTGACTTGTATGTTGAGCATTTTGGAGGACTAAAATTGCCAAGTCTTGTTTGACGAGGGACCATTTTTGCCAAATGTTGAAAGTTGAGGGTCCTTTTTGTAATTTTGGGATTTTCAAAGGACCAAACTTGTAATTTCTTGTACTTTGAAGGACTTCTTGATATGTTTGACTTTGTGGAGGATATTGGTTGACAATTTAGCTTGTTGAGGGGCTAAACTTGCCAAATCTTTAAAGTGGAGGGCCCTTTTTGTAATTTTGACAAACTTTAAAGACCAATCTTGTAACTATGAGGATACAAGGGTATAAAGTGTCAATTCTTCCACATTGGAGGACCCTTCTTCATAATTCTTCAAATCTTCAATGGTAAATCTTGGGAAAGTCTTCATTAGGGCTTGGTTCATTATGCGGCTTCGTTTTCCGTGTTCGTTTTTGCATGATTCTTATGATCTTTTGTCATTTTCTCAATATTCGTACCTAAAATACACAAGTAACAAACACAAGCATATATATGGGTATTTTGATGATATTTAATGCATTTTAAGCCCTATTTAGACGATGAGACTATGTATAAAAGCAGTCTCATCACTCCCCCATACTAAACCATTGTCGTGCCCTCACGCAATGCTAGAATAAAGTATCATAGCATCTCCGAATTTCATTTTTATTCACTTTATTGAATGATAAACTAGCTACACTACTACTATTGCTCCTTCTACTTGCGTTTTAGACATAATATATGATTTTCATCGCAAAATGGGACGTTTAGGTTCATAGAATAAGAACACGTGAATGCTTCGTTAGAAATAATTTCATCGTCCTCGATTTTCACCCCAATTCCATGCCAAGCGTGCAACGAGATCATTGTCATTATAAGATAGTAATGCTAACACTACTCATATGCCCTAATTACGTACTTATCCTCCCATTATTCCCAAGTTGTATCTCTTATATTTTATATTGTCTTGAATGTTTCACGAGGATACATTGTTTGACTTATGCGATAATAGAGATTTAGGTCTAAAAATAGAGTCCTAACGGTGTAACTAAGACCATCAAATCAATAACCCCTCCCAATAGACAACGATGTCAAAAAATTAAGTTGACAAAAAGAATCGATAAACACGGTTTTATAACGGTTTTGAACATGAGACTTATTACCAAGGCTTTTATACGCCCCCTAACGGAAGGGCCTTATTATTTTTGGTTTACCTCCATCTTTTATTCAACTTCGCCATGAAGCTTTTATTATGACTTCGGTCTTGCCTTGCCTTTTATTATCCACCTCATCGATAGTTTTATTAGCCAAAGACGTATATCCTCACGCTAAGGCGAATTTTGGATCTTTAAAGCTTCGAAGATTACGGCTTGATTCACTTTCAATTTTGCATAGATTTTTCGGCCTTGTGGGGCTTTAAATTGTTTGCTTGATTTAGGTGAGCACTTGAAATCTTATTATTGGGTGAAACTTTTGATTATTGGGGTGTCAATACTTCAAAACCGTGACGCTTTAATATCTTCCCAATTTAATTACACGGAAGCTACTAGAAAAGACTAGAAACCCAACAATCCCAACTAAACCGCTAAGTCAATATTTATTAAGCAAAAAATATTTACATGCGAAGGGAGAATAAGCAAACAACGAGAACACATGAGTTTTTGAAAGAATACGAGTACTCTACGTTTAGCATAGTAACTTATAATTAACCCTATCATTTCTCGTCCTCATTTAAGAGACTTAGCCTAATGTGTAGTTAAGGAATCAAAGCTAAGTGCTCAACACGCACGGTCGAGTCAAAAATTACTCTTATTCTCGCCATCGGAAAACCTACATTCGTGTCTTCAAACACTTATAAAACATGAGAAAATTTTAAAATTTGGCCATTTTTAGCCTTATTTTGCAACAAAAATGATAACAACAAGATAAACTTTGGAAAGCGTGAAGGTTTGGCAAGGCAAGTATCTATTCACCCCCCATACTAAAGTTAAATATTGTCCTCAATGTTTCGAGTCTAGGGGTGCAAACACCCCCATACTAGAGACGTAGTCGAATGCCTAATCTAGCATGGAAAGGGTGTAACCAATAAATTAATAGACGTTTATGAAGTGTGCTAAAAACCTAAGGTTAGAACATCAAAAGGATATCTCATGGATATTGAGAAAGTCTTCAAAGCAAACGATCGAGTGCTCCCATAAAACGAACACGAGAGGCTCCAATCGTGAAGATCATGATCATCTAAAGTCCACAATTCACAAACAACCACGAAACAAAGGTTGGAAGGGCACAAATCCCCACACGTTAACTACATTAGAAATCAATAATATGTACACAGGATAAGCATGGGATTCCCCCACGAGGCACCTCGTTTTTGATTACCGAGTCATGAGCTTGACTCGATCCCCTCAATACTAATTATCATTGAGGAAGGTGACTTGGTCGAGGTAGTTCAAGGATGGAACTTCCCCGCCAAAGTAGTGCTTCAACTTATGTCCATTCACCTTGAAGTTAGGACCATCATCTTGAGCTAGCTCGATGGTCCCATACGGAAACACTTGAGTCACGGTGAATGGACCGGACCAACGGGATTTCAATTTTCCGGAAAAGATTTTCAATCAAGAATTAAAAAGCAAAACTTGATCCCCAATGTTAAAAACCCGGTTTTTAATTTTGGAATCATGCAACTTTTTAGTTTTTTCTTTGTAAATCAATGAATTTTCATAAGCAATGTCCCTCAATTCATCTAATTCATTCAATTGCATTTTCCGGTGTTTTCCCGCGGTCTCCATATCATCATTACAATGCTTTAGGGCCCAATAAGCCTTGTGTTCTAACTCTATAGGCAAATGACAATTCTTTCCATACACAAGCTTATAGGGAGTGCACCCAATGGGCGTCTTATGAGCGGTCCTAAAGGCCCATAAAGCATCGTCTAACTTATCCGACCAAGATTGTCGGTTTTACCCAACGGATATCTCCAAAATCCTCTTCAAAGCTCGATTTGAAACCTCGACTTGCCCACTCGTTTGTGGGTGATAAGCCGTAGAAAGCCGATGTGTAACCCCATATTTCCTTAGGACCCTTTCGAACTGGTCGTTACAAAAATGGGTTCCACGATCACTTATGATAGCATGAGGGGTTCCAAACCGAGAAAACAAGCTTTTCAAAAACTTGACTACCACACAGCATCATTGGTGGGCAAGACCTTGGCCTCCACCCACTTAGATAGGTAGTCAACCGCAACGAGAATGTACTTATTACCACGAGATGATGGGAACGACCCCATAAAGTCTATACCCCAAACGTCAAAGATCTCACACACTTGGATGATATTTTGTGACATTTCATCTTTTTGTGAGGCTTTTCCTTGTCGTTGGCATGAATCACATGACTTCACAAGATCTTGTGCATCTCGGTAAATAGTAGGCCAAAAGAAGCCGACATCAAACACCTTCTTAGCCGTGAGATTAGCACCGTGGTGACCACCCGTGGGTCCCTCATGGCAAGCTCTAAGGATGTTAGAAGCTTCGGTGCCAAATACACAACGTCGGATGATTTGATCCGCACAAGTTCGAAACAAGTAAGGGTCGTTCCAAAAGTAGAACTTGACGTCACGAAAGAATTTTCGTTTTTCTTGAGTCGTCATACCCTTAACGATGAAGTTACCCGCATGGTAAATTGCAAAATCCGCAAACCATGGGGTGGAAGAATCAAGCTTAGAATTCACTACACCAAGTGTCTCGAGCGGAAATGTTTCGGTGATTTCCTTGGGCTCGTAAACACTTTGGTGAGGATCTTCCAAACGAGAAAGATGATCGGCCACTAGATTCTCGGCTCCTTTTTTGTCAACGATGGTGTGATCAAGTTCTTGAAGGAGGAGAATCCAACAAAGTAATCTAGGCTTAGCATCTTGCTTTGCCATGAGATACTTAATAGCCGAGTGGTCCGTATACACTATGCATTTAGCTAAGACGAGATAAGGTCGGAATTTCTCAAATGCATACACCACGGCAAGGAACTCCTTTTCCGTTGTAGTGTATTTTAGTTGAGCCTCGGTCATCGTCTTGCTAGCATAGTGAATAGGCAAGAAGTGCTTATCATGACTTTGCCCCAAAACGACCCCAATAGCGTAATCACTAGCATCACACATAAGCTCAAAGGGGAGGTTCCAACTGGGAGCAACAAGAATGGGAGCTTCGGTAAGTTTCCTCTTAAGGATCTCAAAGGCTCGTACACAATCTTCGTCAAAGACGAAACGTGCCTCTTTTTAAAGAAGATGTGTAATGGGTCGAGAAATCTTCGAAAAATCCTTGATGAATCGACGATAAAAGCCCGCGTGGCCTAGGAAACTCCTAACTCCCTTAACGGTTTTGGGATGAGGTAATTTGGCGATGACGTCTACCTTATCTTGATCTACCTCAATCCCCGCTTTCGAGACCTTGTGCCCTAAGACGATTCCACTCTTAACCATAAAATGACACTTTTCCCAATTGAGCACAAGGTTGGTTTCCTCACAACGTTTTAACATTCTCTCAAGGTTCGACAAACACGAAGTGAACGATTTACCAAACACGGAAAAGTCATCCATGAAGACTTCCATCGTCTTCTCGATCATATCATGAAAAATAGCCATCATGCACCTTTGAAAGGTTCCCGGTGCATTGCAAAGTCCGAATGGCATTCTACGATAGGCAAACGTTCCATATGGACACGTAAACGTAGTTTTTTCTTGATCACGAGGATCGATGGGAATTTGGAAGTAACCGGAAAAACCATCTAAAAAGCAATAGAAATCGTTTCTCGCAAGACGCTCCAACATTTGGTCCATGAAGGGCAAGGGAAAATGGTCTTTTCGAGTGGCTTCATTCAACTTACGATAGTCAATGCACACTCTCCATCCGGTCACGAGTCTAGTGGGAATTAACTCGTTGGCATCGTTTGGCAAAACGGTCATCCCTCCCTTTTTAGGGACACAATGAATAGGACTCACCCAAGGGCTATCGGAAATGGGGTAAATCATTCCCGCGTCAAGGAGTTTAAGAACCTCCTTTTTGATGACGTCGTGAATTTTGGGGTTCACCCTTCTTTGAATTTGGATTGCTAGCTTGTAATCCTCCTCCATTAAGATTTTGTGGGTACAAAACTTGGGATCGATTCCCTTAATGTCGGATAACTTCCACGCAATTGCCCTCTTGTGGTTCTTTAGAACATCGACAAGTGCGGTTTTTTCATCATTCGAAAGTTCCTTCGCAATAATAACCGGCAACTTGTCGTCCTCCTCCAAATAGACATATTCGAGATGAGGAGGAAAATCTTTCAACTCAAGGATAGGTGGTTCCTCAAGTGAAGATTTGGGCTCGATACTCATAACCTCCTCGGGCGGAGGCAATGGGAAATCGTTAAGAAAATCCTTGATAATCGAGAAGTCCTCATCGTTGTCGAGGTCTTCGTCACAAGTACGTGGAACATCGAATTCTTCTAACGTAAAACCACCACCTTCAAATGGAGTGAAGGTTGGTGTCGAATTATCAAGAATTGGATCCAACATAGTGGGATTGCCACTAGTTTCTTCATCACCAAAACCTAGAACTTCTTGTGAAAATTCCTCACAAACCACGTCAATCATATCAACGAGGTTTATGGTTGCAACGGAATAAACATGAGAAATTTGAGAGTTTTGAGTTGCGTTTATAACAAGTTCCTCGTCGTTGAAACGTAAGGTGATCTTTCTAGCATGAACATCGATCAAAGCCATAGACGTATCTAAAAACGAACGACCTAAAATGAGAGGAACTTGAGGATCCGTGGGGATATCAACAACGATAAAGTCTACGGGATAGTAGAACTTCCCCACTTTCACAAAAACGTCTTCCGCCAAACCACATGCGGGAATCGTGGAATGGTCGGCCAACTCGATAGACATTAGTGAAGGAGTAAGATTAGGAAGATTAAGCGACTTGAAGATTGCAAGTGGCATCAAGTTAATGCTAGCACCAAGATCGGCCAAGGCGAAGCATTCCTCCATATCTTGGATTGCACATGGAATCAAGAATTTACCGGGATCACCGACTTTTTGAGGTATGCGATTAAGATAAACCGATGAACAACTAGATAATTGGTGCAATTTCTCCTTGTTGTTCAACATACTCTTAAAGTTAGCGGCAAATCGAGGCATCATGACCAAAGCATCGGCGAAACTCACATTAAAGTGCAAATCACGAAACATTTTCATAAAAAGCTCAAATTGATAATTGTCGTGCTCTTGACGTTTCTCCTTCCTAAGTCTCGATGGATAGGGCAATGGTGGTGTGGGTTGAGGCATAGTAGGCATAGCCTTTGGAATCTCGGGTTCCAATGATGGTAATGGGTCAACCGTAGGTGTGGCATGAGCGGTACTTCGTGGGATTGGGACATGCTCCTTTTGTACCACCACCTCGGGTTCTTCCTCAATTGCTTCCTCCGTAGGAGCAATTGGTTGAGGAGTCGGTTCCTTAAGTGCCTTACCACTACGTGTGGTAATCACTTTCATCTCACCCTTAGGGTTGGATATGGTGTTGCTAGGAAGACTACTCGAAGACGGTTTACACATTATTGCCTCAAACATAGATGAGATTTTATCTTCAAAATTGGATTGCCTCAATACGGCCTCGGTTTGCCTTTTTTCGGCCTTAATCATCTCTTTTTTAATTTCATGTTGCCCTTGTTCCATTTTTGTTGGTTTTATTGTAACCTAGCGACATTTCCTTCCATCTTGTTGGTGTGGATTTTAAGTTCATTAGCTAACTCATTTTTCAACTTTCTAAAAGTCGTTCTTAAACTCGGATCTTAGGCTAATGATTTCTCTTTGAATATTGTCAAACCTAGCATCATTCCCACTAGCGTATTCAAAAAACTCACTTGGAAGATCTTTCAATGTTTGCAAACCCTTGTTGTTGTTTTGAAAATCATTTTTGTTTGAAACTTGATTATTAGCCCCTTGATTCCCATAGTTTCCTTTGTTGTAATTGTTTTTGAAACCAACTTGATTGTTGCGATAGTTGTTGTTAGCATTTTGATTTGAACCAAAACCCGGTGGAGTCATTTGATTAGAGCGGGAAACTTGACTGTTTTGGTTGTAATTTCCCGTGGCCGCGAAGGCACTCGAAGTGTTACCACCGTTGGTAATGCACTCGGAGAAATCATGACCTCCACCACAATACATGCAAGAAACCTCAACTGCTTTAGCCGTAGCGGGAGCACGTTGTTCACCAACTTTAAACTCAATCAAAAGTCCTTTTAGCTTATCAAAAATCTTGTTTTCCAAGTTTGCCTCAATTTGGCAAGCATCGATGGTATTGGACAAAGAAGGTGAAGCCGAAGACGAAGCCTTACGAACACTAGACGTGCTACGAGGACTATACACCTTAGATCTATTTTCAATTATCACCAAAGCTTCCTCAACCGTTTTACACAAAAAATTACCACCCGCGGCGGCATTCAAATAATCCCTTTCATGATTGTTAAGTCCATTGTAAAACGTGTCAATTTGATGCAAGTCGGAAAAACCGTGATGAGGACATTCATGTAACATTTCCTTAAACCTATTCCAAGCCGTTGAAAAACTTTCATCAAATTCTTGTGAAAACTTTGAAATCTCGTTTTTCAAGTACGTAGTCTTAGAGGGCGGAAAAAATTGGTTCACAAATTTAGACACGAGATCCTTCCACGTCAATATAGAATTGGGTGGCTCTTTCTCTAACAAAATTTTAGCGGGCCCCGCTAAGGAATACGGAAAAAGCATCATATTAATCGAGTCATTCGAGACATCCTTAAACTTGCAAGTGGCGGTAAGACGATTGAATTGGCGGATATGGTTGTGTGGATTGTCCTTCTCATCACCACGGAATTTGTTGTTTTGGATCATCGACAACAAACCCGTTTTCACCTCAAAATTCTCCGCAAGGATAGCGGGAATCACAATTGCCTCACCATAACCCTCGGTGGGTGCTTGAAGTAACTCCATCATAGTTCGATTCGCCATGGTTGGTGCTTCCCTTACAATGGGTTCGTCAATAGGAGACTCCTCACTAGAAAGATTGGGAGTGGGAGTTTTGTTCTTTCGTTTACGTGCACGTCTTGCTTGATTACGAGTTAGCATAAACGTCACGTACAACGAGGGGACGAGCAAAGAAGATTTCTTTTGGTGTTTTGTATTTTTCAATTTTTTTGTGGTTTTTGATTGTATTAACCTTTTTGGATTTTGGTGAATGTATTAAGTAGACACAAATCTCAAAATCTCCTCTTTAATCAAATCTCTTGATTAAAGAAGCCTCAAGGAATGAAAACGATCACGTGAAGTGAACGCCTTCGATGACTTTAGAACGTTGGTGGAACACCAAAACGTTCAAGAGGGTTTAATCAATGGAAACCAAGAAAATATATATGATACTTAGTAATACTTTGGGCGGCAAAACCCTCGATTAGCTCTCAAAATCAAATACTCACAAGCAAGCGGGGAAACGAGGCGGCGCGAAGCACTTAAGAGCCTTTTTCCTTAGCATATATTTTATAATATCCGCCTTATACCCACCTTATAGTTTGTATTTTTCAAGATTAAGCTTCACGAAAGTATTTATCTATTTTTGCCTTTTTCTTTGGTTTGAGATTCGAATACAATGATTGGGTAATGACCTCCCAAGTCAAGGTTGTGATTTCTCACGTATTTGGAGTACTTGTGAATTTATTGTTCTACGTATACACTATAGTAATAGTATTCACACAAAAACCGAAAACCGATAATACGTATTAGTAGAGTGCTACTAATACAAATACTATTTATGGTTAGTATATAAAAACAACAATTCCAATCAAAACACAACACGCCTCCCCGGCAGCGACGCCAAAATGATAGTTGAGTTTTTGTTACCCTTTAGGAAAAGAGCAACAAATAGGGTAAGCACGACGATTTAGGAAAATCGTGTATTAATGACCCTAAAATGAGTTCGTTCTCAAGGAGGCTAGTGTGTGTGTAATAAATTGATTATCTTTGTGATTATACTTTTGAGAAAGAAAAATAGAAAGGGAATTAGAAGAGAATGACGGTTACGAAGACGGATTAAACTAAGTCGAAAAAGGTGTACACGTAAAACCGTAAAAAGTGCTAAAATTAAAATTTTACCCTAAAAATTCTTAAAAATTACCAAAAATCCACAATAATATTCTAAGAGTTTACAAAAAAATCCAAACTTGCCAAAACCTTTTAATTAATTAGATAATGACTTTTTAATGCTAATTAAAGCCCTAAAAATCACAATTAATTATTAAAAAGTCCCAAACAAGATTTTAAAGTTTGTAAACCTCAAAAATATCCTAATTAAGCTAAAAAGTATTTTTCAAATTTTTAAAATCACTAAAAACTATTTTTAAACAATTAAAACTTAAATTAATTCTAGAAAATAATTAAAAGACCATAAAAATATTTGGAAAGTTGCAAAAATCCTAATTAAGTGTTTAGAATCTAGGAAAAATATAAAAACTTAGAAAATCAGACTTTTAATTTTTAATAATAAAATAATATTAAAATAATATTAAAAATCCAAAAATCGTAAAAAATTCTAAAAACCTGCAAACTAGCTTAATTTAACCTAAATAACTCAGAAATGAAAGTGAAATTACCTAAATACCCTTAATGGGCCTAGAAAATGGGTTAAACCCAAAACAGTAGCTTATTGGGCCAAATTTGGGCCCAATAACAAAAAGAGTTCAAAATAAGCCCAAAAAGCACAGGTTGACTCAAAATTTGATTTTAAACAACTTTTTCCAAAGGCCCAAAAGCTGAAAATGTGAAATAAGCTAGCTTATACCAAGCAGCTTATTCTTAATGGGCTTTTTGGCCCATTAAGCTATAAGCCAATGCCATAAGCTAAAATTTGTCACACAAGCTTCTTTTGACCTAAATAAGACTCCTGCAAAAAGAAATTTGAAATAAGCCCAAGGAATAAGCCTGAAAATGCAATAAGCAATCTAAAGAATACGACAAAATAGTCGTTTTTGAGTTCTAGGCCACCCCAAGTGCTGATTCAAGTTTCTATAGCTTCTAAATGACTTAATTAAGCAAAATCAACAAAGAGTTTTCAAATAAGATGACTCAATAAGCTGGAAAAGCAAATAAGCACTTATGTAAAAGTCAAAAAAGTTGGTTTTCTAGTAAAAAGTCAAAGTCAAAGTCCAATAAGCTCCAGTCTACTTAAATGGGTCAAATAATGAAGACCTATCACAAAAAATAAGTTGTTGCAAGTCTGGATAAGCTAGAATAGCTTATTGATAAGCTGAGTTCAAAATTACACTAGTAGGGGCTAGTTTTGAGTGTTGAGCAGTGGAAACTTTTTCCACTGCTTGACTTGTTTGACCTTTTGTCTTTAGTGACTTTTTTTGAAGATTCAGATTACACAAAGGCACCCAAATGATCTTTGGATCAAAAGGAGTCAAGAACAATCAAAACAACACAATCACTAACACCCAATTGATACAGTTTAATCAATCAATCACCAGATATGATACAAACATGAACACTTAAGCAGTTGAGCACAAATAAGCAGTTTTAGCAATAATCAGCCAGCCAAATTCAACCAAATGCATACACAAGCTATTATAAACTCCAATAAGCAAGTCTAAACAGGTTTCATGCAATGGTTCAAAGAATTAAGCAAGATTCAAACTAATGAAAGTTACTGATGAACACTAACACATGCAGTTTTCTACTTTGCTGATGTAATTGACACTTAAGCCAGATTCAACACCTCAAATCTTTCAAAAAGGTTACAATAACTTTGTTTAAACCACTTTTAGCCCTAAGCATGCATACACACTAAGTGTTCCCAAAATCCTAGGTCAAAACAGGCAGTAACAAAGTTTATATAGCAGATTGTTTGATTCAAGGCTTCAAACCCAAAAACTTGCAGTAAAACACTCTCAACCAAGCATATATCAGATACCAAGCATAAACAACACAATCCAACAACACAATACCAAGTTGCAAGCACAAACAGATAGACCCAAACACCCCTTAATCTTTTCAAAATCAATTTTTTCAAAGGCAAAGTGAGATTTAAGACTACCCAAGCATCAATTAACACAATAACAAGTAAGATTAACAAATTCAAGCAGATTTAAGCCACAAAATTCACAAGAACACAAGCCACATACAAATATCACCAAAAATCATGAATTTAAGCAGATTTTAGGATTGAGTATGCAAACCTCATGGATGTACATCCACACCCACGAATTTATGAGCTTATGTACTATCAAGAACAAGTACAAGCTTCCTATAACACCCCTGCTAAGAATCAACAAGGTTAGAAGCACAAGTATAAAAATCAGAAACTTGAAAAATCTTGATTAATGAAACCTTGTTACCCTACACTTGATTATCCCCAAGTTATAAGCCTCACCACACCTTAATCAACTCAATTAGGATGCTATGATCAGCCCTATAACCCAAGAATTCCAAGATAGAAACAAGAACTTAGCAAAATATCAAGAAAATGAGAAAATGTACAAACTTTTGCACACTCCTCTTTTGAAAACAGGTTTTAAACTTCAAATTCAGTAAGCAATAAACATAAACAAGCAGAAATAAGATGGCACTTGGTCTTTATTCAAAACACTTAACACAAATTCATAAAACTGAAAAGGGATTTACAAGTGCTTGAACAAATGAAAAACCAAAAGCAAACGTCTATGTTGGACCCTATACCCTTTATATAGAGGGTGTACATGGTCAGTTTAAACCTAAAAACTTAAAACTGATGAGACTGCTTTTATACATAGTCTCATCGTCCAAATCGGGCTTAAAACGCTTAAAATGTCATCATAATACCCCTATATATGCTTGTATTTGTGTCTTGTGTATTTTAGGTACGGATATCGTGTAATCAACAAAAGATCACAAGAATGAAGCAAAAACGAACATGAGAAACGTAGCCACACAACGAACCGGACCCGAATGAAGATTTTCTAAAACTTGTCCCTCAGCTTTGAAGAAATGACAAGTTTGGTCCTCCAAGTTTGAAGATTTGTCAACATTAGTCCTTGAAGAATTCTCTTATTATAAGAACTGCCCCTCAATATTTAAATTGTGACATTATTGGCCTTTGAAGATCCAAACAATTGCAATATTAGTCCTTCTTCCATGATGATAAAACAAGAAGGACTAGAAATGTAATTAGCCTAAAGAAGTTATTAAGGGGAATGAGCATATTTTCTGGCCAAACTTTGTTTGAAGACAATTTGGGAGTGTAAGGGGAATTTCTGTCAAACATTGAAACCTAACCAACCAATCATCATGTGACACGTTACCAAACCCACCCATAACCCATAAACCGACCCATCACCCACCCATATGGCCCATACCAGTGACCTAATTTTCCACCCACGCCAGATTCCACTCTTGTATTAATATTTATTTCATTTTTGGAATAATGTTAATTATCAAAACAGACGGTTAACACTTAAACACTTAAACACCCACCAAATCAAACTAATCCCCAAAATCCACCATGAACCCTAACCTTGATTGTTTATTAATAGAAGGGGTTTTTGTTTGAAGATCTCCAGATGGTTAATTAACCATATTGTTAACCTAAATCCATACACAAATCTCTTTCCATCTTACCCATGTGATCCCTAGACCACTCCCATGCCCCACACTTAGCAAGCAAACAAGATTGGCACAGTCAGATCAACAGACCAGCTTTATTTCGTGTTGGCTACTCCAATTTAGACGACTAGGATGAAATCTTCATAGCTGGATCCTCACAAACAAGGACAGAACTCACATGTTGCTGTTTTGACCAAGAGCATGAATTCAAAATTGAAGGATACATTCGGGATTTTCATCTTTAGGGTTTAGTTTTTTTTTCTTGCATTCTAGATCATTCTTGTACCCGTTATATAAGGGGTAGGGCTTGGTAATTTTATTCTTGTTCCAGTTTTTCATTGTAATCCTTTTTTTTTAAATTAATGGAAAAAAGTTGGTTTTGAAATTCTGAGTTCCAAAACTTTATTTTATGCAAGTGTGGAGGGGTAATTTAATTTACTTTATATGTCATTTTAATTTAATTGTTCTCTTTAATTCGATATTTATTTCAGTAATGGTACTCGAATTTTAATTTCAAAATTTGTTGTTAATTTTTGTTGATGATTTAAGAAGCATTTGCATTTTTATATGAAGTTGTTTTTTTAAGAAAAAGAAAGATGTTTTGTTCCTGATAAAAAAAAGAGAGGGTTCTGTCTGTGTCTGCTTTGGTCAGACGAGAGAAAAAAAAGAGTAATCGGTGTTTAAGTTTGGTACTGATTATTTGGTTGAACTGTGAGCCTCGCAAAAAAAAGAAAAAAAAAGATTGTGTTAGTGTTTCTAGTTTACTTGTTCATCGACACAGCAAAAGAAAAAAAAAGACGATGAAGATTGAAAGTGTTTGGAAGCTTCGTGTAGATGTGTTTTGCTTTGAAGAAATCAAGTGTTCTTTCGGTGTTGAATGGGTAATAAGCTGTGAAGCAACTTGATTGGATATTGTGTAAGATAAGAGGTTAAAAGATGCGGTCGAGGTGCTATTTGGTGTGTGTTAGAGCCTAAAGAGCTTGGACCCCTGGTTAGTTATTTCCCCCTTTTAAATTCTTGTTACCTATAATATGTCATAGCTTAATCTACATGCTTATGTGCTTATTTGCCCGATTTCTTGCTACATTAATTGCTTATTTACTTTTATGTTACTTACTTTATATGCTGTTCAAATATTCTGCTTTTCGTGGTGTCGAGTCTTCATTTTCTATTTTATAACTGTGTTTGGAAGAAGTTTTCTTTATTTTGTCATCAGCATAAGGTTAAGTTTAGTTCTCAATTGCAACGTCAGTTGGAGGTTTATCCATGTCTGTGAGTGTTTTTGAATCGAGATTATAGCTTACTAGGCTTGAATTTTGCATCCTTGTTTCATTCTCTGAGGTAAATCACACCAAATTAATTTTGGAGTTCGTAACTTAGAGTTAGGAGTTATAATTTGGCATATCAGTAATTGGTAGGGTATTAATTTTCTGTTTTTCAGTTTATTAGGTGTTCAATGCTTATGAGTAGCTTATATGGCATCTAGAACTTGGCTTAATCAAGTTAGAATGCACCAAGTCCATAGCTACTGTTCGTATTTCCCACACTGCCATAGTTTGATTAAATATTAAGCCATCTAATAACTCGAATTATCGTCTTCTTGTTGTTGTATCATTTTTGAGTTGGTGCTTAAATCGTTCGTTGTTTAAGCATTGTGGTGGTTGTATTGTCACGCCATAGCAGTCTGTGAAAAAGGATAAAGAGACCTGCTCTTTTTTTTATCATTTGTGTTCAACTGTATACTTGAATTGTGGCATGGCTGATTGTGGCATGGCTGATTGTTAGATAGTATTCAGTGTTTGTTTAGTGTCTGCGAAAACAAGTAAAAAAGATAACCAAAACATTAGGAATCCTGCTTTTAAGTGTTTGACAACCTGTTTGAGTTTGAGCCCAATCTGGGAGTTTAATCTTGACTTTCACGTGGCCCTTTTTTTTTAAGTTCTAGTGTTGTCTGTGAGTATATTGTAGCATAAAAAAAAACAAGACAGAAAAATGCAGCAACAGCAGGGATTGAACCTGTGACCTCTACAATTCCACCATACGCAGCAGCCCACCCTTAAACCAGCTGCTCTCTTTGTCTATTTTGTTAGCTGCTCCTTTTGATTTTCCCTTATATTCTGTCTTCTTTGCCTTTTTGTCTAGAAAAGAAAAAAAAAGATATTAAAAAGTGCTGGGAGTGGGTTTCGAACCCCAGACCTGTTGTACATAACGAACACAGTAACCAGACTTCTTCACCATCTACTGTATAAGCATTTCGTGTTAATTGTTCTTTTCATTTTTCTTTTATACAATGTTTCTTTTATTCAGCTGATATTAAAAGAAAAAAAAAAGAGAAAAGTGGTTAGGCGTGGGACTTGAACACCTGACCTATAACACAATTACTGAATGCCTCAGCAACCACTCATACAACCAACTCTTCTAGGCTAGTATTTTGTTTTAATTTAGAATGCTTTATTTTTAAACCCTTTTTAGCCATATTAGCTAATAAGCTCAATAAGCTTGTTTCGGGCTTATTTGTGCTTCTCTTTTAAGTTTATTATTTTTCTTAGACCTATATTCGTATTTAATTATTTCTGTAATTTTTTGGATTTTTAATAAAATTATTTAATATTTTTAATCATTTAATTAGTGTAAATTTGTATTTAATTCATAAAAAAATATTGAAAAGTCAAAAAAATATAATTCTTTTTCTGAAAATCTTATTTTGTCATATAAGACGTAGCAAAAATAAATTTTCTTTTGTATAGTTTAAATTTCATAATTTTCTTTTTATTATTTCATTTTCTAGGATTATTTTAGTTTTAAATTTAAGAAAAGTCATAAACATAGTTAAATTAAGTTTTTATTTTCAAAAAAATATTTTTTAGTTTTTAAATCAAGAAATTTAGGTTTACAAAGTTTAAAATTTAGAATTTGTCTTTTTCTTAGCTAGTTTTATTTTTTATAGATTTTTTAATTAATTTTAAAAATTAATATAGATTAATTAAAAGTTTTCAAAAATTTTGGTTTTCGTAGTTTTCTTAGTTAGACTTTTTAGAGTTTTTTAGTGATTTTTAATTATTTTTTAGGTTAAATTTTTCGTTGGGTCGCATTTTTACGTTCGTACGTTCGCGCGTTTTCGTCCGTTTGTTTTCTTTTCTTTCCTTCTTTCCAAAAGCGTAATCACTCGATTAAATAACGTATAATTATTGTTGGCTAAACACCATACCTCCTCGAGAACGAACTCGATTATTCGTCTTTACGGTTTTCATAAATCGTATCGATTAATACTTACCACGACTTAGCGTTTGCTTACTTTTTCCTAAAGGTAAGTAAAACGACTAAAAACTACTACATCACCAAATGGCGCCTCTGCCGGGGAGGTGTGTTTAGCCATATTTGTTTATCGTTTTTGTTTGAGTGTTTACGTTTTATCGTAAATACTTCTTTTTATTTTTCTATACTATTAGCCATACAAAATAAATAGTGTTAAATAGAACTCAATTAACACAAAATCGTTTTCTCGTTTTTATTGTGCATAATATATTGTATTTACGTAGAACAATTAACACACAATAATTATCCAAATACGCGAGAAATCGCACCTCAATAGTTGAGCGTTCTGGTCACTATTGTTGTATCGAATTCAAACGAAAGTCAAAGGCAAAATAGATAAATACTCTTAATTGGTTTAATCTTGATAAATACAAACTATAAGGTGGGTATAAGGCGGTTGTATTTCACGACCTAAGGAAAAAAGGCTCTTAAGTGCTTCGCGTCGCCTCGTTTTCTCCGCTCGCTTGTGAGTATTTTGAAAGTGACGATTAATTAGTGGTTTGCCACATCAAGTATTATTAATCTATTTTTGTGAGTTTTAATTATTGAACCTCGAAACATTTTGGCGTTCCGCCAACGTTTCAAAGTCGACGAGGGTTTTTACTTCACGTAATTACCTTCATTCTTCTTGGATTCATTAATCGAGACCTTTGATTAGTGGATAGTTTTGTAGATTAATTTCTACGTAATACACCAAAATTCCAAAAAAAAAACCAAAAATACAAAAAGATTCTTCGATTTTTTCTCTATTTTCATAATTCTCTTCTTTCACCCTCTATAACGTTTAATTCTCGAATCGTCTTTCTCTTTGCATCATGTTGTGGAGGCCCGCCCGATGGTGCCAATTGTTTTAATTGTAAGGTTATTAGAGGTCGAGAGGGTTATATCTATAACTCCGCTCCATGTGATCATGGTGATAATTTTCAATCTTACGACCAAGATCACCCATCGTCTTTGTTCTACTCGTCATATGATCCGTCTTTTAATTGTGATCAAAATCAAAATAATGAGATGAATCAAAACACCTTCTGTTACTATATGAGACGTAATAATGAAAACCTAACGATGATTCAAGAACAAGTTACGAATCTTAAGGAACACTACGAAAAACAATTGGAAACTCAAAAGGAATTTTACTTAAAGGAAATGGCCTCCATGAGAACCGAGTTGGAAAACGAATATGATGTCGCTTCTAAAGAACAAGAACGTTTATTTGACCTAATTGACGAGAGATGGGATAAACTTGTTGATAAAGTTGTGGAGGCTTACACTAATGAGCGAAATGAACTTCTTTCAACGATTGAGACCTTAGAGAAAAACGTAGCTTCATACGAGTCGAGTTCTTCATCGAAAGTCACCAATCCTAATCTCAAAGGAGAGGTTCAAGTTATTTCGACTCCTAAGACTTGTACGTCTCGTATTGATCCCAACCTCTCGAATTTTAGAGTCGTGCAACCGTCGTCATCTAATAAGAACGTAGAGGAAACGGAAACGTCATCCAACGAAGTTTTGAAAAATATTTTTGAAAATAAACCAAAGGAAAAACTCGTAGGATACTTGGGAGTATTAAATATTGTACCTTCTAAACCTAATTTTTCTAATGAGGATGAAATTATTGAGGATTTTCTAAATCAATATACACTTAATTTTGACAAAGAAATACCATTAAATGATTTTAAAAAAGAAAAATGTGAAAAGGTTTTAAAGGAAATCATTGAACCCTCGTTTTTACAAGATGAGCGAAAATTAATTCCGAAGGGTCGTGTTAGTAATTTTGCTAAAATGTTTGAAAACCCACGATCGATCCCTTCGAAGGACAAAGTTGAAACCGCAAAGGCAAAATCGTCACGAGACGAGCCTTTTACTCCTAATCCCACACCGAGTGAGATTTTGGATTCATCGTGAGAGAAGTCCGCCGATGGACTTGCTCACATCGATACGTTTTTCGATGTCGAGGTCGAAACGACAAAGGCAAAATCTTCAATCGAAGAGCCTTCTATTCCTAGTTTCACGACGGTTGGAGCTAGCGACTCGACTATCGACGACTTAATTTCCCAACCTCTTCCACGAGGAAGAGAAGACGTCTTTGATCCCGATGGCGATTTTTCCGAGATCAAACGTATACTTGATAACCCACCTTCGATTTTCGAGTTTGATGAGGACCGTTGCGTTAGCCCAGAGGGGGATGTTTTATTAATCGATTCACGTTTTAAAAATTCATATCCTCCTTCCGCCTTCAAGATAAATGAGGAAATTTTAAGTGTGCCTAGAATTGTTTTAGAAACACCAAATATTTTCAATTTAATCAACTTGGGTTTTCGTGACAATGAGTTAAAAAATGAAAAAGGGAATGAGTTTAAAATTGATTTTAAAATTTTTCCAAAGATAACTCCGTCACCACCTCGCTTAATTGAGCTTGCTACAAACGCGTCTACTTCTTTTGACGACGTTTTGTGTGGATCTAGTATGGGGGAAGCCCCATTTGTTCCCTCACACTTCTCCACCGAGGACGAGATTTTTGACCCCGGTATCAGGTTTAAGATAAAATCTCGGTCTTTTACCGAAGTAGTCACTAGAAATGCTTTCTACACTTACGGTGAGAGTTTACCTCGAGTAACTCGATTTTTATGCCCACCCAATGTCCCACCTTTCTCTTCTCATTCTATTTTCTTGTGTCCCTTTGGGACGATGATGTTTAAAGTCGTGTTGTTTCGTTTATCATCCGAAAACGAAGACACGATCTTTGATCCCGGTATACAGGATTTGCCTTTATTCACGGTTGCTTTTGGGCCTTGATTACATGTAAGTCCCACCAAAAATGACCGAACCATGATTATCCCTAAATGATCACATTTTTTGGGGATTCGAGTCGAGCTTTTGACTCGGTTATCAAAAACAAGGTGCCTCGTGGGGGAGTTCCCATGTTTATCCTTGTAAATATTATTGCTTTTTAGTTAACCTAATGAGGGGACTTGTGCCCTTCCAACCTTTGTTCCGTGGTTGTTAGTGATTGTGATTCATTAGGTACATCGACATCATTGAAGCCTCTCGTGTTCGTTTTACGTAGCACTCGAGCTTCGATCGTTGCCTTTGGAGATTCCGATATCCGATGATATCCTTTTATGTTCTAACGTTTATCTTATTAGCATAATTCATAAACGGCTTTTAGGTTATTCGTTTTACCCTTTCCATGCTCGAGATTAAGCATTCGACTTCGTCTCTAGTATGGGGGTGTTTACACCCCTAGACTCGAAACATTGAGGACAATGTTTAGTTTTAGTATGGGGGGGTGAGTAGATACTTCACCTTGTTTACGTCAACACGCAATCCAAAATTTCATCTTTTTGTTATCGTTTTGTTGCAAAATAAGGCTAAAAATGGCCAAATTTTAAAAAATTTCGTATTTTTCATAAGTGTTTAAGACACGAATGTAGGTTTTCCGATGGTGAGAATAAGAGTAATTTTTGACTCGACCGTGCGTGTTGAGCACTTAGCTACGATTCCTTAACTTATTAGGCTAAGTCTCTTAAATGAGGACGAGAAATGATAGAGTTATTTATAAGTCTCGTAATCGTCACGATCTCATGTGTAGTAATTATTAGCTTATTCTCCCCACGCTTTTGCATAATAAATTGTTAATAAATATTGATTTAGCGGTTTAGTCACTATTGTTGGTTTCTAATTTGTTTTGGTAGCTTCCATGTAATTAATTTGGGAAAACATTAAGGTATCGCCAGCGTCACGGTTTTAAAGTATTGGCACACGAATAATCAAAAGCTTCACCTAATAATAAGATTTCAAGTGCTCACCTAAATTAAGCAAAATTTGAAGCTCACAAGGCCGAAAAATCTATGCCCAAATTGAAAGTGAATCAAGCCTTAATCTTTGAAGCTTTAAAGATACAAAATTCGCTTTAGCGTGAGGATATACGTTTATGGCTAATAAAACCACCGATGAGGCGGATAATAAAAGGCAAGGCAAGACCGAAGTCATAATAAAAGCTTCATGGCGAAGTTGAATAAAAGATGGAGGTAAACCAATGATAATAAGGCCCTTCCGTTAGGTAATAAGTCTTGGTAATAAGTCTTGGTAATAAGTCTCATGTTCAAAACCGTTATAAAACCGTGTTTATCGATCCTTCTTGTTGACTTAATTTTTTGACATCGTTGTCTATTAGGGTGAATTATTAATTTAATGATTTCGGTTACACCGTTAAAACTCTATTTATAGACTTAATCTCTATTCACGCATAAGTCAATGATGTATCCTCGTGATCATTAAGACATAATAAAATATAAGAGATACCAAGTAGGAATAAGGGAGTTTAGGTTCGTAATTAACACCAATGAGAAGTGATCGTGTTGCTAACTTAAAATAACAATGATCTTGTTACACTCTTAGCATGGAATTGGGTGAAAATCGAGGACGACGAAATTATTTTTAACAAAGCATTCACGTGTTCTTGTTCTATGATCTCAAAAGTCACTTAATCGTGATGAAAACAATACTTTATGTCTAAAACACGTGTAGTAGTTTATTAAAATTTATGTCTTAAATAAATGTCATCATAAAATGAATTTTAGAGGTGCTACGATACTTTATTCTAGCATTGCGTAAGGGCACGACAATGGTTTAGTATGGGGGAGCGATGAGACTGCTTTTATACATAGTCTCATCGTCCAAATCGGGCTTAAAACGCTTAAAATGTCATCAAAATACCCTATATATAGCTTGTATTTGTGTCTTGTGTATTTTAGGTACGGATATCGTGTAATCAACAAAAGATCACAAGAATGAAGCAAAAACGAACACGAGAAACGAAGCCGCACAACGAACCGGACCCGAATGAAGATTTTATAAAACTTGTCCCTCAGCTTTGAAGAAATGACAAGTTTGGTCCTCCAAGTTTGAAGATTTGTCAACATTAGTCCTTGAAGAATTCTCTTATTATAAGAACTGCCCCTCAATATTTAAATTGTGACATTATTGGCCTTTGAAGATCCAAACAATTGCAATATTAGTCCTTCTTCCATGATGATAAAACAAGAAGGACTAGAAATGTAATTAGCCTAAAGAAGTAATTAAGGGGAATGAGCATATTTTCTGGCCAAACTTTGTTTGAAGACAATTTGGGAGTGTAAGGGGAATTTCTGTCAAACATTGAAACCTAACCAACCAATCATCATGTGACACGTCACCAAACCCACCCATAACCCATAAACCGACCCATCACCCACCCATATGGCCCATACCAGTGACCTAATTTTCCACCCACGCCAGATTCCACTCTTGTATTAATATTTATTTCATTTTTGGAATAATGTTAATTATCAAAACGGACGGTTAACACTTAAACCCCCACCCAATCAAACTAATCCCCAAAATCCACCATGAACCCTAACCTTGATTGTTTATTAATACAAGGGGTTTTTGTTTGAAGATCTCCAGATGGTTAATTAACCATATTGTTAACCTAAATCAATCCACAAATCTCTTTCCATCTTACCCATGTGATCCCTAGACCACTCCCCTGCCCCACACTTAGCAAGCAAACAAGATTGGCACAGTCAGATCAACGGACCAGCTTTATTTCGTGTTGGCTACTCCAATTTAGACGACTAGGATGAAATCTTCACAGCTGGATCCTCAAAAACAAGGACAGAACTCACATGTTGCTGTTTTGACCAAGAGCATGAATTCAAAATTGAAGGGTACATTCAGGATTTTCATCTTTAGGGTTTAGTTTTTTTTCTTGCATTCTAGATCATTCTTGTACCCGTTATATAAGGGGTAGGGCTTGGTAATTTTATTCTTATTCCAGTTTTTCATTGTAATCCTTTTTTTAAATTAATGGAAAAAAGTTGGTTTTGAAATTCTGAGTTCCAAAACTTTATTTTATACAAGTGTGGAGGGGTAATTTAATTTACTTTATATGTCATTTTAATTTAATTGTTCTCTTTAATTCGATATTTATTTCAGTAATGGTACTCGAATTTTAATTTCAAAATTTGTTGTTAATTTTTGTTGATGATTTAAGAAGCATTTGCATTTTTATATGAAGTTGTTTTTTTAAGAAAAAGAAAGATGTTTTGTTCCTGATAAAAAAAAGAGAGGGTTCTGTCTGTGTCTGCTTTGGTCAGACGAGAGAAAAAAAAAGAGTAATCGGTGTTTAAGTTTGGTACTGATTATTTGGTTGAACTGTGAGCCTCGCAAAAAAAAAGAAAAAAAAAAGATTGTGTTAGTGTTTCTAGTTTACTTGTTCATCGACACAGCAAAAGAAAAAAAAAGACGATGAAGATTGAAAGTGTTTGGAAGCTTCGTGTAGATGTGTTTTGCTTTGAAGAAATCAAGTGTTCTTTCGGTGTTGAATGGGTAATAAGCTGTGAAGCAGCTTGATTGGCTATTGTGTAAGATAAGAGGTCAAAAGATGCGGTCGAGGTGCTATTTGGTGTGTGTTAGAGCCTAAAGAGCTTGGACCCCTAGTTAGTTATTTCCCCCTTTTAAATTCTTGTTACCTATAATATTTCATAGCTTAATCTACATGCTTATGTGCTTATTTGCCCGATTTCTTGCTACATTAATTTCTTATTTACTTTTATGTTAGTTACTTTATATGCTGTTCAAATATTCTGCTTTTCGTGGTGTCGAGTCTTCATTTTCTGTTTTATAACTGTGTTTGGAAGAAGTTTTCTTTATTTTGTCATCAGCATAAGGTTAAGTTTAGTTCTCAATTGCAACGTCAGTTGGAGGTTTATCCATGTCTGTGAGTGTTTTTGAATCGAGATTATAGTTTACTAGGCTTGAATTTTGCATCCTTGTTTCATTCTCTGAGGTAAATCACACCAAATTAATTTTGGAGTTCGTAACTTAGAGTTAGGAGTTATAATTTGGCATATCAGTAATTGGTAGGGTATTAATTTTCTGTTTTCAGTTTATTAGGTGTTCAATGCTTATGAGTAGCTTATATGGCATCTAGAACTTGGCTTAATCAAGTTAGAATGCACCAAGTCCATAGCTACTGTTCGTATTTCCCACACTGCCATAGTTTGATTAAATATTAAGCCATCTAATAACTCGAATTATCGTCTTCTTGTTGTTGTATCATTTTTGAGTTGGTGCTTAAATCGTTCGTTGTTTAAGCATTGTGGTTGTTGTATTGTCACGCCATAGCAGTCTGTGAAAAAGGATAAAGAGACCTGCTCTTTTTTTTATCATTTGTGTTCAACTGTATACTTGAATTGTGGCATGGCTGATTGTGGCATGGCTGATTGTTAGATAGTATTCAGTGTTTGTTTAGTGTCTGCGAATACAAGTAAAAAAGATAACTAAAACATTAGGGATCCTGCTTTTAAGTGTTTGACAACCTGTTTGAGTTTGAGCCTAATCTGGGAGTTTAATCTTGACTTTCACGTGGCCCTTTTTTTTTAAGTTCTAGTGTTGTCTGTGAGTATATTGTAGCATAAAAAAAACAAGACAGAAAAACGCAGCAACAACAGGGATTGAACCTGTGACCTCTACAATTCCACCATACGCAGCAGCCCACCCTTAAACCAGCTGCTCTCTTTGTCTATTTTGTTAGCTGCTCCTTTTGATTTTCCTTTATATTCTGTCTTCTTTGCCTTTTTGTCTAGAAAAGACAAAAAAGATATTAAAAAGTGTTAGGAGTGGGTTTCGAACCCCAGACCTGTTGTACATAACGAAAACAGTAACCAGACTTCTTCACCATCTGCTCTATAAGCATTTCGTGTTAATTGTTCTTTTCATTTTTCTTTTATACAATGTTTCTTTTATTCAGCTGATATTAAAAGAAAAAAAAAGAGAAAAGTGGTCAGGCGTGGGACTTGAACACCTGACCTATAACACAATTACTGAATGCCTCAGCAACCACTCATACAACCAACTCTTCTAGGCTAGTATTTTGTTTTAATTTGGAATGCTTTATTTTTAAACCCTTTTTAGCCATATTAGCTAATAAGCTCAATAGGCTTGTTTCGGGCTTATTTGGGCTTCTCTTTTAAGTTTATTATTTTTCTTAGACCTATATTCGTATTTAATTATTTTTATAATTTTTTGGATTTTTAATAAAATTATTTAATATTTTTAATCATTTAATTAGTGTAAATTTGTATTTAATTCATAAAAAAATATTGAAAAGTCAAAAAAATATAATTCTTTTTCTAAAAATCTTATTTTGTCATATAAGACGTAGCAAAAATAAATTTTCTTTTGTATAGTTTAAATTTTATAATTTTCTTTTTATTATTTTATTTTCTAGGATTATTTTAGTTTTAAATTTAAGAAAAGTCATAAAAATAGTTAAATTAAGTTTTTATTTTTAAAAAAATATTTTTAAGTTTTTAAATCAAGAAATTTAGGTTTACAAAGTTTAAAATTTAGAATCTGTCTTTTTCTTAGCTAGTTTTATTTTTTATAGATTTTTTAATTAATTTTAAAAATTAATATAGATTAATTAAAAGTTTTCAAAAATTTTGGTTTTCGTAGTTTTCTTAGTTAGACTTTTTAGAGTTTTTTAGTGATTTTTAATTATTTTTTAGGTTAAATTTTTCGTTGGGTCGCATTTTTACGTTCGCGCGTTTTCGTCCGTTTGTTTTCTTTTCTTTCCTTCTTTCCAAAAGCGTAATCACTCGATTAAATAACGTATAATTATTGTTGGCTAAACACCATACCTCCTCGAGAACGAGCTCGATTATTCGTCTTTACGGTTTTCATAAATCGTATCGATTAATACTTACCACGACTTAGCGTTTGCTTACTTTTTCCTAAAGGCAAGTAAAACGACTAAAAACTACTACATCAAAAACCCTAACTTGTAGAAGCCCAAAAATGCCCTTGAGGTTTTGTCATCTTTGGATAATCATGTGACTTGTTTTGGAGTTATGTAAGAGCTGGCAAGTGCAAAGTTGATCCAAAGGTGTGTATGAAGCTTAGAAAGTAAGCACAATTCTCCAACGTTGGATTGCTGGTTTGTTTTTGTTTGGACGTGAAGGGTGGGGCAGGGGAGGTAGCATGTGACAAAAGGGATGATGATGTGGCATTTTTTAAGGTTGGGATGTGATTAGCAGACCCTTAATCATTATCCTGGAAAGAATTAGCCTTTAATTCATAATGATTAAGGAATGCCTAATTGTGTTCTTGAGGTGATAAACACAAGGTTTAATCCGTTTTGAGGGTGATTAATATTTAAAAAGGTGTTAAGGCGCCAATGTTTGTTTAATTAACTAATCAGGGGTGAGTGGGATCTGATGTGGAGGCAGGGAAGAGTATGAATGGTGGAAAAGATTGAGTGGGCTACGTGGCATGACATGGTTGGTTAAGGTAAGTTTGGTGGCTGGCCAACTTAGACCCTCCTTCTCTTCTTCTCTTGTCTTTTCACTTTAAATAGCTATTTGGAGGACTGAAATTGCCAAGTCTTGTTTGATGAGGGACCATTTTTGCCAAATGTTGAAAGTTGAGGGTCCTTTTTGTAATTTTGGGATTTTCAAAGGACCAAACTTGTAATTTCTTGTACTTTGAAGGAATTCTTGATATGTTTGACTTTTTAGAGGATATTGGTTGACAATTTAGCTTGTTGAGGGGCTAAACTTGCCAAATCTTCAAAGTGGAGGGCCCTTTTTGTAATTTTGACAAACTTTAGGGACCAATCTTGTAATTATGAGGATACAAGGGTATAAAGTGTAAATTCTTCCACATTGGAGGACCATTCTTCATAATTCTTCAAATCTTCAAGGGTAAATCTTGGGAAAGTCTTCATTAGGGCTTGGTTCATTGTGCGGCTTCGTTTCCCGTGTTCGTTTTTGCATGATTCTTGTGATCTTTTGTCATTTTCTCAATATCCGTACCTAAAATACACAAGTAACAAACACAAGCATATATATGGGTATTTTGATGATATTTAATGCATTTTAAGCCCTATTTGGACGATGAGACTATGTATAAAAGCAGTCTCATCACTCCCCCATACTAAACCATTGTCGTGCCCTCACGCAATGCTAGAATAAAGTATCGTAGCATCTCCAAAATTCATTTTTATTCACTTTATTGAATGATAAACTAGCTACACTACTACTATTGCTCCTTCTACTTGCGTTTTAGACATAATGTATGATTTTCATCACAAAATGGGACGTTTAGGTTCATAGAATAAGAACACGTAAATGCTTCGTTAGAAATAATTTTATCGTCCTCGATTTTCACCCCAATTCCATGCCAAGCGTGCAACGAGATCATTGTCATTATAAGTTAGTAATGCTAACACTACTCATATGCCCTAATTTCGTACTTATCCTCCCATTATTCCTAATTTGTATCTCTTATATTTTATATTGTCTTGAATGTTTCACGAGGATACATTGTTTGACTTATGCGATAATAGAGATTTAGGTCTAAAAATAGAGTCCTAACGGTGTAACTAAGACCATCAAATCAATAACCCCTCCCAATAGACAACGATGTCAAAAAATTAAGTTGATAAAAAGAATCGATAAACACGGTTTTATAACGGTTTTGAACATGAGACTTATTACCAAGACTTTTATACGCCCCCTAACGGAAGGGCCTTATTATCTTTGGTTTACCTCCATCTTTTATTCAACTTCTCCATGAAGCTTTTATTATGACTTCGGTCTTGCCTTGTCTTTTATTATCCACCTCATCGATAGTTTTATTAGCCAAAGACGTATATCCTCACGCTAAGGCGAATTTTAGATCTTTAAAGCTTCGAAGATTAAGGCTTGATTCACTTTCAATTTTGCATAGATTTTTTGGCCTTGTGGGGCTTCAAATTGTTTTCTTGATTTAGGTGAGCACTTGAAATCTTATTATTGGGTGAAGCTTTTGATTATTGGGGTGCCAATACTTCAAAACCGTGACGTTGGCGATACCTTAATGTCTTCCCAATTTAATTACACGGAAGCTACTAGAAAAGACTAGAAACCCAACAATCCCAACTAAACCGCTAAGTCAATATTTATTAAGCAAAAAATATTTACATGCGAAGGGAGAATAAGCAAACAACGAGAACACATGAGTTTTTGAAAGAATACGAGTACTCTACGTTTAGCATAGTAACTTATAATTAACCCTATCATTTCTCGTCCTCATTTAAGAGACTTAGCCTAATGTGTAGTTAAGGAATCAAAGCTAAGTGCTCAACACGCACGGTCGAGTCAAAAATTACTCTTATTCTCGCCATCGGAAAACCTACATTCGTGTCTTCAAACACTTATAAAACATGAGAAAATTTTAAAATTTGGCCATTTTTAGCCTTATTTTGCAACAAAAATGATAACAACAAGATAAACTTTGGAAAGCGTGAAGGTTTGGCAAGGCAAGTATCTATTCACCCCCCATACTAAAGTTAAACATTGTCCTCAATGTTTCGAGTCTAGGGGTGCAAACACCCCCATACTAGAGACGTAGTCGAATGCCTAATCTAGCATGGAAAGGGTGTAACCAATAAATTAATAGACGTTTATGAAGTGTGCTAAAAACCTAAGGTTAGAACATCAAAAGGATATATCATGGATATTGAGAAAGTCTTCAAAGCAAACGATCGAGTGCTCTCATAAAACGAACACGAGAGGCTCCAATCGTGAAGATCATGATCATCTAAAGTCCACAATTCACAAACAACCACGAAACAAAGGTTGGAAGGGCACAAATCCCCATACGTTAACTACATTAGAAAGAAATAATATGTACATAGGATAAGCATGGGATTCCCCCACGAGGCACCTCGTTTTTTATTACCGAGTCATGAGCTTGACTCGATCCCCTCAATACTAATTATCATTGGGGAAGGTGACTTGGTCGAGGTAGTTCAAGGATGGAACTTCCCCACCAAAGTAGTGCTTCAACCTATGTCCATTCACCTTGAAGTTAGGACCATCATCTTGAGCTAGCTCGATGGTCCCATACGGAAACACTTGACTCACAGTGAATGGACCGGACCAACGGGATTTCAATTTACAGGAAAAGATTTTCAACCGAGAATTAAAAAGCAAAACTTGATCCCCAATGTTAAAAACCCGGTTTTTTAATTTTAGAATCATGCAACTTTTTAGTTTTTTCTTTGTAAATCAATGAATTTTCATAAGCAATGTCCCTCAATTCATCTAATTCATTCAATTGCATTTTCCGGTGTTTTCCCGCGGTCTCCATATCATCATTACAATGCTTTAGGGCCCAATAAGCCTTGTGTTCTAACTCTATAGGCAAATGACAATTCTTTCCATACACAAGCTTATAGGGAGTGCACCCAATGGGCGTCTTATTCGCGGTCCTAAAGGCCCATAAAGCATCGTCTAACTTATCCGACCAAGATTGTCGGTTTTCCCCAACGGATCTCTCCAAAATCCTCTTCAAAGCTCGATTTGAAACCTCGAATTGCCCACTCGTTTGTGGGTGATAAGCCGTAGAAAGCCGATGTGTAACCCCATATTTCCTTAGGACCCTTTCGAATTGGTCGTTACAAAAATGGGTGCCACGATCGCTTATGATAGCACGAGGGGTTCCAAACCGAGAAAACAAGCTTTTCAAAAACTTGACTACCACACGAGCATCATTGGTGGGCAAGGCCTTGGCCTCCACCCACTTAGATAGGTAGTCAACCGCAACGAGAATGTACTTATTACCACAAGATGATGGGAACGGCCCCATAAAGTCTATACCCCAAACGTCAAAGATCTCACACACTTGGATGATATTTTGTGGCATTTCATCTTTTTGTGAGGCTTTTTCTTGTCGTTGGCATGAATCACATGACTTCACAAGATCTTGTGCATCTCGGTAAATAGTAGCCCAAAAGAAGCCGGCATCAAACACCTTCTTAGCCGTGAGATTAGCACCGTGGTGACCACCCGTGGGTCCCTCATGGCAAGCTCTAAGGATGTTAGAAGCTTCGGTGCCAAATACACAACGTCGAATGATTTGATCCGCACAAGTTCGAAACAAGTAAGGGTCGTTCGAAAAGTAGAACTTGACGTCACGAAAGAATTTTCGTTTTTCTTGAGTCGTCATACCCTTAACGATGAAGTTACCCGCATGGTAATTTGAAAAATCCGCAAACCATGGGGTGGAAGAATCAAGATTAGAATTCACTACACCAAGCGTCTCGAGCGGAAATGTTTCGGTGATTTCCTTGGGCTCGTAAACACTTTGGTGAGGATCTTCCAAACGAGAAAGATGATCGGCCGCTAGATTCTCGGCTCCTTTTTTGTCAACGATGGTGTGATCAAATTCTTGAAGGATGAGAATCCAACGAAGTAATCTAGGCTTAGCATCTTGCTTTGCCATGAGATACTTAATAGCCGAGTGGTTCGTATACACTATGCATTTAGCTAAGACGAGATAAGGTCGGAACTTCTCAAATGCATACACCACGGCAAGGAACTCCTTTTCCGTTGTAGTGTATTTTAGTTGAGCCTCGGTCATCGTCTTGCTAGCATAGTGAATAGGCAAGAAGTGCTTATCATGACGTTGCCCCAAAACGGCCCCAATAGCGTAATCACTAGCATCACACATAAGCTCAAAGGGGAGGTTCCAATTGGGAGCAACAAGAATGGGAGCTTCGGTAAGTTTCCTCTTAAGGATCTCAAAGGCTCGTACACAATTTTCGTCAAAGACGAAACGTGCCTCTTTTTCAAGAAGATGTGTAATGGGTCGAGAGATCTTCGAAAAATCCTTGATGAATCGACGATAAAAGCCCGCGTGGCCTAGGAAACTCCTAACTCCCTTAACGATTTTGGGATGAGGTAATTTGGCGATGACGTCTACCTTATCTTGATCTACCTCAATCCCCGCTTTCGAGACCTTGTGCCCTAAGACGATTCCACTATTAACCATAAAATGACACTTTTCCCAATTGAGCACAAGGTTGGTTTCCTCACAACGTTTTAACATTCTCTCAAGGTTCGACAAACACGAAGTGAACGAATTACCAAACACGGAAAAGTCATCCATGAAGACTTCCATCATCTTCTCGATCATATCATGAAAAATAGCCATCATGCACCTTTGAAAGGTTCCCGGTGCATTGCAAAGTCCGAATGGCATTCTACGATAGGCAAACGTTCCATATGGACACGTAAACGTAGTTTTTTCTTGATCACGAGGATCGATGGGAATTTGGAAGTAACCGGAAAAACCATCTAAAAAGCAATAGAAATCGTTTCCCGCAAGACGCTCCAACATTTGGTCCATGAAGGGCAAGGGAAAATGGTCTTTTCGAGTGGCTTCATTCAACTTACGATAGTCAATGCACACTCTCCATCCGGTCACGAGTCTAGTGGGAATTAACTCGTTGGCATCGTTTGGCACAACGGTCATCCCTCCCTTTTTAGGGACACAATGAATAGGACTCACCCAAGGGCTATCGGAAATGGGGTAAATCATTCCCGCGTCAAGGAGTTTAAGGACCTCCTTTTTGATGACGTCGTGAATTTTGGGGTTCACCCTTCTTTGACTTTGGATTGCGGGCTTGTAATCCTCCTCCATTAAGATTTTGTGGGTACAAAACTTGGGATCGATTCCCTTAATGTCGGATAACTTCCACGCAATTGCCCTCTTGTGGTTCTTTAGAACATCGACAAGTGCGGTTTTTTCATCATTCGAAAGTTCCTTCGCAATAATAACCGGAAACTTGTCGTCCTCCTCCAAATAGACATATTCGAGATGAGGAGGTAAATATTTCAACTCAAGGATAGGTGGTTCCTCAAGTGAAGATTTGGGCTCGATACTCATAACCTCCTCGGGTGGAGGCAATGGGAAATCGTTAAGAAAATCCTTGATAATCGAGAAGTCCTCATCGTTGTCGAGGTCTTCGTCACAAGTACGTGGAACATCGAATTCTTCCAACGTAAAACCACCACCTTCAAATGGAGTGAAGGTTGGTGTCGAATTATCAAGAATTGGATCCAACATAGTAGGATTGCCACTAGTTTCTTCATCACCAAAACCTAGAACTTCTTGTGAAAATTCCTCGCAAACCACGTCAATCATATCAACGAGGTTTATGGTTGCAACAGAATAAACATGAGAAATTTGAGAGTTTTGAGTTGCGTTTATAACAAGTTCCTCGTCGTTGAAACGTAAGGTGATCTTTCTAGCATGAACATCGATCAAAGCCATAGACGTATCTAAAAACGAACGACCTAAAATGAGAGGAACTTGAGGATCCGTGGGGATATCAACAACGATAAAGTCTACGGGATAGTATAACTTCCCCACTTTCACAAAAACGTCTTCCGCCAAACCACATGCGGGAATCGTGGAATGGTCGGCCAACTCGATAGACATTAGTGAAGGAGTAAGATTAGGAAGATTGAGCGACTTGAAGATTGCAAGTGGCATCAAGTTAATGCTAGCACCAAGATCGGCCAAGGCGAAGCATTCCTCCATATCTTGGATTGCACATGGAATCAAGAATTTACCGGGATCACCGACTTTTTGAGGTATGCGATTAAGATAAACCGATGAATGATAGGTGTGAAAACACCCATCCTTTTTACCACTTAATTACAATAAATACCGAGCCAAAACGTGTATTTTTTGTCATTTATGTCGAAATTATGCGTGGTTTGTGTTTTTGTTGTGATTTAGGACGAAAAGGTGAAAAATGGAGAAAACACGGGATTTTACGGGCTTTTATCGAAGAAAAAGACGAAAGACGAAGTCGAAAGATCAAGAGTGCAAAAAGAACGGAAGTCCAAGACCAATTCTGAAGATTTATCGAAGAAAAAGTCAAAAGACGGAAGTTTACTTAAAAGCCGAAGAACTCAAGTCTAATTTACTGAAGATTATAAGACGAGTTTGAAGAAATCCCAAGACAAAGTCCAAGTATTAAGAAGATTAACAAAAGATTAAGAAGATCAAGGACCTAGGCTTGCAAATAAGAGAAAGAAGGAGAAGCTTCCACCTCAAGCTTTCCCCTCCTATAAATAGTTTAGGATCTCATTTTGTAAAGAGTGTTGGTGGCTTGACAAGCCTCTCTTCCACCATTTTCATTTTCAAGTTCTTTAATTTTATGCACCTTAATTTCATGTTACGCACCTTTAATTTCCTTTTAATTCCAAGTAAGTTTCCATTTAATTGTTGTTAATCTTTACTTATTGTTAATCTCCTTCTACCTTTCTTGTTTGATTTGTTCTTCATTTTCTTTGTTCATGTTCTTGAGTTTTTATGGTTTTGATCAAGTGGGTTTTGATTAATTTTGTTATGTTTGTTAATTTTGTTGATTTGTTTTGATTGATTATTGTTAGTTGATGCTTTGTGGTTGTTTTGGTTTAATCTTTTGGTTTGTTTGGATTAGATTTGATCGAATTCGTTTATTGTTCTTCATACCCTGTTTCTTGTTTAAGTTACTGTATCTTGCCAGATTTTCCGTATGAACTGCCTTCTTAGCCTTCTATTCGGAATAATGAAATGTTCCGAATAGAGTCTTCTATTCGGAACATTTCATTATTCCGAATAGAGTCTCCTATTCGGAATATTTGATTATTCCGAATAGAGTCTCCTATTCGGAATGTTTGAGTTATTCCGAGTAGCATCTATTATTCCGCATAGAGTTGTCTTAAAATTTATTCCGCATAAGTGTTTCTTTTAAACATTCCGCATAGGACATTTTCTCTTTTATTCCGCATGGTCTTAAATATTCAGCATAGAGTAATTTTTCCGCATAGTGTTTTTTTTCCGAATAGAGCGTTTTCCATATTTATTCCGCATAGCATGCACATTTTATTCCTTATTCGGAATATTTATTTTATTCCGAATAGAGTGTTTAGCTTTTAGTTTTAAGATTTATTTTCCCGCCTTTTTCCTTACTTGCACTTTTACTTGCTTTCCTTTTATTTTAAGTTTTAATTTGCGTCATTTACTTTTATTGCCTTTAATTTTCTCGTCATTTATTTCCCGTTAAGTTTTAATCTTTCATTATTGTTTCCTTACTTTATCCTTAATTGTTCCAAGTCTTTATTTTTAGTTAGTTTTAGACAACGACCTTTCCCTTTGTATTTCACCAAGAACAACTGAGTCGCACAATTAACCAAAGATCAATTCGAAGAGATTCCGAGAAAACGAACTTTAATTGATACAAAAATACAGTTATTAAAATGGCGCCGCTGCCGGCTCTTTTCGTAAAGATCAACAGTTTTTTGTGAGAGACGCGTTGGATTTTGGGATCCGTTCACTTGTGAACGTTATTTTTCGTGTCCACAAATTTTCAAAAATCCCAAAAATATTTGAAAAATCATAAAAAGCATTTCTTTTTCAAAGTTTTGCACCAAAAATATTCTTCTTGCTTATCGATCTTTCTTTATGGATTTTTATATCCATTGCGTCCGGTGTGGGAAACAATTATCTGGGAACAACTCTTGTCAATGGTGTACATGTGAGCGGTGTGGAAACGATATCGACTACACATAATCCGGATTTTGTCCCTTGTGCAACTCGACTAATTCATTCTTTTTGAACCCACCTCCTGTTCCCCCGTGCATCTATTGTGGAAGCGATTCTCATTGGCATGTTTCGTGCCCGGTTCGATACCCGTATGGTCACGGGCAAGAACCGGGGTACAATTATGACAATGATAATAGCTATCAACAAGAGGCACCCAGTTTTTCTCCATACCCATGGTGCTATATTTGTGGGGGCCCTCACGATGCTTCTTTTTGTGATCCGTCGCAAATCTTTGAGAAAGTACTGTGCTATCATCCTAGTGTCTATAACCGTGAGCCCCCACATCACACCCTCAATCATCAATCCTCTCAGCAAAATAGTCTTGATCAACAACACACTACTTTGAATGACATTCTAGAAAGTATAGCTCAACTTCGAGCTGACTTACATCAGGAAAGGCAACCGTTGCTTGATGTGGACGAAACCTTGAAAACCACCGACACCTTTTTGAGCCAATTTAGTCGTTTTCCCTTCTTTTCTACACCAAAATGTTTAATTACAGCGTGGGATAGAATTGGTGAAATTGAACATACTCGGGGTGATGAACAACAAAAGTTGCTGCATGAGCTTCTTAAAGATGTGGAGGTTATCAAGGAAGAGTTAGCCGACGACGTCACTCCTAATTGGACTCGTCCCATCTATTATGATGATGACGACGACGATGATGTCTACACTTTCAACCAATCTTCTGCAGTTGCTGCTCCTACTGTCGATGTTCCTACTACATCTAAGGATCTAGATTCGTTGAATGAGCTTAGTGATGATGGTCTCGACAAAGTATTGGATGATGAAGTTTGTGACTTACCTGCTATGGAGCCTGAGGACGACGTTGCTCTAACGGCAGAGGTCGATCCTAGTGATGACGATTCTTCTCTCTGCTATGAGAATTTCACTTTTGAAATTTCTCAATCTCCACCGGGAGATGCAGACGATGACGATTTATTCTCTCCAGTTTACGAGAAGTTCACCGATGAACTTGATCTTGTGGATGAGGTGAAAGACGTGCTTCTTCGCGATAGATTACGGAAAGTTCATCTTCTTATTGCTCAAATCGAAGAGTTGACTTCTCCTTCTCTTTCCAAGTCTTTACCTCCATCTATTCCTCCCGTTGAAGATAATGACCCATTGCTGGAAGAAATCGATATTCACTCCATCCCTCCAGGTATTGATGATTCTGACACGGAGGGGGACATTATTTTTGATATTTTGCTGCAGGAAAGTATTGACCCAAGTCCCCCTCCCGAGCACCTTTCATCCACTCCGTTAGAAACCATCACGTAGGATGAGTGCTTTGACCCGGGAGGTGATATTGATTATGCTATCATTGATGACATCACGGCTTTGCCGAATGCTCAGCCTCCATTGTCTTTGGGGGATGACAATGTGCTTACTATATCCAACCCACCTCCCGTGGATCTTGATTTCACATACTTTACGTATGTTGAAAAGACCTTCCTCCCATTCGAGACTTATCCCCCCGCCTCTCCTTTGTTGATGTCAACCAGGAACAAGGACAAGGTCTTTGATCCCGGTATCACATTCGAGGCTTCCCCATGGACCATTTAATTCGGGGACGAGTCAGGCTCGTGACTCGGTTAATATAAACAAGCGCTTTTTGGGAGGCAACCCAATTATCTATCTATCTATCTTTACCATAAGTGTAGGGGGGGAGCCCCGTTGGCGTTTTTTGTTCTCCTTCTTATCATGTGCAGGGATTAGAGCTTCAAAGACACACTCTTGATGACTTTTGACGAACCGTGATTCCGTGTTCCCTTCTTCCCGGTTCTATCCTAAACTCTTTTCGATTCACTATTTTATATTTCTCAATATTAAATTAGGAATCTCTTTAGTGGTCTTTTCCTTCACGAGATTTAAACAAAGTGCACAATGTCCTAAGTGTAGGGGAGTTTACTCCCACATGCTTAAACATTAAGGACAATGTTTATCTTAAGTGTAGGGGGGACTTCTATCGAAGTTAAGTGGCCTTTTCCTTGTATTTGTCCTCATTTTAACCGGAAAATCAATTTTTCGACATTTTTCAAAATTTTTAATCTATTTTGGCCTAGTTGTAGTTCCCTTTATTTTTGCTACTTTTCTCCTATTTTAATAAAATGGTTTTAGCAAGTTTAGATATCTTAGATATATTAGGCCCGTTGTGAATATTTTGACTCAACCCGAGTTTACTTATCCAAGTTCACTCTAGCTAGTATCCTTAACCATGTAGACCTTAATTGGTTTATTAGGCTAAGCATCCACGAGTCTCATTACTTGAGATTTTAAATTGTGGAGGACGAGAAATGATAGAGTTGGTTACAAGTTTGGTATTCTCTCATTAACTTATGTGAGTTAATTATGATCTTTTTCTCCCATCACTTGCTAATAACTTATCTACAATAAGTAAGGTCGTACGATTTGAAAAGTTACTTAGCTTCTAGCCCAAGATCGTTTAAAAGTTGCTCGGTAATGATAAGAGTTCATAGCCAAGGCATAACTTATGAAGCGGGGCGCGAAGATTGGCGAGTCCGAAAAGGCCCTAACAAGGCATGAGTATTCAATTTTATTGCTGAAGATCCAAAGTGATGTGAAAAGCATTATTCCTAAAGTCAATATGAAGGATCAAGACTCACGACGAAAAGCAATCAACTCCCATAAAGATCATGGAGAAGTCTATCCGAAAAAACCCTAACAAGGTATGAGGATAAATAGATCCAAGTCCGAAAAGGAGGCGGATCGTTGTATCTCAAAATCCCAATTAGATATTGAAGAAATAATCATGAAGTCGTGGTCAACAAAGTTAGAGTACCCCTCAAAAGTCTCCAAGTGAAGAAACTCTATAACGAAGAGAAGACCATTATCTCAAAAACGTCTCTCGAAGATATGAAGTATGAAGTACATGTCAAATATCGGTCCGAGAAAGGTCTCAAATCGTGAACCAAGTTATGCCAAGATATGAACTTTTTGATATCCCGAGAAGCATTTTAAGAGATTTTGTCCTTTAGCTAACTATTGATCAAATCGTCCTACTTTGCTTTCAGCCTAAATAAACTATCGAAATAAGTCCAAAAATGCATCTTCATGATCATTCTAAGACAAAAATAAAATATAAGAGATACCCGTAGGAATAAGGGAGTTTAAGTGATTAATTGAACCACATGAGTAAATGTTTGTTATGCTAACTTGTACTAACAATGATTTTGTTTTTAAGCTTGGCATGGGGAACGTGAAACTTGAGGGTGATAAACATTCACGACACCAAAGCCCTAATGTAAGTCTTAGATTTCTTTACAAGTTTCTTCCTTGTTGCATTTTATCATTTTCTATCTTTTAAATTTTCTTTAGTTGTTTAATAAAGGCCAAGATGGATTGATTAAGATGAAAAGTGTAAACGTGCTTTGCAACTAATGCATTGCATGAGGACATTGCAATGGTTAAGTGTAGGGGATTTGATAAGTGTGAAAACACCCATCCTTTTTACCACTTAATTACAATAAATACCGAGCCAAAACGTGTATTTTTTGTCATTTATGTCGAAATTATGCGTGGTTTGTGTTTTTGTTGTGATTTAGGACGAAAAGGTGAAAAATGGAGAAAACACGGGATTTTGCGGGCTTTTATCGAAGAAAAAGACGAAAGACGAAGTCGAAAGATCAAGAGTGCAAAAAGAACGGAAGTCCAAGACCAATTCTGAAGATTTATCGAAGAAAAAGTCAAAAGACGGAAGTTTACTTAAAAGCCGAAGAACTCAAGTCTAATTTACTGAAGATTATAAGACGAGTTTGAAGAAATCCCAAGACAAAGTCCAAGTATTAAGAAGATTAACAAAAGATTAAGAAGATCAAGGACCTAAGCTTGCAAATAAGAGAAAGAAGGAGAAGCTTCCACCTTAAGCTTTCCCCTCCTATAAATAGTTTAGGATCTCATTTTGTAAAGAGTGTTGGTGGCTTGACAAGCCTCTCTTCCACCATTTTCATTTTCAAGTTCTTTAATTTTATGCACCTTAATTTCATGTTACGCACCTTTAATTTCCTTTTAATTCCAAGTAAGTTTCCATTTAATTGTTGTTAATCTTTACTTATTGTTAATCTCCTTCTACCTTTCTTGTTTGATTTGTTCTTCATTTTCTTTGTTCATGTTCTTGAGTTTTTATGGTTTTGATCAAGTGGGTTTTGATTAATTTTGTTATGTTTGTTAATTTTGTTGATTTGTTTTGATTGATTATTGTTAGTTGATGCTTTGTGGTTGTTTTGGTTTAATCTTTTAGTTTGTTTGGATTAGATTTGATCGAATTCGTTTATTGTTCTTCATACCCTGTTTCTTGTTTAAGTTACTGTATCTTGCCAGATTTTCCGTATGAACTGCCTTCTTAGCCTTCTATTCGGAATAATCAAATATTCCGAATAGAGTCTTCTATTCGGAACATTTCATTATTCCGAATAGAGTCTCCTATTCGGAATATTTGATTATTCCAAATAGAGTCTCCTATTCGGAATGTTTGAGTTATTCCGAGTAGCATCTATTATTCCGCATAGAGTTGTCTTAAAATTTATTCCGCATAAGTGTTTCTTTTAAACATTCCGCATAGGACATTTTCTCCTTTATTCCGCATGGTCTTAAATATTCAGCATAGAGTAATTTTTCCGCATAGTGTTTTTTTCCGAATAGAGCGTTTTCCATATTTATTCCGCATAGCATGCACATTTTATTCCTTATTCGGAATATTTATTTTATTCCGAATAGAGTTTTTAGCTTTCAGTTTTAAGATTTATTTTCCCGCCTTTTTCCTTACTTGCACTTTTACTTGCTTTCCTTTTATTTTAAGTTTTAATTTGCGTCATTTACTTTTATTTCCTTTAATTTTCTCGTCATTTATTTCCCGTTAAGTTTTAATCTTTCATTATTGTTTCCTTACTTTATCCTTAATTGTTCCAAGTCTTTATTTTTAATTAGTTTTAGACAACGACCTTTCCCTTTTTATTTCACCAAGAACAACTGAGTCGCACAATTAACCAAAGATCAATTCGAAGAGATTCCGAGAAAACGAACTTTAATTGATACAAAAATACAGTTATTAATGAACAACTAGATAATTGGTGCATTTTCTCCTTGTTGTTCAACATACTCTTAAAGTTAGCGGCAAATCGAGGCATCATGACCAAAGCATCGGCGAAACTCACATTAAAGTGCAAATCACGAAACATTTTCATAAAAAGCTCAAATTGATAATTGTCGTGCTCTTGACGTTTCTCCTTCCTAAGTCTCGATGGATAGGGCAAAGGTGGTGTGGGTTGAGGCATAGTAGGCATAGCCTTTGGAATCTCAGGTTCCAATGATGGTAATGGGTCAACCGTAGGTGTGGCATGAGCGGTACTTCGTGGGATTGGGACATGCTCTTTTTGGACCACCACCTCGGGTTCTTCCTCAATTGCTTCCTCCGTAGGAGCAATTGGTTGAGGAGTCGGTTCCTTAAGTGCCTTACCACTACGTGTGGTAATCACTTTCATCTCACCCTTAGGGTGGGATATGGTGTTGCTAGGAAGACTACTCGAAGACGGTTTACACATTATTTCCTCAAACATAGATGAGATTTTATCTTCAAAATTGGATTGCCTCAATACGGCCTCAGTTTTCCTTTTTCGGCCTTAATCATCTCTTGTTTAATCTCATGTTGCCCTTGTTCCATTTTTTGTTGGTTTTGTTGTAACCTAGTGACATTTCCTTCCATCTTGTTGGTGTGGATTTTAAGTTCATTAGCTAACTCATTTTTCAACTCTTTCTTCAAGTCGTTCTTAAACTCGGATCTTAGGCTAATGATTTCTCTTTGAATATTGTCAAACCTAGCATCATTCCCACTAGCGTATTCAACAAACTCACTTGGAAGATCTTTCAATGTTTGCAAACCCTTGTTGTTGTTTTGAAAATCATTTTTGTTTGAAACTTGATTATTAGCCCCTTGATTCCCATAGTTTCCTTTGTTGTAATTGTTTTTGAAACCAACTTGATTGTTGCGATAGTTGTTGTTAGCATTTTGATTTGAACCAAAACCCGGTGGAGTCATTTGATTAGAGCGGGAAACTTGACCGTTTTGGTTGTAATTTCCCGTGGCCGCGAAGGCACTCGAACTGTTACCACCGTTGGTAATGCACTCGGAGAAATCATGACCTCCACCACAATACATGCAAGAAACCTTAACCGCTTTAGCCGTAGCGGGAGCACTTTGTTCGCCAACTTTAAACTCAATCAAAAGTCCTTTTAGCTTATCAAAAATCTTGTTTTCCAAGTTTGCCTCAATTTGGCAAGCATCGATGGTATTGGAAAAAGAAGGTGAAGCCGAAGACGAAGCCTTACGAACACTAGACGTGCTACGAGGACTATACACCTTAGATCTATTTTCAATTATCACCAAAGCTTCCTCAACCGTTTTACACAAAAAAATTACCACCCGCGGCGGCATTCAAATAATCCCTTTCATGATCATTAAGTCTATTGTAAAACGTGTCAATTTGATGCAAGTCGGAAAAACCGTGATGAGGACATTCATGTAACATTTCCTTAAACCTATTCCAAGCCGTTGAAAAACTTTCATTAAATTCTTGTGAAAACTTTGAAATCTTGTTTTTCAAGTGCGTAGTCTTAGAGGGCGGAAAAAATTGGTTCACAAATTTAGTGTTAGGACCATTGTAATAGTTATATGTAATAGGTAGACTAGGAGGTATGTAGTTCCTCCTGGTCCTAGTAGTAGTAGGAACAAGTCCTGCTCCTGGTCCTAGTCGAAGTCAAACTTTATTATTTACTTAATATTCTGTTAGGATATGCATGAGATATGTTAGGAAAGGATATGCATATCAGTTTTACACGTTTTCTTTAATGACATATTAGGGTTTCCTTGTAGTATAAAAGGAACCTTAGGCAGAAGGGTTAGACACACCTTCACAAAACGTAGTTCTAGTAATTATCAAGTCTTTATAGTTATTCTTTTCTTCTTGATTACATTTATATTTTACATTCATATTGTGTATAGAGTCTCTTTGTGATTTGACTTGTGATTACAGAAGTCATTCACCGGTCCTGACAGGCTGCAAGATCTACATCTAGTAGACCCAACAAGTGGTATCAGAGCCTGGGAGGGTCTCTATACAAGAAGAATCAAGTTTTCTCTTTACGGACATTTTTTTATTATGTCTGCCTCAACTTCTACTCAAACAGGAGAAGACAGCACTCCTAAAATTATGCAACCTCAGCAGATCCTGGCTACGGTCTCTAACACGAATGGTAAATTCCCTCTTCTGAAAAAGGGTGAATATGATAACTGGGCAATGAAGATGGAATGGTGGATCACCAACACTGATCAAGATCTTTGGAAGATCATTCTGAATGGGAACAGCAGGAAGCTTACTGGACGAGACAAGAATGGTAATATTACCCTTCTTGACCCTAAATCTCATGAGGAAATCATAGCTATTCAGAAGGAGGTAAAAGAAAAAACGATTTTGCTTCAATCTCTTCCTGAAGATCACATGGGTGACTTCTACCATTTGGATGATGCTAGAGAGATCTAGAATGGCATAAAAGCAAGGTTCGGTGGGAATGAGGAATCAAAGAAAATGCGAAGGTCCATGCTGAGAGATGAATTCACCGAATTCAAAATCTCAGAAACTGAAGGTCTAAATCAAGGGTATGATAGGTTCCAGAAGATATTGAGCCAGTTGAATCAACTTCGGTCAAAGCCTGATGATGGTGATATTAATGCAAGGTTTCTTAAAGCCTTACCCTACTCATGGAATCAGGTGGTGATCTCTCTCAAAGCCAAAGGTGGGCTTGACTATCTCACCTTTGATGATCTGTTTCATAGGCTCAGAACTTTCGAACCCCATGTAAGAGGATTTTCTAGTGACTCTTTTCCCACTCCTGCTAATTCAGCCTTTGTGAGTTCTATGGCATCTATTCCCATGTCATATGCAAGTAGCCCAAGCAATACTGTCTCCTCTCAGCATACTGTTCAGCATACTTCTACTCCTGATCCTACTGCCAAGTCTGGTAGTATGGTAGAAGCCGTTCTTCATTCTTTTGTGGCTGATGTTAATGCTGAACAACAACTTGCTTTTGATGACTTCAAACAGGTTGATAAACTTGACCTGGATGAGATGGATCTTAAATGGCAGATGGCCATGCTTACTCTTAGGGTTCACAAGTTTGAGAAGAAAGCAGGAAGGAAATTTAATTACAACCCTCGGGAGCCAGCAAGATTTGATATAAGCAAGGTTCGATGCTATAACTGCCAACAACAGGGTCACTTTGCAAGGGAGTGCCCTAGCAAGAATGATCAGGAAAAGAGCAGGTACTCCGCTTTCAAGGTTCAGGAGATAAAAGATGACAAGAAGGCATTGGTATCTGTTGACTCTATGGTCAACTGGAATGATCATCAGGCTTCTACTCTGGAATCAGCTGAGTCCTCAACTGACGTGTTTGCAATGATTGCTGGGAATCTCTCTGATGCAGAAGAAGCAGACGAGTTTGCTCTTATGGGCATCTCACCTCAGGTACAACATTGTCCTCTTGGTTGTCATGATAAATACTCAGAATTGTTGTCTCAATTTAATGAAGTAAATGATCAAAATGATAAGTATTTTTTAGAGGTTCAAGCCTATAAGGCTTCATTAAATACTTTGGAACAACAAAAGAGGTGGTTACAAGATACACAACGTGCGTATGAGGATAAAATCAAGATACTAAGCATTGATTTAGAAAACACGACAAATATGCTTAAATATACTGAAACAGAAAGAGATGCTAGTATCAAAGAAAAAGAGGAGATGCAAGCGAAATTAGATTCTACAATGCTAAGATTTGAAAAATGGCAAAAGGCACCTAAAAATCTTTCAAAATTAATTGATAGTAGCATGTCTGGCAGAACTAAAAGAGGCTTAGGATTTGAAAAATATATTGATTCAGAAGATGTATTTGATTTATCTTTCTCAAGTGTCTTTGATGCCGACAAAGAGGAAGAGGGCAAACCTAGTTACAATAGGTTTAAACCAGCAGCAGAAATGCATGTTGTCCCTCCTCCTCTTACTGGAACTTTTATGCCCACTTCATGGCATAATGACTCGGATGGATCACAGATGCTTGAGTCCCCAACAAGTTCTATTAATTCTAACGACTTTGTCTCATATACTTTCAGTGACAAAGCCGGTGACTCTGCATCTAGTGGTTCAAGTGAAGAGTCAAGACCTACAAGTTCCAAGTTGAATGAACATGCTGCTACTGGTGCTAGGAAGTGTGAAGAAAGAGTTGCTGTCAAGTCAAGTGTGTCTGGTCCTAGTTTATTGAGTCCTAGGAAGAATGTTTCTCCTAGAATTGTGTGTAATAAAGTAGGCAGTATGAAACAATCTCATTCTAATAAAAGGTCTTTCAAAACATGTTTTGTTTGTGGCAGTGCCTTTCATTTAATTAAAGATTGTGATTATTATGACACACATGCTTCTGTTAATCATGCTTTTCCTGCTCCTGGTCAACCAGGAGCTGCTTCATATGCTTCTAGAAGACTTAATCCTAGTGCTCCAACGTTTAATACTTCTAGAGTATCCTCTCCTTTCGCTTCTGATTATTGGAGAAATAGTGGATTCCAAACAACCAGTAATTATTTTCAAAATTTTAATCCAATCTATCCACATAATTTGGACCACACGTATTTTGGTATGGGAAACTTGGGAACTGTTGTTAAGCCCTCAGCAGGTTGTCCTTGGTCAAATAATAATACCCACATGATGTCTAGGCAACCAAGGAACAACGGTGGATCTCATCAATCTTCTTGGCACTATTCTAAAGATCCACAAGGCAGGCTCAAACCTGAAAAGGTTTGGGTCCCCTTAAGACACTAACTTTTGAAATTTTTTATCTTATTGTTGTATGTTACTCCATACCATATATAGTTAAAAAAAAATACTTTTTATATAATATCTGCTTATACTTTTAACACAGTTTAGATTTTATACTTGTGAATAATATCCTTTGGCTGCTTCACATTGTGGGTTCTGGTTACTGATTTGTGCTTGTACTGGTATTCGGCTTCACTTGGTGTTGGACGTGGTCCACACAACAGATGGTTCTCAACTTACCATGTCTAATCGACAAGAAAAAGTTGATTCACCTTGAGGGTACGGCTCCTGGTGCGATTCTCAAATCCGTTGATGGTTGCCAGGTTACCCAAAACTGGATGGTTTTCACTTGCCATAGTCTTGGACTGAAAAGTGGCTAATCCAAGGGGGTACGGCTCTTGGTAAAGATCTTCTTAAATCCGTTGATAGCTGTAATAGCTTGCTTAAAGCTATAGGGTGTTCAACTCACCGATGCTTCATTGCTAAGAGTTGGCGAGTCCAGAGGGGTACGGCTTCTGGTAAAGACGCATCAAATCCGTTGACGGCTGTGATGGTTTTCCTAAAATCATCAGGGTCCTCCCACTCACCATTGATTCACATTCTAAGAGTTGGGCTGGGTTCTAGTCTCCCAGGGTGATGCTTATTCCACCAGAATGACTAGCTAGCCCAAGAGCAAGCAACTACTTGGTAAAGGCTCATCAAATCTGCTCATGTTGCTGAAAAAGATTCAACACGATGCTGATTTGTTACCAGCTTTGGAGAAGCTTCTAGTGTTTCTTGTTGCGACGGTTACTCTGATTCTTATCTTGTTGATGCTGCTATTTGTTTTGCTGATACAATCCTCGGGCTTTCTTTGCACGTTTTCCAGGAAACTTGAACTCAACAGGTCAAATTCAAGTTTAGGGGAGGATTGTTAGGACCATTGTAATAGTTATATGTAATAGGTAGACTAGGAGGTATGTAGTTCCTCCTGGTCCTAGTAGTAGTAGGAGCAAGTCCTGCTCCTGGTCCTAGTCGAAGTCAAACTTTATTATTTACTTAATATTCTGTTAGGATATGCATGAGATATGTTAGGAAAGGATATGCATATCAGTTTTACACGTTTTCTTTAATGACATATTAGGGTTTCCTTGTAGTATAAAAGGAACCTTAGGCAGAAGGGTTAGACACACCTTCTCAAAACGTAGTTCTAGTAATTATCAATATTAGAAATCCTTAGAAAGGATCAAGTCTTTATAGTTATTCTGTTCTTCTTGATTACATTTATATATTACATTCATATTGTGTATAGAGTCTCTTTGTGATTTGACCTGTGATTACAGAAGTCATTCACCGGTCCTGACAGGCTGCAAGATCTACATCTAGTAGACCCAACATTTAGACACGAGATCCTTCCACGTCAATATAGAATTGGGTGGCTCTTTCTCTAACCAAATTTTAGCGGGCCCCGCTAAGGAATACGGAAAAAGCATCATCTTAATCGAGTCATTCGAGACATCCTTAAACTTGCAAGTGGCGGTAAGACGATTGAGTTGGCGGATATGGTTGTGTGGATTGTCCTTCTCATCACCACGGAATTTGTTGTTTTGGATCATCGACAACAAACCCGTTTTCACCTTAAAATTCTCCGCAAGGATAGCGGGAATCACAATAGCCTCTCCATAACCCTCGGTGGGTGCTTGAAGTAACTCCATCATAGTTCGATTCGCCATGGTTGGTGCTTCTCTTACAATGGGTTCGTCAATAGGAGACTCCTCACTAGAAAGATTGGGAGTGGGAGTTTTGTTCTTTCGTTTACGTGCACGTCTTGCTTGATTACGAGTTAGCATAAACGTCACGTACAACGAGGGGACGAGCAAAGAAGATTCTTTTTGGTGTTTTGTATTTTTCAATTTTTTTGTGGTTTTTGATTGTATTAACCTTTTTGGATTTTGGTGAATGTATTAAGTAGACACAAATCTACAAATCTCCTCCTTAATCAAATCTCTTGATTAAAGAAGCCTCAAGGAATGAAAACGATCACGTGAAGTGAACGCCTTCGATGAATTTAGAACGTTGGTGGAACACCAAAACGTTCAAGAGGGTTTAATCAATGGAAACCAAGAAAATATATATGATACTTAGTAATACTTTGGGCGGCAAAACCCTCGATTAGCTCTCAAAATCAAATACTCACAAGCAAGCGGGGAAACGAGGCGGCGCGAAGCACTTAAGAGCCTTTTTTCTTAGGATATATTTTATAATATCCGCCTTATACCCACCTTATAGTTTGTATTTTTCAAGATTAAGCTTCACGAAAGTATTTATCTATTTTTGCCTTTTTCTTTGGTTTGAGATTCGAATACAATGATTGGGTAATGACCTCCCAAGTCAAGGTTGTGATTTCTCACGTATTTGGAGTACTTGTGAATTTATTGTTCTACGTATACACTATAGTAATAGTATTCACACAAAAACCGAAAACCGATAATACGTATTAGTAGAGTGCTACTAATACAAATACTATTTATGGTTAGTATATAAAAACAACAATTCCAATCAAAACACAACACGCCTCCCCGGCAGCGGTGCCAAAATGATAGTTGATTTTTTGCTACCCTTTAGGAAAAGAGCAACAAATAGGGTAAGCACGACAATTTAGGAAAACCGTGTATTAATGACTCTAAAATGAGTTCGTTCTCAAGGAGGCTAGTGTGTGTGTAATAAATTAATTATCTTTGTGATTATACTTTTGAGAAAGAAAAATAGAAAGGGAATTAGAAGAGAATGACGGTTACGAAGACGGATTAAACTAAGTCGAAAAAGGTGTACACGTAAAACCGTAAAAAGTGCTAAAATTAAAATTTTACCCTAAAAATTCCTAAAAATTACCAAAAATCCACAATAATATTCTAAGAGTTTACAAAAAATCCAAACTTGCCAAAACCTTTTAATTAATTAGATAAAGACTTTTTAATGCTAATTAAAGCCCTAAAAACCACAATTAATTATTAAAAAGTCCCAAACAAGATTTTAAAGTTTGTAAACCTCAAAAATATCCTAATTAAGCTAAAAAGTATTTTTCAAAATTTTAAAATCACTAAAACTATTTTTAAACAATTAAAAACTACTAAAATCAATTAAAACTTAAATTAATTCTAGAAAATAATTAAAAGACCCTAAAAATATTTGGAAAGTTGCAAAAATCCTAATTAAGTGTTTAGAATCTAGGAAAAATATAAAAACTTAGAAAATCAGACTTTTAATTTTTAATAATAAAATAATATTAAAATAATATTAAAAATCCAAAAATCGTAAAAAATTCTAAAAACTTGCAAACTAGCTTAATTTAACCTAAATAACTCATAAATGAAAGTGAAATTACCTAAATACCCTTAATGGGCCTAGAAAATGGGCTAAACCCAAAACAGTAGCTTATTGGGCCAAATTTGGGCCCAATAACAAAAAGTGTTCAAAATAAGCCCAAAAAGCACATGTTGACTCAAAATTTGATTTTAAACAACTTTTTCCAAAGGCCCAAAAGCTGAAAATGTGAAATAAGCTAGCTTATACCAAGCAGCTTATTCTTAATGGGCTTTTTGGCCCATTAAGCTATAAGCCAATGCCATAAGCTAAAATTTGTCACACAAGCTTCTTTTGACCTAAATAAGACTTCTGCAAAAAGAAATTTGAAATAAGCCCAAGGAATAAGCCTGAAAATGCAATAAGCAATCTACAGAAAACGACAAAATAGTCGTTTTTGAGTTCTAGGCCACCCCAAGTGCTGATTCAAGTTTCTATAGCTTCTAAATGACTTAATTAAGCAAAATCAACAAAGAGTTTTAAAATAAGCTGACTCAATAAGCTGGAAACGCAAATAAGCACTTATGTAAAAGTCAAAGAAGTTGGTTTTCTAGTAAAAAGTCATAGTCAAAGTCCAATAATCTCCAGTCTACTTAAATGGGTCAAATAATGAAGACCTATCACAAAAAATAAGTTGTTGCAAGTCTGGATAAGCTAGAATAGCTTATTTATAAGCTGAGTTCAAAATTACACTAGCAGGGGCTAGTTTTGAGTGTTGAGCAGTGGAAACTTTTTCCACTACTTGACTTGTTTGACCTTTTGTCTTTAGTGACTTTTTTGGAGATTCAGATTACACAAAGGCACCCAAATGATCTTTGGATCAAAAGGAGTCAAGAACAATCAAAATAACACAATCACTAATACCCAATTGATACAGTTTAATCAATCAATCACCAGATATGATACAGACATGAACACTTAAGCAGTTGAGCACAAATAAGCAGTTTTAGCAATAATCAGCCAGCCAAATTCAACCAAATGCATACACAAGCTATTATAAACTCCAATAAGCAAGTCTAAACAGGTTTCATGCAATGGTTCAAAGAATTAAGTAAGATTCAAACCAATGAAAGTTACTGATGAACACTAACACATGCAGTTTTCTACTTTGCTGATGTAATTGACACTTAAGCCAGATTCAACACCTCAAATCTTTCAAACGGGTTACAATAACTTTGTTTAAACCACTTTTAGCCCTAAGCATGCATACACACTAAGTGTTCCCAAAATCCTAGGTCAAAACAGGCAGTAACAAAGTTTATATAGCAGATTGTTTGATTCAAGGCTTCAAACCCAAAAACTTGCAGTAAAACACTCTCAACCAAGCATATATCAGATACCAAGCATAAACAACACAATCCAACAACACAATACCAAGTTGCAAGCACAAACAGATAGACCCAAACACCCCTTAATCTTTTCAAAATCAAATTTTTCAAAGGCAAAGTGAGATTTAAGACTATCCAAGCAACAATTAACACAATAACAAGTAAGATTAACAGATTCAAGCAGATTTAAGCCACAAAATTCACAAGAACACAAGCCACATACAAATATCACCAAAAATCATGAATTTAAGCAGATTTTAGGATTGAGTATGCAAACCTCATGGATGTACATCCACACCCACGAATTTATGAGCTTATGTACTAGCAAGAACAAGTACAAGCTTCCTATAACACCCCTGCTAAGAATCAACAAGGTTAGAAGCACAAGTATAAAAATCCGAAACTTGAAAAATCTTGATTAATGAAACCTTGTTACCCCACACTTGATTATCCCCAAGTTATAAGCCTCACCACACCTTAATCAACTCAATTAGGATGCTATGATCAGCCCTATAACCCAAGAATTCCAAGATAGAAACAAGAACTTAGCAAAATATCAAGAAAATGAGAAAATGTACAAACTTGTGCACACTCCTCTTTTGAAAACAGGTTATAAACTTCAAATTCTATAAGCAATAAACATAAACAAGCAGAAATAAGATGGCACTTGGTCTTTATTCAAAACACTTAACTCAAATTCATAAAACTGAAAAGGGATTTACAAGTGCTTGAATAAAGGAAAAACCAAAAGAAAATGTCTATGTTGGACCCTATACCCTTTATATAGAGGGTGTACATGGTCAGTTTAAACCTAAAAACTTAAAACCCTAACTTGTAGAAGCCCAAAAATGCCCTTGAGGTTTTGTCTACTTTGGATAATCATGTGACTTGTTTTGGAGTTATGTAAGAGCTGGCAAGTGCAAAGTTGATCCAAAGGTGTGTATGAAGCTTAGAAAGTAATCACAATTCTCCAACGTTGGATTGCTGGTTTGTTTTTGTTTGGACGTGAAGGGTGGGGCAGGGGAGGTAGCATGTGACAAAAGGGATGATGATGTGGCATGTTTTAAGGTTGGGATGTGATTAGCAGACCCTTAATCATTATTCTGGAAAAAATTAGCCTTTAATTCATAATGATTAAGGAATGCCTAATTGTGTTCTTGAGGTGATGAACACAAGGTTTAATCCGTTTTGGGGGTGATTAATATTTAAAAAGGTGTTAAGGCGCCAATGTTTGTTTAATTAACTAATCAGGGGTGAGTGGGATCTGATGTGGAGGCAGGGAAGAGTATGAATGGTGGAAAAGATTGAGTGGGCTACGTGGCATGACATGGTTGGTTAAGG
>CM046877.1:259870727-259876705 GCA_025667525.1 Glebionis coronaria
ATAACTTAATATTTGATAGTCCATTTCAAACTACATACTTTTATGCATAAATTATGTGAGAAACACATCATGATGATATTTTAATCAATAAATTTAATTTCTATAGTGTTAAGTCACTTGATGAGATTACAAAGTTTAATCACTATCTAATCTAAGAGAAAAAAAATTAAATTCGCGCTAACTTATCAATCGCTTCATCCAAAGCGACCAAAACAATAATTTAATCGGGGATAAATCGTTTGGCGGGGATTAACCGCCACGATCTTCATTAATCGGCCTTATTAATCGGTTTGGTCAAAATCGGATAAATAGAAGATATATCGGGGGATAAATCGGCCAAATCGAAAAAAGAGGATAAATCGGCCAACTCACTTTCGAATTTAAATCGGCCAAATCGGAAAAAAATCGGATAAATCCGAAAAATCAATCTATTTGGGCATATATTTTCAAAACTTTATGATTTTATACATAAAAATCCAATCTGATTAATCATCGATTAATCCCCACCAAACCGATTAATCGCTTGGCGATACTCAAACGCCGAGCTAGCGCCGAGCGATTTTTGCAACGTTGTAAATAATAAGACAAATGTTTTTGAGTGTTCCTTTCTTGTCATGGCAGTACATCTAAAGTGACCAAAACGATAATTCCATTTTAAATAATAGGATCATACCTTTGTAAATAATAGAACAAATGCTTCTAAAATGACCAAAACAATAATCACAAACTACCATTTATATTGTTTACCTAAAGTCATTAAAATTTAAAAGTCAAATACTTTCATTTTTACTACAACTATCAAGTTAAGTTAATTTAGAATAAAATTTGAGACATAATATATACCAAGATTGTTAAGATCGAGATTCTATTATGGATCATTTTTGTCATCGCAAGATCGGAATCCTAAGATCGGATCGAAATCTTAAGATTTTACTATAATGTCATTTTCTAATTAGTTTTTGTAATATTATGTAAAACTATAAATATTCATATATTACTATAACATAATAATATATTAATGTTCCATAAAAATGTTATCTTAAATTATAATTAAGAAATGTTTAAGAGATTAATATGTTGTTTTTTCAAATTCTACAAGACTTAGACCAATAAATTTGTAGTTTTTTAGTTTTTGGTTCGAAATATGTAAGATCGGATCGTAATAGATCTTAAGAATTTATGGTCATAATCGAGATCCTATAAGATCCTACGCGTGCAAAGATCCTACGTAAGATCTTAAACGTTTTTGCTTTACAGTATCACAAAATTGTAAGATTCTAAGATCAGTATCGAGATCCTGACAACCATGATATATACCGATGTAAAATAGAAATAGATATTTAACAAATTGATATTAGTTGGTTATAGTAAATGTGAATGGTGAAGGCTTTTCACTCCAAACTCATACAATGAAGTGATAATCTTACTTGATGTTTCAGACTGTTTCACAAAGAAATGGATTTTCTTCACGTATTAGAAGAATTGAAAATGATCTAAGGAATCCTTCTAATGACTTTTTCCAAAATATCAAGCTATTAGAAGCATGTCACTTTTTATTAGGGATGAACACGGTACCGGTCTCGTCCCGAACCCGTCCCGAATTAGTGGTACTGATTATTTTTCGAACATAAATTTATGGTACCGCTACCGTATCGAACGGGATTCGAGTATCGGTACTGGTACGGGAATCAGTACCGGTATCGAGAAATCAGGATTTTCCCGTTCCTTTTCAGGAATTTCCCGATTTGGTACCGCTGCCGTCCTGAATTAGTGGTCCCGAATTTTTTTACCTTATTTTGTAGTCCCGGTACTGTATCGAACATGATTCGGGTTCAATTTGGGATTCGGGTCGAAATGCTCATCCCTACTTTCTTACTATGCAGATGTATTCCGTATCCTATATTTTTTTAGCATTAACTTGAGCGGTGAACTAATTTCAATTATTATACGAAAAAGGAAATCTGATTCTTAGTTACTTGTTAAGGTTTAAAGCAAACTATCATACACCATTACTAAATGCACAAGTTTGTCATGTTCTCGGTAATCAAAGACAATGTGATTTGCCAACTATTAATGCAAAAACTTAATTTTACTATACTTGATGTGGAAATAAATGTCTAAAATTAGTCCATCTTTATTTGAACAACTGCTTTTTCAATTTGTACGCGTGTGATCATTGCCATAGCAATTGTAGCTGCCACAACATATGCACTTCTTTCTTTTTCAAGTTCCATGGTCAATAAAAGAAGAGCCTTTTTGTCCATATGGAGTTTGTTTCTTTAATTGCTGAAGCCTGAATCACCATCACATGGAGACTCGTCGTTTATTAATTATGTTAACAATTCAGATTTCTGGTGACATTTTCCTAAGACTTTTACAAAAAGTTAACTTGACAAAGTGTTAGAAGTATTAAAATTAATGGACATAATGGAACAAAAAAAAGCTGAATGTGGTATCATTCCGGTTGTACTTCAAAACCACAAACCTGTTGGAGATTTTATAATCTTAGTTTTTCCTTATAATTTGTTTAAATGAGTAGAAAAACGAAAAGAAACTTACCAAATTCTTAGCACCATGTAGGTTTCCTATTTTTGAAGGACTGAGAGCAAGCTCAGGTTGTTTAATTGCACAAATACATCAAGTTGTGTAGACAAAATTAAGAGATAGCATGTTGATCAGGCAGAAAGGTATTTTTAAGAACATACTTATCCAGTGAAAAAAGGCACACATACAAGTTAGACACATTTGATTCAAGCCAATGCAACCCGGCCGTCCTGACCTGTTACCCAACCCCCACCCGTTTGCTACTTTTAGCTTTTAGCCAGTAAATTCAGAAAAATAATTATATATCGAATATGCGTATTCATAACTATTTCGTTTAGCACTAAAAATTATTTATCGATCATGCCATCTTCAGAATCTTAAATTAGACCAGTCTTTGATATGGGTCATCCAGCCTGATTCGGGTAAAAGCGGGATCCCTTGATCCTTCTTAGGGGTAGCTCAAACTAAAACTGAAAAAAAAAGAAGGGTATTATCCTATATTTGCCTCGACGGGTACATGGTCTCGTAGCTTTACCTCGAACTTTATATCATTGTATAAAAAAGATTACTGTCTATATGACTATGTTTTGTGGTTTCCATAGGTAAAGGTCAGCATGTAATTTTCTGTACAGGGATCCAGCCGATTAGAGATAAAAATATATATCTACAGACCTGGCCTCAATCGAAGCTGCTTTGCCCCTCTTCATCATATGCTCCCTTTAAGGTCTGATCCACTATCTCAAATGCATCGCCCTGCAGATACGAATCTGCGTGCCAAGATTTCACTATTTTCGAAGAAAACACAAAACCAAACAAACATATTGCAAATAAGTAATAGGAAGACATTATCATCTTGGCCCCTGCTTAATTTTTTTAACTGCCTAATGTAGCACATTACACCTTGAAGACCACTTAAGTGGGCCAAGTGTGGTTCTTTATAACACATATCGGTTCATGTTAAGACATTGCAATTCTGATTGATTCATAAATTAAACTTTGCCAATAAAAAGTTGTCAATGCTTATTTATTAGCATGCCACAAATTGGGCACTTTGTATATCATTATTTGAAAGCCATTTTGACAATTAAATGTCAACTCTTCTACCCTTCCTTAGTGGTGGTTAGGAGTTAGGTCATGTGCAGGGTTACTATGTGTGGTTATTGGTATTATTGTTTGTAAGATCAAACAATTCTTTCTGTATTTTACTCTGTATTGAGTATTGACCCAGGCAAGCTCTTTGAAATGCACTACAACTTATATATAGTATTTTAGTGCCAAGAAAGGTTGCCTTCATCATATGCATGGAATGGCTTGATATAGCCTAAGAAAGCTAATATCTGGGCATCTTAAATGCGTTAGTGGCTGGAACTTTATAAAGGGTTGTTTGGACTTTGGATAGTGGCTGCAACTTTATAAAGCGTTTCTGGCTATCAGAGGATTCCCAATCTACATATATTCATATGATTTCAAGTGGTTACAATCATAAGAATAGAAGTTATAAATTTCAATAGTGTAAGATATGTACTCATGGCAATTACTTTTAAGATTAATGATTGTTTGGTTTCTTTTCTTTTTCTCTATAAGAGTGAGGGAATGCATAGCTTTCACCTGTAATATAACCAAATTGAGAACACTCTATGCCGATTCATATGTTTTTATACATCTTTAAATTAACGTGTAGTTTCTCTTTCACAGTCACATAAAGCTTTACTTAGCAGCCCATCTTTCTAATTTTTTGAATAATTAAACTTTATTGCATTTATAGAACTTAACAGCGAAGCCAATTAGAACTACGGTTATTCAAGAATCTTTGATCACAAACACTTTCAATTTTGTTCTATTATCTGCCTCGTGTGTTCATATTTGTGAAATAGGCAGAAAGATCATCTTACATAAATTTGTTCGTCTCTCGCTATAGAAAATGTCGTACTTATTTATTTTTTTCTAAAAAAATGAGGCTAAACTACAATCATCCACATTGCTTCAGACTCTCACCTAGCATATACTATAATATGGTGAAGGTGATCTTGGTTCTTTGTTCAAGATGATAAATATACTAAAAAATGTTAAAGAAAACACCCGCATACCAGGATGTCACGTATTCATAGCAATATAGCAAGCTATCTCGAATCAGCTTGTATTGCTGAATCTTCTACTCAACTGATGCTAAGCTCAAATTCCTTTCTTTTTACATAAGACATTCAACGCGTCTCAATACATTCAAACCCGACCCACTTTGGCATGTTACATAAGTCATCCAGAGTAAAAAATATAGGAGACTATCACCTTTCAGCGCAGCATACCAAACACCCGCCTTGGCTGCAACCACTTCATTTCCACTTTTCAGCCGCCATCACCAGCAAAAAGAAAAAAAAGGAATAACAATCTGTAACTACATCAACAGAAGAGGAAACAATCAATTGCTTTAGATAATCAGTAACCTAATTTGTAAAACTACACGAATTTGAATTACGGCTAAAAAAGGCAGTCAGAAAATCATAAAAAGCGTATGAACTTAAGATGACGCAATTTTCATTCAAGCTGTCCCAAGTAGATACAAACTTGTAGACACAAATGCTAAAGCTAAACTCCTATTTCAGTTGGAAGATTAGTTAATGCAAAAACATTAGTAATCAAATGTATATGTTTCTAGAGAAAAAAGTTTCCCATTCATATTATGTTTGGACTACTAAGAAGGGACCTGTATTGTGTCCAAACCTAGTGCAACTATATCTTGTTTTAGCCATTCTACTCTTCTCTTTATATGCCCGAGTCATTATTAAGTGACTATATGTCGTTTAACTCATTTTCTTACCACAACACACCCTAAACTAATTTTCTATAAACAAAGTAGTAGGTTACATGGACTTAAACGGATGATTAAAAGGACTAAACAGTGTTTTGCTAATTGTGTGCAGTGTAGGATTCTACCAGATGACTATAATTGTCGTCACTCCCACCATCGTTGTTGCATAGTTCATTCTTTTCAGAAAGCTTATTTCGTATTATAAGGTTACATCGCATTGCACTCAATACTTTATCAGGTTTATTCACATTGAAGTTGATTTTTAATCATTGACAGGTACTTGCGCTAGCGGTTTGCTTCTGTAGGTGCATCAATTGCAACCGTGACAGACTTAGAATTCTATTTGTTTGGTGCTTGTATAGAAACTGCATGATAATTCCAAGTGCCATAAACAAAATCTTGTGGTCTATTCTCCAACAGAAAGGCAATTGGACTGCTAAGTAACGATATCTTAAGTCTTAAACCATCTATAAAAGTGCATGCACCTAGGTCCGAGTTTGGTCTTGATCCCTGTACACGATACAAATCCTGGACAATACAAGTGCATTTGACATTTATTGTAAATATATCAAAAAAATTCACAAATATGCGGATCTAATTTGTCATGATGATTCTAACTTTTGTGTAC